>OZ034806.1:17599671-17918481 GCA_964028335.1 Altica lythri
TGTTTTGTTAATTGTATGTTTGGTTTTTCGGTTGCTTTTGAACTTACTACAGCATTAATGTCAGTTGAACTTCTAATAAGAACCAACTCTTGACGTATATTAATTACAATCTTTTTAAAGTCTTCACAAAATCCCATTAACATTTTCAGAGGTAGACAAACATTAAAATTTCCTTTATCATCTGTAATTTTTGGTGTAGCTGTTGCATTCCAACATACACTATTATAGTCTAGTCCACAAGTTCAAAAACGTGTTAAATAGAAATAAATCTCCTAAAAATATGTGCCATAGCTCATTCGATTCGGAATGACGTCTAGAAAAATGTTTTTTAAGGGTATATTAGCACATAAAAAATTGCGATTGTTATTAACAAAATAAGATAATAAAAAAAGGTATTTAGTTTTTCGTTAATAACTTTTAAAATAATGATATTTAAGGAATTTTGAAAAAAGATCCTGAAAGAGGAGGAAATTTCCAATAAAAAAGTCCTATCTGCCGGAACTCTATCTCCATTATTTATAATTTTAATTTGACGTTGAAAATAGTGCTCCGCTCGGCTTTTACAGCATTCGCGCGCTGCCGCTAAACGGGGTTTATCAGATAAAATACTTTTTTTATGACATAAAATGTGATTTTAAAAATTTGAAAAAATTCCAGTATTTTCCTAATACTTGAAAGAATCTAATGCAGTTGGAAAAATCATTTTGTCACTATTTTCAATAAGTTATTCAATTGTTAACAAACAAATTTTTTCCTAATCTCTGTTGGCATAAACAATGGGATAAAAGTTATAAATAATTGGCCTAAAACTTTGAAACTTCGTGGAGCCCTTTTCATATGTATACTTTACGTATACTCAACGTCAAATTAAAATTATAAATAATGGAGATAGAGTTTCGGCAGTTGGGACTTTTTTATTGGAAATTTCCTCCTTTTTCAGGATCTTTTTTCAGAATTCCTTAAATATCATTATTTTAAAAGTTATTAACGAAAAACTTAATACCTTTTTTTTATTATCTTATTTTGTTAATAACAATCGCAATTTTTTATGTGCTAATATACCCTTAAAAAACATTTTTCTAGACGTCATTCCGAATCGAATGAGCTATGGCACATATTTTTAGGAGCTTTATTTCTATTTAACACGTTTTTGAACTTGTGGACTAGACTATTATATCTGTTGCAATCGTTTGGTGTAAATGATACGTAACCTTTCATGGTTGAGGTTATTCCAGGATTACGAACTCTATCTATGACATATCCTCCAATTTCATATCGAATTTCATCAAATAAATATGCAATACCATTGTTTATGAAATCCATAGTTGTACTATATTTATCATCTGCATCGGTTAAACTTCCCTCCAGATACAAAAAACTCTCACAAGGCAACGTATATATATCCTGGGTTTGTATTGGTATACGAATCTCATCAGAATTATTGAATGTGGTATTTGCATATGGTGGATGACTGTGTAGTTCACAATTAACAACAGAATTGTCTATTAACACACGATCGCCAATATTTAAAATATTAAAACTCATTTTTGTTTCAATTTACACCCAACGAAATTAAAAACAATCGATTTTCAAATGTTAGCGGTTTGAGGTGTCTTGTGTGACTGCTGTTAGTTGGCTGTGTAACACCTGTACTTATATTTGAAATATTATAAATAAACACCATTTTATAATTTTTTCAAATGTAACCTTACTGTGATCATCTCTTTCTTGAAATTGACCAAATTTCCATCCTGATCCACTATTTTAATAAAAATTTCCGTAATGTTTTTCGTATTGACAGGTAAGTAGATAACGTTTCTTGGAATTTCCACAATGTTATAACCTGGAGGTACATTTGGTAAAATACGTGTATCAGATGATCCTGTTTGTCATTATTATAGGAATTTGTAACCAAATTACAAACAATACATATAGAATTTACTTTATTTATATTTACAGGAAAGTCTGAAATATGTGTTTTCAAAGGTCCAAGTTTTTTCTTTTTAAATCCTAATAAGGAGGCTATTGTGTTTGGTTTTTCGAAATCGATAAATTTATTGCTTTTTATTTCGGATTTTAATGTATTATTATTTGTTCTCATTATCAAAACTGTATCTTCTTCTTTTAATTCAGGTACGTCTCTCTTTTTTTTTAATTGTTGTAGCTTGTTGTTTTGTTATGGTATTACTTTTCATGGTTTCTTGTGGTAGTGGTGGTGGTATCTTGTTGTTGTTGTTATTAATTGGAATTGATTCTTTTCTACTTTCTATTTTAACAAGTCGTTGTTGTATATACCTTGTAATATCATCAACTTCATAAGAACCAGTTGGAATTTCAATTTTGTGTTTACCAATATAAAACATATTATTCATATTATCACATTTGGAATTGTATTGTAAGTGACAAAATCTATTAGTCCTATTACATACTCATTTTCTTCTTCTAAAATTATTGGTGGATATATTTTTGTTGATAATATTGAATTTCTATTAGATAAGACAAATGTATAGGACATATTGTTCTATCAAAAGTTTACTATAGAATGAATACAATTAAAATACTTTTTATTCATTTATTTACCTTACAAAAAATATAAACATAAATGACCACAATTATATGAATTATAAGATTGATAAACAGTATGATTATATAAAATATTACAAAATCCATTTGAATTAAAGTATTTTATCACTTCCTTGGGAGGTCTAAGGTTACCATAACTATCAAAATAAACAACACGTGTTTTATATTTCTTATACGCTGTCCAGTGGCTTCCAGGACCGTCTTTATCATCCAAATTAATAATACCACTTTCATATGTTTGAATTTTTTTCGGTAAAGAGTTTCTCATAAATACACCTCGAAAATTTGAAATATTCCATAATTTTGCATATTTTTCCAAATCAATATTGGTTAAAGGACGTTGTGGTAGTGGTGGTGGTGATAGTTTTTTGGATGATTTAATTTTACTCATAAAAAAAGACCCATTCCACTTTTGTATGGTTTTAAATATAAACCTTTTCCCATTGCTATCGATTCCATTGACTTGTTGTGACATTGTTCTTCTTCGAATTTTTTTGAGCGTTTTTTGCATCGATTACAGTTTTTGCAACACCTGCGGCACCACCAGATAATGCCCCAAGTGCACTTAAGGCAGCGAAAATCGGAATTAAAGGTAGAATTCCACCAGTTTTTTTAGGTATCGGAATAACACGTGGTTTCTTAATTTTCTTAGTGGATTTAGCTATTTTTATTGCTAGTTTAATAGCCTCACCTGCAGTCTTTGGTTGAGACTTTAACAAATGTCCTTTTATCTTTCTGATAACATTATTTAAACTTATAAATTTAGAGTTTTTTTTATTTTCTTTTTTAATTTATTTTTGGTAGTAGTTTGTTTTATTTTTTGATGATGAACCATCTTGTACAACGTCTGATTGTAAACTAATATTTTAATTTTGGAAAATTTCTTATTTATAATACAAAACGGAAATATTTTAAAAGACTTTTATTTTATCATAATACAACTAATACAAACAAATGATACAAGATTTAACTTGTTTTAACACGTTTTTTATCTTGATTGTAGTCACCATCATCATCATCATCATCGTCATCACTGAATTTTCGTTTATTCTTGTTGTTGTTGTTGTTATTTGTTGAAGGAATAGGTTCATCCATGTAAATTTTTACTTTTTTATTTAATGTATTGTTTGGTGGTATATTAACTATTTTTGTTTTGCCACGTAATTTTGTATTTAAATTACTTGAATAATTATCAACATCCATTTTTTCCATTGTTCTCCGTTCCATTTCTCTGTCCAGAGCGGCATTTAATTGTTGTTGTTGTTGTTTCCGTTTTACACTCTTGATGGACTTTTTTGTATGTTGTTTTCTTTTCTTTACAATAGTGTTTTTTCCATTGTCACTAAGTGTTTGTAAACAATAATTTATACCCAAAGAAGCTTTTTCTAAATTCACTTTTACTTTATCCAATTCTCTGCAACATTTTTTTATTGTTAACCGATACTCGGTTGGATTTAAACCTAACCCTAGTTTAACTTTAGCTTTCATAGCACCTGCAACTCCCAATGCAGCCATTCTCTCACTAAATGCTGTATTTTTTGATCGAAATTGTTTCATCGCCTTATCAGCTAAAATTTTATCAGCTTTATGACGATTATGTAAATCTTTTTCTTGTGAATAAGCAATATCATGTTCTTTACAAGCCTCATCTAATCCATTAATACCAGTATCACCTCGAGATAACCTTTTCAGTAATTTTGTTCCTGGACCACAAAATTTGTAACCAGGAAGGTGCATTTCAAACGGTAACTTATTTATTACGGAGTTTAACATCTTACTCCTTTAACGGTTGGATAGTAACTACAACCGAAACAGTTGAAAATTAAGTTTAAAAAATGACATAAATTTTATAAATTCTAAAAAATATATTAAAAAAAGTGACAGTTTTATAACAAAACCCAACTAAACTATTACTAAACAGATCTAATATTCATTTAACTGAAAAAAAAAGGGTTTCATAATTTATTTGTTATTCAAAGGATGAAAAAAAATGCCAAAAGTTCATTTTGCCCCACCGGGTGGATAAAATGACATACCTATTTTTAATTAAGAACATAGTTCACAAATGAACATTTTTATTTTTTTGTCAACCCCTGCACAATCACTATGGGCCCATTTTCCGCAAGAGCAACATTGAAGCCACATTTTTCCACGTTTGGACATCTTATAGAGTTCTGTACAGTATATACAAGCGCAGTCATCACTGTCATCTTCCGAGAAAACTTCTGTATCAGATTCTGGTTCAATAAGAATCTTTTTACTTACTGCTCTTTTTTTCCTTGGTTCAATGTTGTCCTTGGGCTTGTTTTTTTCTTTAGCTTCTTCTAAATTAGGGGTAGAATTTAACACACATGTGCTCGAGCGTTTTCTCGGTTTTCTTTTTCCTTGCCCGGAAATAAATTGACCTACCAGGAGAGGACTTAAATATTTCGGGGTAAATACAAGCTTGTTGTCCTTTACCTGATCTCTTAATGGAGGTTGCAAATCAATTTCAGGAATCTGGGTATCATCTTGATCCTCGTTGTTTGTGTCCTCTGCGGGTTAAACGGATATATACCTGTTTTAGAAAAACCATGAATGGCGTTCTTTACAGTAGCTGCTTTCCCGTAGGCTTCTGTGAGCAAAGAAGCAAATTGAAATTGTGTGACCACTCTACCTGGATGAGACTTTAGCGATTTACTGATTTCTTGGTCAAAATATGTCTTTAATGGACCGAAAAAGGCGACATCTAGTGGCTGCAAGCGATGCGTGCAGTGTGGAGGTAAACAGAGCAGCACAATGCCATGTTCCTTCGCATACTAAGTACTTATGACTGGAGTGACCATCGACGATTAACAAAACCTTTTCGTTTACACTAGCCTTCGTATATTTTTGAAAATGTTGCAAATATTTTAAAAAAACTAGACCAGTCCTCCAGCCCGATTCCTGAGCAATCGCTAAAGTTCCTGGAGGTGCATGATCAGTCAATTCTTGTTTTAAGTTTTTTCGGGCAAAAATCAAAGCAGGTGGAATGTAATGTCCATTGGTGGACATGCAACAAACTATCGTCACAGGGGACCCTCTCTCTGCGCTAGTAATTGCTCCAACTTGCTTTCGGCCAAAAGTCGCAAACATTTTTTGAGGACGCTGTACTGTTGATAATGCTGACTCATCAGCATTATATATCCTCGTTGGGTCTATATTCTCTTTTATTATAGTGTCTTCCAATGTCCTAAAAAATTGCGCTACTTGTGGTCTGTTAAATGCTTGCGCTCTGGCTGCAGAGGTTGGTTCAGGTTTTCGTAACGATATATCCGGATTTCTCTTTCGAAATCCTCTAAGCCAATCTTTTCCAGCTGCTTGTTTTTCTGAATTAAATTGATGTTTAATTTCATTTTTGGCAGCCAATTCATAGGCTAACTTCAAGACATCTTTTAGTGTAAGTCCAAAAAATCTAGATTCTAAAAGCTTCAAATGTTCAACTAGTTGCCGCTCTACTTCTGGTGGAAATGTAGGTTTATGGCTACCCAGTCGTTTTTTTCCTGTCTTAAGTTCCTTATTTTTTTAAGGCATGCCTTCTTAAGGTGGCCTGTGGTACGTTGAATTCTTTTGATGCCTTTAGCCAACCCATTACATTGTTTTCAACTGCCTCTATAGCTCTGAGCATCGCCTCAGATTCCCAACCCTGTCTGTTAGTTTTTCTTACATATTTACGCGGCATTTTCTGTAAAAAAAACAAAAATATTTTTTTTCTCACCTACCTACATATTTGGAGAACATGTGGGGCAAAATGACACAGTATGTTATTCTGCCCTCCCAGGGCGTATGTCATTTAACCCAACATCCACACACTATAAACAAATATTAAAAAAAAAAACTGCTTTGTATACAGAAAATTTAAACTTGTGTTTTTGTAGGAGATACAGTAAATTATCTAATCCTAAAAAGATTCACTTACCTATTCGTTACCATGCAGTTTTATCATTAAATATAAAATAACAACACAAATATTTTTTCGAGTTACAAATAAATAAAATGTACGTGCGCTTCTCACAATAGTTGGAACCAAACTAAATGTTGAACAGTTGAACAAATAAAACGCATAACTGCACTCTGTCGCGGGGGCATGCGCACTCTGTAACACACTGGTATGTAAATACGACATGTATGTGGTTTTGCCCACTATGTCATTAGTCATTATGTACACCTTTCCCCTACTGTAACCTTTTTTTCAATTAATTTAATAAAACTTTTGTTTGTATGAAAATAAAAATACATGTGCTTTTATAAAATCCATTTAATTAAAAATATAAACTCACAGTTATAAAACACCCAGGTAAGTACATTATATTTATTTAAAATTAAAAATAAACGTCCTTTACAAAAATATATAAGAATAATAAAATATAAAAATAAAAAAGCTTTGGTAAATAACATAATAAAATAAAACACAAAATGCAACAATAAATAAAAATACATTTTTTGGCTTTTGTAAATATTAACTGATTAATAGAGGACAAGTTGTGTATGTTGGTACAAAATTTCTAATACAGGTAGCAAAGCGCTTTCAGTTTTTTTGACAAAAACTATCTTCAGTTCCCCATACTTCAAGTTATCACATTTAAAAATGTTTCCACAAATAAACATATTGGTTAAAACACATTCACTATTTTTAACAACATTGGAAAATACTACATCGCAGTAAGGGATGATTCCCTAAAATATTTTGTTATTCAAACATGTGTGATAAAAGCTAACAAAACTATATTGTTTAAATAACTAAATAATCATCCCTATTATAGGGAATCATTCCTTATTGCAACGTAATTTTTTTTTTTAAATGTGATAACTTGCAGTATGAGACACTTCAGATAGTATTTGTTAAAACACTGAAAGCTCTCTGCTATCTATATTAAAAATGTTGTACCAACATACACACACAACTTGTTTTTTTATTTATTTATCTTTGGTACACCGTCAACCTGTTTAATATTGTTTTACAACCTTTTATCTCCGTTGGGTTACCAACCTTGCTGATCTTGCCAAATTGTTGATGGCTTTTGCTATGGCAAAATTTGATCTGGCAAGCATCGTTAATTGTTTGTCATGGCTTGTTATAATACTCTCCACTCTATTTATCTGAGGTACTCTCTTGAACTTTTGTTTGAATTTGGATGTTTTAGTACTTGGAGGCTATGGGTCATATGTGGCCTCTGTGCTGGCTAAGCACTTACTCGCCCCTCTCCAAATTTCCAGATCCAGATCCAGTACTTGGAGGCTGGTCCTCTTTTATATCCAGTTCTTCTTCCTGCTCTGCCTTTATTACCTCAAGTTCCTAAAAACAATTTATAATAGATATGCTTTTATTTTGCAGATGTATTGTTTTATGTACATTTACAAACTTTGTTAATGTGTTTTTAATATATTCATAATCATAAGTATTAAATCAGAAACTGAAATGAATTTAATAATTCAAAACATTTCCTATTACTAGCTTTAAAGACTACCCACAATATTAGGGACTACAGTGTCTTCAGGAGAATTCTGTGTGGATAGTAAGAACGGTCCTGCCGAGGGACCTGCTTCCGCAATTATGACTCCTCCTCTAAATTAGCCCCTTCTACGGAAGGTTGGATATTAGTGCCACAATTCTTTCTTCCAACTCCGTTAAAGGCTTAACCGAAGCACCACCTCCAGTGCCTCTGTGACCATACCTTACGTCCCTGGCCCGCCTCATAACATTAGTTTTCATTTCACAAATTCTCTGAAAAATATTTGTAATTAATAGGTATCAAATAACAAACAATGGATCTTATATTATAGAGTTGTTTACATCACTTACGTCTTTCCACTGTTTAACTGTTTTTGGCGGACCTAACGAATTTAATGTTGTAGTTAGATTTTTCCAAATATTATTTATTTTTGGTAAGTCCACAGGGTTTACTTTTCCCCCTAATAGGAGCCTATTCTCCTCTAAAAAGCTTACTAAGTACTCCTTTTGTTTTTTTGTAGTTCTCGGCGCCCGTGACATTTTTTTTTAGCTGGTACTTATAATAATTAATGTCACAAAAAAGACTACAAGAGTGCAAGAAACCATAAACAAATCATTCAGGTTAGTTACAAAAAATGTTCTTCTTATATCTTCATTAATTTTCTCTTCTTTTTTATTAAATGTTGTCTCTAACTTGCCTATTAAATGTCAAATAGTTACTTATAAGCACTGTTGCCAGATACTCTACTTGAAATTTTAAAGGAACCCTGTAAAATAAATAATTTTTAATAATCCTCTAAAATGTATACTTGCAGAATAGCATTTCCACGAAAAATTTTTAGAGGCCCGTTAAAAAATTATTTTTAAGAGGCTTCTAAATTTTAAAGGATTAGTTACAGAATAGACCCCATAGTCGCCAAAACATCAAATATATTTAGTAAAATTTCATTCAAATAATTAACTTTTTGATTAATATTTTGTAAATAAATAATATTTTCAAAATGGGTAAGTTTCAAAAATTCAGAAAGTAAATCCTTATCAATGTTTTTAAAATTCCTGCATTTAATTTTACCCTCTGGTTTACTATTTTTGTTTTTAAAGTTAAAATAGACCAACTCATGCTCGGAAATGTGTGATACTACCTTATTTCCCTGTTCTATATTTTCCTCTTGTTTAGAAACATTAATAACATTTAATAAAGCATTATAACGAGTCGGTTCTATAATTATCTGTTTTAAATTAGGTGCATCGATAATATCAAGAAAATTGTTTACATTAGAGCAATTCGAATCTAACAAACCCATATTTATGTCACCTCCGCAAATAATTTTAAATCCAATAAAATCTGCTAAACGAGTTTCTATTAAGTTAATAATTTCCGGTATATTTCCTTTAGGAGATCTGTATAATGAACCGAATACATATGTTGATTTAAAAAGCTTTACCTTAATTCACATTTCCTCTAAATCATCTGCTATAGCCTTGTGCATAATCTTAAAACTCAAGTTACTTTTGAGATATAGGGGGAGGTCCCCGAGAATCGGACACTTAAAGAATAACAAAAATAAAAAAAATTGCAAAATAGTCTAATTGATTTATTTAAGTTTAAGAAGTTACAAACTATTCACCTAATTAAAACAGATAAATCAGCAGTCTTAAATCTTACTTTAAATGTAGTAAATATTGACTGAAAATTAACATAGAAAAAACGACATTTCCAAAAATGTCCCCTAATGACGGGCAGACAATTTTTCGTTCATTTTTGAACTTAAACATTATTTTAACAAATATTAAAACAAATCAACTGTTAATAAAGAAAACTAATCTTAATTCTAATAAACAAAAATCACAAATGTAGCTAACTGAGCCCCCTTTAACAACAGCACACGCTTCATGAGTCCACTGATTGCAAGCTTGACAGCAAATCCAATCCTCATGAATATCTTCTTGACAGATTAAACAAGAGTTGCATTTTTAGACACTGATGTTGATGATTTTGATGTCTGAGATATCGTTGTCTTCGGAGTTGCAGTAGATGTCTTTCTTCTTTTTACTTTAGTCGGGTCGTTAGTTTTCTTGCCTTCCTGTGGTTGCATTTTAACTACAGGAGACTTCGCCATTGTTGCCTTGTTTTCCATGAGCGCATTTTTGTAGGGAGACGATGTTAAAATCTTACTTTTCTCAGCTTTTGGTCGTCGACTCACGACTCTCTTTGCTGCGGCGCTTGGAACTGATGATAGCTGATAAATCACAGTGAGAATAGCTTTGCTTGTTGACGGTTGAGTATGAACATTTTATTTTTCATTGACATCGAAATAATGAGACAGATCTTCGAGTGTGTACGTATTAGCGTCATTGCAAATGTTCACTTCAGCTGCTGTTGAAGTCTGATGCTGAACTTCAGCATCGGACTGCATAGGCATATCGGTTACAGCTGATGGCAGAAAATCTAAATCTGTGAAAATACTTGGATTTAGAGGCAAAATTCCAGTGCACTGGAAACCAGATTTTGCTATGTCCAAACGTGCTACGTAAGTAAAAGCGTGCGATACCATTGCAGCTATTTCATATTCTGTTATTCTTGCTCCGAAATTTGCCCTCATCCACAACCCATAAAGAATAATGCTCTCATAGCAACACCATGGCAACGCGAATGCTAAGGATATTTGCTTATCTATATGAAGGTGTGTCAAAAACAGTGCGAAAAAGTAAATCCCATATAAAGTACATTGTTACTTCACGCACACTTTTAATCCTTAACGCACTGCTGTCTATAATGACAGTTTTCAGGAGCTAAAAATTGGTACATAATATGAGGTAGAGTAGATAAAAATAATAACTACAACAAAAACAAACTTGCTGTAAAACTGTCCGGTATTAGGGGACTTTGAGAGTTTTCGAACTTAGGGACCCTCAGATACATACAAGAAAAATTCTCAAAGAATCATAAAAAACGAATGAATTATGTAAGATTAGAACAATAGCAATAATAATTAAAAATAATGAATATTATTCCACAGTTTAACTACTATTTAGAGTCCCCGAAAAATTACTTGAAACAAAATTTATACTATCCTCAAAATTTTTACCTCACTCCCCGACGAACGATCCAGCACTGACTATTGGCTCTCCCCAACCGCATTTTACTTGGGAAAACCTTTGTAACCGCAGCAAAAGCAACAAATTGGCGCGCTTTTTCGTTCTGATTTAAATTATGTCCGGCTTTAGGAGCTTAGGGGACTTCCCCTTACACCTACTCCTCCAGCTCTATTTAACAATATATCCTCCCTCACAAAGTTGTATCCCTTAATTCTTGATTTGTCATCTTCAATATTTGGATTTAGCCAAGTTTCTGATAACCCTGGTATATCATACTGTTCTCTGAAAAGAAAATTTTTAACGTCCGACAAATACAGCGATAACGACCTAACATTTAAAAAATCTAC
Organism: Altica lythri; assembly: GCA_964028335.1. Classification (NCBI taxonomy): domain Eukaryota; kingdom Metazoa; phylum Arthropoda; class Insecta; order Coleoptera; family Chrysomelidae; genus Altica; species Altica lythri. Next base: position 17,611,171 of record OZ034806.1, read on the forward strand.
TGTTAAATTTTTCATAAATTGAAGTAAGTATAAAATATAATATGAATGATAAAATAAGAGGTGTGACATAAATTATAACGTATGATACAAAAAAAAACAATTTTCTAAATATTTTGTTAGTCCAGCATTTAACATAACTTCAATATTTCTTCTTCATTGGGAAGTAGTAACCTTTTTTCATCCTTCCTTGTATATAGTCTTCCTTCCACTGCCCAGACCCTTTCTTTCCCAAGTTTTTCTTTTGCAAACCGTAGCAAATCATTTTTAACCTTCGTCATTTCTTCCACAACAAAAATTCCACTTCCTTTTAATTTTTTCTTATTAAAATATATCAAATTACGTTGCAAAATGCTATCAAATTTAACTACAACAGCATTTCCTTTTTAAGATTTATTTTTTGAGTCCATGCGCTGACACTGCACAATTTTAACGTTTGGAATTTCTAACTTTGCCGTGATAATATCTTCAACGGTTTCTTTTATTTTATTACTACCAGCATCAGGAACTCCATAAAATCTGAGCTCGTTAATTTTTGATTTTTGTTCGGTAAAAACCATTTCAAGCAGTTTAGTTATAATAAATCTGTTATTACAAATAATCTAATTTTATAGAAAAACGTTTCGGTAATAAAAGGCCTGAAAGTACCCTCTTAAATGAACTGAATGGCTGGATTCACAAAATACACGTTCTACTGACTGTGAACAAACATACTATATATATAATGTAATTACTCCAACATTTTTAAGAAGAAAAAGACAACTAGACCCTCAGGATATAGTTTCAACAAGAAATTTGGCAAGTGGAAGGTAAATCAGTTTAAAACATTTTATTGCTATAATATATGAAATGATATATTTTTTTAGGATACATGTAGAATGGGTGATAGGAGTTCTTCGTCATTCGATATGATATAATACCAATGTTTTTAGCCCAAAAAAGTGATAATATTGCAGTTTTAGATTAAGTATTAACAATTTGTAATGCTTTATTCAATCTTTGCCCCTTAATAATTGAAAAATAATAATAATATTGTAGCCAATAATTTAAATTTACATGATTTTTAATGATTTTGTTTATTAGTTTTGACAAATTAAACCACAATCTCTTTTTATATTTTTATTTACATAAAATTCATAACCATTCTTTTAAGAATTTTTTGAAGATTTAAACATTTGGCATGATACCACTTTACTATACAGTATTTATTAGAACACAACACCATTTTTTCTCCATCATCTGGCTGTCGGCAATGGCACCAAATCTGTAAGTAATAATTATAAGTAGATGTATACTTTCAAAAAAGAAAACACATTGATCAATTTCCATATTCTGAGTTGTTGTTATTTCTTTCAACACTCTTAATATCTATTTTCTTTTGGTGAAGTGAAATATTTTGCTAACAGTTCAGGTAAAACTACGTGACGATGAAATTTGAAGGCAATATCACTTTTTTCTTGCCAAAAAGCTAAGTCAAATTTAACTAGTTCAACATAAATATCTTTTTTGCTTCAAAGAATAAAAAAACAGAAATCCAATTTGCTCAATGCCGTTTGCATTTGAATTTGGTAATAATATTGGTGTTTGTGGTCCAATATAGTTCACCATCCGTGCTCAAGCATTTTTTTTTTGTTGTTTTTATCAATTCACTAATTGAATTGTCTAGCAAAATATAGGCATTTTACTTCCACACATCCGATACCACAAGCCTCACAGTTTAAAATACCATCAGGCGTAGCAGCAAAATATGGATATTTTTCATTAAGAAGTCATCCACATTTTTTAACTTCCGAATCAGGATGAATGGATTTCTGGTAATTTTCAAAATCCTTTGTTGCCAGTTTCTCATGTTCACATCCATAAATTCCTAAAATATGAACTAATATTAATATGTTTACTTCAATCATTCGCAAAAGCTTACCTGCTTTAAATGTCAGTTTATACAGGTGTGAATAGCAAATTTTCTTTAATGATGAAATAGAAGGTGTGTCTATTTTTGTATGGCAGGTGCTTTTAAAATTAGAAGCTGTAATACGGCCAGCTCTTAACATAAACCATTCCTTATTTTGGGACTGTTTTCCATCAAGAAATATAGTTATAGAATTAGCAACATCTTTATGTTCTGATAGGCTCAAGTCTCTAAATGTAACTTTACATAAATCTCTTAAAACAATTGAAGTATCAGAATTATCAACCACATCCTCAAAGAACAAGTTAAGAACAGAAATACCACCATCGGTTTTATATTCTCCCAAAAAATGTTGTGCTTCCAAACTGCTTAGAATTGGAACTGGATAATCACTTGACTTTTTTGGAGGTGGAATATCTTGCGTTACTTTTGCTGAAAAACTATTTTCTACAATTTTCTTAAAATTTTTTTTTGATTTTAGCCCTATCCAATATGCACGAACATCTGTAACATACTTCTGTTCTTTGCCTGCATATTCTAGGGTGAAAAGAATTGCAGCAACATGGGTGCAAGCCTCTCCAAATCCTGCAACACATTTGCACTGACTTGCTAGAATTTCTCTCTTTCCTGATAATATTATCCACACGTTTAGAGATGCTTCATTTATCTTCTGTGAATGCATAACCTACAACATTTAATGTAATATTGATATTTTTTTTCAAGTATTATTATCACTTTCTTACCTTGTTTAAGGGTACATCCACACGGGCCACTTTGCAGCGCTGCTGAGTGGTGCCACCGAGTCGCTAGAACAGGCGACTTTGTAGCTCGTCTCGGTGGTGCTGCAAAGTGGCTCGTGTGGAAATGATGAGTGTTTATTATTATCAGTGAGAAAAATAATTCGGTCAGTTAAGCACCTCAGTTCAAATATGTATTCTGATGAGGAAAGGCTTCTTCTAGTTCTTCTCCTAAGGCGTAGACGTAGATGTCGTAGAAGACGATCACTATGGACAGGCATCAACTCGGCACTTTATTGCCCTCAGGTAAACTATTGCACCCCTCGTAGACGCTTCAATTCGGCACTTAATGACTTAATACTTATCCCTTTAATTCTTGTTAATCTGAATCCGAGTTGTTGGAAAATATTTGGGAATTTTGATATTATGAATGAATAGTTGCATTTCCGAAAATATAATTATAAAGGAATTACGACGAATGGTTTGTATAAAATTTGTAACAGTTATCAGTTAAAAGTCTTAGGTGTCAGAAGTAATATCTCAAACAAAGTTTAGACGTAATGGAATTAGTAACAAGTTTTGTTTTAAGTGAACGTGGTCAACAAATGTTTGTTATAAATGACTTTAAGTTTAAGAAAAAGAAATGTTTAAAAGATGGTGCCATATATTGGGTTTGTTGTACGTCAGGTTGTAAAGCAAAATGCCATACAAAGGGTAAGTTACTTTTGTTGTAAAATTTCTATTTTTGATTTGTCCAACCCAGACACTTATTTTCTTTAATTTTATTAATGTTATATGTATATTATAGGTGACGATATTTTGGATCATTCATTAGAACACAATCAGGATCCACAATTGCAAAAATTGAGTCGACAAGCTATAAGTAATGCATGTAAACGGAAAGCAGTCAATGATATTTGCGAACGGCCCTCAAAAATTCTTCATACGGAAATTTCGACATTAGATTTTAAAGAAAATTTAACCACGACAGATTTGAAGTATATTCGAACCAGCATGAGCCGCAACAGATTAAAGGTAAATGCAACCGCAATACCAAAAAGCTTGCAAGAAGTACAAGAAGCTCTAAATAAAATGGATTTGGTGACAGATAGAAAAGAACCGTTTTTATTAGCGAATAATATTGAAAATAATATTGTAATTTTTGGCTGCTCCTCCAATTTAAATTGTTTATCAAAATGTGATACTTTTTACATGGATGGAACATTTAAATATTGTGCGAAATTTTATTATCAATTATTCACAATTCATGGCTTGTGTCACGGTCATTATATCCCACTTATTTTCTGCCTTCTTCCAAACAAGCTTAGTGAAACGTATGTTTCTCTTTTTAGACATTTATTGACATTGTCAAACAACTTAAATATATATTTAAATCCTCAAAAGGTTGTAATAGATTTTGAAATAGCCATACACAACGCTGTTAACGTTGTTTGGCCGAAAACAAAAATTTTTGGCTGTCGATTCCACTTGGCGCAAAGCTGGTATCAAAAATTCAAAATGTTGGCTTAGTAAACCAGTATAAAACTAATTCAGAGGAAGGAAAGTGGCTTCAAGATCTTTTTGGCTTACCATTTCTTAATACCGAAAATGTAAGTGAATGTTTTGTGAATCATTTTATGTCCGAAATTCCCAACTCTTCGGCATATATCAAATTAGCTAATTATATGATTGACAATTATATCTCAGAAGACTGCTTATTTTCTTCCAACAATATGGGCTTCTAAAAGTAGCTCTCTACATTATACAACAAACCCTTGTGAATCCTTTCATTCGCACTTTTCTAAAAACTTTTACCATGCCCATCCGAATATTCATATCTTTGTAAAAACACTTGTTGAATTTCAGTGTTTAGTAGATATTAAAATACAAAGTATTAATACGCCTGTCAGGATAATAACAAAAAAAGTTAGAGAGGCAGAAACATTCACAAATAAAAAAATTTTGGAATTAAATAATGGAGAAATTACAGAATTTGAATATGTGAAATTAATCGCAAATAGATACAAAATAAAAAAATGTTAGAATTAAATAATGGAGAAATTACAGAATTTGAATATTGATAATTCTTTTGTATATAAGTTTAATATATGTTAGGCTACGGCCACATTAGCGTGAATTCCCGCCTACTAAGCCACACTAGCAGTTTTTCACGCGCTTGAAAATCGACTCATCCCTTGTTACACACGTTGGTTTTTAGTTCTTCGCGTGTCGGGAAGCAGAGCGATTAAAAAATGAATAAAAATACTCTTAATAAAAATGCAGTTAATGCACTTTGTGCCATGGTTGTCATTCAGCATCATCGTCGTCATCTTAATCGTCGGCATAAAAAATACTGGATTCATCCAGTACTGACTGATCGATTATCAAAAGGAAAACACGTACTTCTACATAACATTTTAAAAGAAAATCCGGACAAGTTTTTTGAATACTACCGGATGTCAATTCCTTCTTTTGAACTGCTTCTCTCAAAAATTAATGGTGACATATCCAAACAAAATACAAAACTGAGGGATTGCATTGCTGCAGAAGAGAAACTTGCTGTAACAATAAGGTAAGATTTATTCTTTATACATCAGTGTTACTTAACTTAACTTAACTTAACTTAGATTAATTTGTTATAAACTTAGATTACTAGATTTTGTGGGTGTTTACAAATTAAAAAAAGAAAGCACCGAATCATCACCTGAAACAGCATTGTGTTCGGATGGTCCCATCTCATAAGAAATTATTGGAGAAGAAGGCAAAGGAACATCCTGAATACTGGTACTGGACGTGGTGGGGCTGAATGGATAAGGTGTAGAAGGGTTGGAGTAAGCCGTGGTGTACGATTGCAGTAACCGCATGAATTTGATTTGAAAATCAAGTTTATCGGAAGGATTAAGTTTTTTTATTAGGGGAATTTGGGACAAGAGGAACATTTCATCAGGATCTGGACATTTGGGGGTTTGCTGTACATTTGTCTTTAAAATTTCAATTATATCTTTCTCAAACTGATCAGATTTCCTTTTGTTACGGGTGGTTGAACTGGGTGCAGACACAGAACGTGGTGCAGGGGAAGAACTGGGTTGAGGACCAGAATTGGGTTCAGCTTCAACCACACTATCGGTATTCATGTTTCCGCAAGTTCTAAAAAAAAATTGATGTTTACAAATTGTCGGCCTGGAGACACAAGTACTTACGCTCTTTGTTTGATGACAGATTGAAGAAACGACATTTGTTTGTGATAAATATACGGCTTCTTCGACATAGAAGCATCTCCGCTGCGACCTTCCAGTGATTTCATGTTTTTCATGTAACTATCTTTCATGCTTTTCCAACGCTTTTGAATCTCCTTTCCTGTAGAATCAAAATTATGTTTTAAGTGATCTTGGTACATGAATGTACATATTTGAAATGCATATAAACTATTTGTAGTAATTTAGAATTTTAAAATTTCGCATATGTTTTACTATTTATGTTAAAAAATTGCAGGTATCTGGCAACGGGTAATTCGTTTCGATCACTACATTTCGAATTTCTTTTGGGACGTTCTACAATTGCCAAAATTGTTCAAGACACATGCGTAGCTGTATGGACGAGAATGAAAACAGAGCACATGCAACAACCGTCCATCGAAGACTGGTTAGTTATTAGCAACCAGTATGAAAGAAGAGCCAACTTTCCACATTGTATCGGCGCAATAGATGGAAAACACATCAGAATTGTTAAGCCATCTAATTCAGGAAGCGAATATTTCAATTACAAGAAGTATTTTTCTGTGGTATTAATGGCTATAGCAGATAGCAACTACCGCTTCACTTACATAGACGTAGGGTCGTTTGGCCATGAATAGTGTTGCCCAAATTCAGTCTTGGTCTTGCAGTCTTGGTCTTGTTCTTGCGTTTTTGCAAGACCAAGACCAAGAACAAGACCGCGTATTTTTAGCAAGACCAAGACCAAGACTGACCGTGCAAGACTTGAGCAAGAACAAGACATAGCCTGCAAGACTCTTGCGTCTTGCAGCTAGGACTTAGCGCTATTTCACGGAGTAGTTAGGTGTAACAGTTCGGTGTATAGGTACATGGTGTAAAATCAGCTCAGTTGTTTGAAGATCACCAGTTGTTTTCATGTTGCTGAAGGGACTCGAGTAACTTGTACCTACTTGTCTGATCGATACGAAATTTTTAAATATTAAATTATTATGAGAACCTTAGCCACTTTTAAATATACCTGAAACATGTAAAACAATTTTACAATACTAATAAAATAATATAAAAAGCGTAGATACTTACCTACTAATAAAACAAAAAGCCTAAGATATTATTATTAAGAAACAGTTACTTCCATGAAAAACGACATATAGGTCAGTTGATTTTTCAAATTTCTTATCAAATCTTCAGTAATTTATTAATCTGCTTGATCTTTACTATGGCTATGTTATTTCAAGCTCACAATGTTCCAATTCTAATACGTTTTTCTAAGATTTAAAATAAACTTTAATAAATATTAATAGACTAATAGGTAATTGCAAGACTTGCAAGACTCTTGCTGCAAGACCAAGACCAAGACTGGGAGCGCAAGACCAAGACCAAGACCAAGACCAGGTGTATTGGCGCAAGACCAAGACCAAGCCTGGCTAAGTCTCGTCTTGTTCTTGCATTTGGGCAACACTAGCCATGAAGGAGATTGTAACATTCTAAAATCAACTGAAATAGGAAAAAAAATATATAGCCAAACTTTAAATTTTCCACAACCTGCCCCATTCCCTAATGATCCATTACAATTAATTATGCCGTACGTGTTTGTGGCCGATGAGGCATTTGCAGTGAGTGAAAATGTGCTCAGACCATATCCCTCTAAGAACCTGACTTTAGAAAAAAAACATTTAATTACCGATTGTCAAGGGCTCGACGTTATGTGGAATGTGCATTTGGGATTTTAACGAATAAGTGGCGAATATTGCATCGCCCCATAGATGTGCATGTGGAGTTTGCTGTCACTATTATTCAAGCTTGTTGCGTTTTACACAATTTTGTTAGAAAGCATGACGGGTATAATTTTGAAGGTACACTATCGTGTCCCCTAGATAACATTTCCTCATATGGAATAAGAGGAAGTAATAATGGGAAAACTGTACGAGATACATTTAAGAACTACTTTTGTTCTCCTGAAGGGTCACTACCATGGCAAAGTAATTATGTTGACATTCTAAAATAAAAGCAAGTTGCAATAGATTTATACCTAAATTATTGTGGCTACATTACTGTACTCATATTTTTTTAGATACTGAAATAAAGTGTTAACAGCACTTACCAATATTTCTTTTACTTATTTCATCCATAGCTGTCCAACTTTCTTCTCCCACTACTGCTGTTGAAATAGCTATCCAGGATTCCCTCTTTAACTCCCGGTTTTTATATTCACTATGGTGTATATCGTAAATAAAGGGAAACTTCTGCACCTCCATGATAATTATTTCGCTGTCAAGCTCCATGATAATTTTAATAATCGTATATATATATATATATTTATACAAAATATAATATATTTATTCAATAAACAAACTTTTGATACAAAATAAAACAACCTACAAAACGCCGCGTGAAATCCAGCCAGTGTGTCAACCCAAGACTGCGTGAAAAGACGCTCGAAAATGGAACTAGTCCAGTAACTGAAGCTCGAAACAGGTCAGCAGCTCGCAAGTCCCTAATCCCGGGTGGGACCTAGTGGAAAGTGTTCGTCTTTTTGAGTACTTTGACCTGAGCCAAATTGCCTCTGGCCATCGGGCCTCTGAACCTGGAAAATGGCCCTCAGAGTGTCCGGAGTGGTTTCCGGGCCATATCTCCGGAAGTATGGCCCCTAGAGCATTCCTGTTCAGCTAGAAATGAAGGTGAGCCAATCATCTACAGAAATGGTCTCATTCATTTTTTCGCAACATTGTTCCTTTTTGCAAAAACGGTTGATGAAAAATTTTCGAATTTGAGAGAATGAAAAAACGATCGATTGTCGTCAAATTTGAGAACTAAGTGCTCGGAAATGGCCACTGCTTCATATTTTGGCGTGAAAATTTGACCTGTAACTGAGAATGGCTTGCTTGTTGTATTCGCGAAATTATCGCAGCCAATTTGGGGCATAGGAAGAATCAATCGCCTTGCAAAGATTTTGGATGAAAAATTAATTTTCTCGATGGAAATAAGATGGAAATAAGTATACGACTTCTTCTTATTTCATCAAAAAGCCTACGAGTGCCGGAGATTAATTCGCAAATTCATAGAAATCGGGCAAAACCAATTTTTCCACCTTACAGCTTCTTGAACTCCCGCCCGTGCTCTCTTACATAAGTTTAAACGTCTCTATGGTGCTAAATATTTTCTTAATATGGTCATCAACCTTCTGTGCTAATTCCAGATGATTTTGGCAAACTTTTTCGCAAACCTTTTTTGCGAACTTTTGTAGCATCAATAAAGATCTTGTGGAAATATTAACAAATAACTCAAATATTTCAATGTATATTTAAATATATTTTATATTTTAATATTTCAAATGTATCAAAAATTTATTACAGAAAAATACATTATAACCAGTTAACTGGATCTTATTCTAAACCACCTCATTCAAGTCCGTCGCTCACGGTAGTCTCGCTCTCTTCTTCACCTTTTTCTTCCTCACATTCTACGTCATCCTCTGCCTCTATTTGTGCAGATGAGATTACAGTTTCGTCATCTCTATAATTTGAGCATTGGCCAGATTGGCATGAACCACAAACAGACGAACATTTTAAACCTGCTTTCATACAGGAACAGCTATTGGAGCATTCTTTCTTGCACCTGCAGAAAATCATTTTCAAGAGAGTATGGTGTGCGGGCTCTTTCAGGGTTTGGACCGGAGCTAGGACATCTCCTTCCCTTTTCCACCCCCATTCTTCTGGCGACAGTTCATTCCCAAGCCACTGTTGTACTTGTAAATAGACCCGATATGAGTGCTGCCGAGTAGCTTCAGAAGTGGGTGGTAAATTTGCAAGATTTATTGCCCTGTTCTTATCAGATAATCCTTTGAAGGTATCGAATCTCAAGTCTCTGAGGTTCCCTACTCCTTCCGGGGCTTTATACACCGATAAAACGATACTTTCTCCGTTCGAAAATACGGTTTCTGGATCGAGGTTTACACATTTGAAACTCTCAATGGCCGTTTTTAGCTGACAATTTATAAAATGTCTTAGTTTGCAAAACAACAGATACAGTCGAAAAACACCACTATTTTGGGGTGTTTTTGCAATTTTGGGGGTGGTTGAGCCATTGCTGCAAGTTTTAAACCTCATTTTCGTAATCAGTGCCCCAAAAAACATATAAAATGTCTTAGTTTGCAAAACAACAGATACAGTCGAAAAACACCCCTATTTTGGGCTCATCTCCGCTTCCAAGCAGTCTTATCACTGAATAACTTGTTAACTTGTACTTTGTTCATTCACTGGCTTGAAAATGGGCATTGGAAACAAAACTTGTTGGAAAAGTCGAAGCACTCCGATAATTTTCAAAACTCCAACTCGCACTCATTTAAGATGAAGATGTTCCAGCACTTAATAACTCAATCTCCAGGACAACCAAAAAGATAAACTGTACCTTACCTTAATTTTTAATATTAATGCATGCTTTCTTTTTTTGTATAGGATCAGGTAGCTTAATGTATGATGAAGCACCGTTACCTATCTCATATTTATTGATGTTAATTTCCAGTGAAATAATTTTGTTTAAAGCCCATCCAGACTCTTTAAGTTGAAATTCCGATAATTTACTCATTACTTTATCAACAATTTTTTCATTGCACCACAATGCAAGATCCGTACCTGCATCTATTACCGCGTTTTTTGTGTTAAAATATTTAAACTCCAAAATGTCTTCGATTTCCCTAGATTTTTTAATAAATTCCCCACAAAATGTTGTATTTACTTTAATCATATTAAATTTTTTCAAACTCTTAGCTATTCTACTCTTAACTAGCCTAAACACATCACCAAAAAAACTATTAAGGTCTTTATGTTTTAAATTAACGACAACAGCAGTCCTAATTCTTGAATGAAAAGCAGATTCTAAATCGACCCATTTTACCCCTGATTTTTCTATTAACCCCGATCCCTGCTTAGATAAATTAAAAATTTTTTCTTTTATCGATTTTAAATGCCCCAAATTTGTTTGTAAATTTCTAAGTGTGCCAATATCTAAATTTCCCCTCCGAATATCTTTATTAAAACTGCTAACATGCCGTTTAATTTGTTTTATTAATTTATTTGCTTCTCTATGTGAAAAACTAGTGATTAACGCTTTATATGATTTGAAAATAGTTTCAACAATAGCATTAGCCATAATGTTACTCATAATTAAAAAATAAAAATTCTTATCTTTGTGGGTATGTAACAGAAGATCTCTTGCACTTGAAACTGAACTGGATGTAACGAGAGCTCTTGCACTTGAAACTGAACTGGATGTCAAGAGAGCTCTTGCACTTGAACCAATTGTTTTCCACCAAAAATTTGCTCTGAATCGGTTTAATCAACTCACAATAAAATTCACCTAAAAATTAAATAAACTTAACTGAAGAAAAATGAAATTACATAATCTCAAAAATAAAATTAATAAAATTAAATCAACTCAAAAATAAAATTAATACAAATAAATCATGAAAAATAAACTTAACTGAAGAAAAATAAAATTAAATCAACTCAAAAATAAAATTACATAAACAAATAATTAAATAAACTCAAAAATAAAATAAAATAAAATAAAAATTCTTACCTTTATGAGTATGTAACAGAAGAGCTCTTGCACTGAACTGGATGTCAAGAGAGCACAACAATAATGAAGAAATAACCTCCAGACCACTCTTTAAATATGTACGACTTAGCCGAAACACATAGACGTCGATAAAAATTAATACCTAATTACCGCTTTTAGAATATATTCTCTATGTTGTTTTTTATATTTACTAATCATATTATGTGACGCTACTGTCTAAAAATTCCAAACCTTTATGCATCGGGATGACTCATAGCTTCCTGATAAATAACTGCATTAATTAGGTCATCATTTTTATTTATATTATATAAAACCGCTTAATTTCATTTCTTTTATATCTTTTATTGTTTATTCATTAATATGATGTCATTTTATAATCACTGCAGGTGGAGCATAATTTAGCGATTAAGCAGAAATGTGAAACCTATAAAATGATAAGGACATTTTCTAAGAATAATAATATAATTGTTTCACATTGCGGTCCAACTATTGCGCCAACGTCACGCGCTTTTAACATTTAATTCAAAAAATATTTTCTTTATTGCGATAAGACTTGTTTATTATTATTTTTGTTAGGTACAGCACTGCTAAATATCTAAAAAATCAACAGTACGCCTCTGCTAACATACCAACAACCGTATATGACGTAGACGGAGCTGTTTATCTAACACATTTCAACTTTATTTTTCAAGTCAGTTGGTAGCCGTGTTGGTTAAGGCGTCAACATTATACACATGAGTTTGTGGGTTCGAATACCACAACAGCCATCACACAGAATTTTTTTTCTACACTTATTCTCATACAAAATTATTCTAAGTTCTATTTGGGCACTGGGGTTGATAATGAGGGGTGGTAGGGTGACTAAAATCACATTGGGGTAGTCATGAGGGGTAGTCAAGGTGAGATAAGGTGAGGCATGTAAAGTTGGTACGATTACAGTGAAGCGCGAAAAATTCAAAAATATACGAAAAGAAGAATTGGCTGCTTGTGTCAAACGTCAGAGGCCACTTGAAAAAGAAGAATTGACTGCTTGTGCCAAACGTCAGAGGCCACTCGGAAAAGAAGAATTGGCTGCTTGTGTCAAATGTCAAAGGCCACTTGAAAAAGAAGAATTGGCTGCATGTGTCAAACGTAAAAGGCCACTCGAAAAAAGAAGAATTGGCTGCATGTGTCAAACGTAAAAGGCCACTCGAAAAAAGAAGAATTGGCTGCTTGCGTTGAACGTTAGAGGCCACTTGAAAAAAGTGAGGTTATGTTCGAAAAAATAGCTAGAACTCTCCTTGTTTAACTACTGACAGATATTATACAGTGACTACCTTAAATAAAGTGCGGTTCAAAAATCAGATTTGTGGTTTGCAAAATAAAAACTGGACTGAACCTAATTCTTTGTGTGATGAAATCATAAGAATTTATCTAAAAAATCTTAGTACAGAAACAAAAAAAAAATCGCTTTCGACCAAATAGTGCACCATGGTTTAATATAAATCTACATAGACTTGTTTCTGTACGAGACTATCACTATAAACGGCATAGACAGTTTCCAAATAGCAAATATTTACAAGATAACTATCATTATGCTCAAACTGAACTAAAAAATGCACTGGATAATGCAAAAAAGATTATTTTTCAGACAAGTTATTATCAGCTCAAGGAAACAGTAAAAAACTATGGTCAACACTGAATCATCTCGTACATAACACAGAACATAAGAAAAATGTTGTAAACCTGTGTAAACCTGTATTTTTCACAAGTAGGAAAGTCTTTATCAAAGAATATACAAGCACCATTGAATACTCCTGTTAATATCAAGCAGAAAAAAATACTTATTTGAATGGCAGCCTGTCTCTGAAAGAAATGTTCAAGACATCATACGTAAATTAAAAAAAGGAAAAAGTTCAGGGAATGACGGTTTTAGTATTGACATTATCAAGGAATTTGAAGAAGACCTGCTACCAATCTTGACCAAGCTAATTAATTTGTCTTTTGTGACAGGTTCCTTTCCAAGCTCCATGAAGGTGGCGAAAGTTGTACCACTGTATAAAGGAGGCGACCCAAAACAACCTGGTAGTTATCGACCAATATCCCTTTTAACTGCAATGTCAAAAATATTGGAAGCATGTGTAAACAACCAAATGGTTCAGTTCTTTGATTCTGCAGGGTCCTGGTTTAATAGGCAGTATGGTTTCCGACGTAATTCAAACACAGTGTCAGCTGCTACAGACTTAGTTACAGATATCTACAGTAAAATGGATCAAGGTCTAAGTTGTGTCTTTGTATCATTGGACTTGCAGAAAGCCTTTGATACGGTAGACCATGATTTTCTTATCTCAGTGCTTGAACAATATGGTATAACAGGAATGGCCTTATTTTGGCTTAGAGACTATTTGAGTGGTAGAACACAAAGAGTATTATATATGAATCTGCTAAGTACCATACAAGACATATCCTGCGGGGTTCCGCAAGGGTCGATCTTGGGACCTACGTTGTTCCTCATTTATGTAAACTCTATTTCCAACCTACCATTGAGATCCATTCTATTTCTATATGCTGATGACACTGGCTTATTATATGATGCAAAAGATCCCAGAACATTACAAAAAATTATTGAACAAGATTTAAATAATATAGATGAGTGGCTTAGATACCATAAACTTTCACTAAATATGACTAAATGCAGTTATATGATAATATCAAACGTTGATGCATACAGAGAGCTAACACTGGATTTTGGTTAATTTAAATTTAAGAAAGAAAACCTAATAAAGTACCTTGGATTATATATAGATAATCGTCTCACTTGGGAACAACATATATTAACAATATGCCATAAGATAGCTCCAGTAATTGGAATGCTTGGTAGAATTGCTAAGTATATAAATACACATCAACGTAAACTGATATACTACTCTTTAATAAACTCCCACTTATCTTATCTTACCATCATCTGGGGCAACACAAATCAAAAGCAACTTAATGCGCTTAAGATACTGCAAAATAGATCAGTGAAGTATGTGTTCCAATTACCTCGACTATATAAAACTGAGGACCTTTATTGTACAAAAGGAATACTTAATATTGAGTCAATGTACATTCTCCAGGTCTGTATGTTCATTAATAAATATCAATATGGACAAGCTCACACAAATATTATCTTAACCCATACAGAAGATGTGCATGATTACCAGACTAGACAGAGAAGTACATTTCGCACCGAAAGAATGCGAACCACAGGCGCACAAAGAAGCATATATTCAAAGGGTCTGATCCTGTATAACAAACTACCTAGAGAAGCCAAAAACTATCAACCAAAAAAGTTTAAGAGTGAAATAAAAAGATTACTTTTAAATAATTTTTTTAAGAATATAATTTAATTTAAATTAGTTATTTTTAATAGTTAATAAGGGCGTGTAGCACATACATACATTATTTACTTTACGTGATATCTGTTACCTTACTCTTTAAGAATAGTTAACTTTATTTAGTTGTGTTATTATAAAACCAACATAGCTTCGGCTCATGGTTTATAAAAATGTAATGTGTAAGAATGATTTTGTTAATTATGACAATTGTTTATTGGAATAAAAAAAAAATAATAACAACACAAATATTTTTTCGAGTTACAAATGAATAAAATGTACGTGCGCTTCTTACAATAGTTGGAACCAAACTAAATGTTGAACAACGTTTATAAAACGCATAACTGCACTCTGTCGTGGGGGCATGCGCACTCTGTAACACACTGGTATGTAAATACGACATGTATGTCGTTTTGCCCACTATGTCATTATGTACACCTTTCCCCTACTGTAACCTTTTTTTCAATTAATTTAATAAAACTTTTGTTTCTATGAAAATAAAAATACATGTGCTTTTATAAAATCCATTTAATTAAAAATATAAACTCACAGTTATAAAACACCCAGGTAAGTACATTATATTTATTTAAAATTAAAAATAAACGTCCTTTACAAAAATATATAAGAATAATAAAATATAAAAATAAAAAAGCTTTGGTAAATAACATAATAAAATAAAACACAAAATGCAACAATAAATAAAAATACATTTTTTGGCTTTTGTAAATATTAACTGATTAATAGAGGACAAGTAGTGTATGTTGGTACAAAATTTCTAATACAGGTAGCAAAGCGCTTTCAGTTTTTTTGACAAAAACTATCTTCAGTTCCCCATACTTCAAGTTATCACATTTAAAAATGTTTCCACAAATAAACATATTGGTTAAAACACATTCACTATTTTTAACAACATTGGAAAATACTACATCGCAGTAAGGGATGATTCCCTAAAATATTTTGTTATTCAAACATGTGTGATAAAAGCTAACAAAACTATATTGTTTGAATAACTAAATAATCATCCCTATTTTAGGGAATCATTCCTTATTGCAATGTAAAAAATTTTTTTAAATGTGATAACTTGCAGTATGAGACACTTGAGATAGTATTTGTTAAAACACTGAAAGCTCTCTGCTATCTATATTAAAAATGTTGTACCAACATACACACACAACTTGTTTTTTTATTTATTTATCTTTGGTACACCGTCAACCTGTTTAATATTGTTTTACAACCTTTTATCTCCGTTGGGCTAACAACCTTGCTGATCTTGCCAAATTGTTGATGGCTTTTGCTATGGCAAAATTTGATCTGGCAAGCATCGTTAATTGTTTGTCATGGCTTGTTATAATACTCTCCACTCTATTTATCTGAGGTACTCTCTTGAACTTTTGTTTGAATTTGGATGTTTTAGTACTTGGAGGCTATGGGTCATATGTGGCCTCAGTGCTGGCTAAGCACTTGCTCGCCCCTCCCCAAATTTCCAGATCCAGATCCAGATCCAGTTCTTGGAGGCTGGTCCTCTTTTATATCCAGTTCTTCTTCCTGCTCTGCCTTTATTACCCCAAATTCCTAAAAACAATTTATAATAGATATGCTTTTATTTTACAGATGTATTGTTTTATGTACATTTACAAACTTTGTTAATGTGTTTTTAATATATTCATAATCATAAGTATTAAATCAGAAACTGAAATAAATTTAATAATTGAGCGTTTCCACGTGACGTCATCAACCTGCGCCATGTTGCCGAAAACAGCTGATCACGGACAACCTTTGCATTAAAGCTTATATCATAATTACATTTTTTAATGATTTAAATATAAATCGAGAACAAAAGTCAATTGGTTTTGGTGAATTTGTATACTAGTGTGTATTATTTAGATACTGTAATAATTTAAAAGTGTAAAATACAATTATTAGGAGTGTTATCGTGTTTTTTAATCCGAATTGAGGTTATATTTTAATTTAGTTTCTTTTAAAATAGAGCAGTGGTTTATTAATAAAAATAGTTTAGTGAAACTGCCACGATTTTGTGCTGTATTCGGATGCACCAATAGAAGCAACCGAGAAACTGAAAAAAAGTTTTTCTCATTTCCTGGAGTACGGGACAAAAGAGGTAGAGACATCCCTGAAGGTATTGAACAGCGAAAATGCTGGATAAAAGCGATAAAAAGATCCGACCTAACTGAAACTAAAATCAAGAATGCTTCAGTGTGCTCAGATCATTTTATAAAAGGTATATTTTTTTGTTTTAAAAATCCTAACACTTTTTCATTGTACTTTTTTTTGAAGGAAAACCTGCAGAGCCTAGTGACTCTTCCAATCCAGATTATGTACCCTCACAAAATTTGTGCTATAAATCTGCTACCAAAGTTGATGAGGGAAGTACCAGAAGGTATCAGAGAGCAAAAAAGAGACACTTGGATTTATCTGTTGAGGTAATATTATATGTTAATAAATAAGTTATAATTTCATAAGGAATGTGTATTACACTAATTGTTTTTTACCACATTATTTTAATACATACAATTTTACACATCACATTACAATTTATTATTGTTATAATTCTAATAATAAATATGAATATATAAGTTACCTGTTTTCTAAAATGTTACAGAAATGTAGCCCTGATCAACTATAATAGCGTAAGTGAAAATTTATCTGAGTTTAGATGACATCTATTTTGTCTATGTTACTCAGGTACTTAAATAAATTCTTTGGTGTGGCTTTTATACTACTTTATTATTTATTGGTGTATGTATTCTGTTTTGTGCATTTGAGTATTTTTCAAATTGGTTTTGAGAATCCTTTGTAAATTATTTTGATATATGTACTTCTGTTTGATCCTCCCATATGATTTTTAGGAAGAAGCGCCTCAAAGCACCATGACAGAAGAAGTGCCTCAAAATATTATTGCAGAAGAGGTTTTATTGGATTGTGCTGAAATACCTAAAAGGATTTGTTTCCATACACAAACTGAATTACAAGTTGAAGACACTATTTTGCATCAGCAATTATACCAATTAAGAACATTCAGAGAAAATTCCACTTTCATGCAAAACTCATTCATAAATGATAATAAGAAAACCCGATATTTTACAGGAATTCCTACTTATAAAGCATTAAATAGCATATTTACACGATTAATAGAACAGTTCATTACAATAACGCCACAAACTTTAATTCAGGATAAATTCACTCATTTTTTGATAGTTTTAATTAAGCTTAGGTTAAATTTAGATTTTACTCTTTTATCTTACATATTTAATGCAAGTGTACAGACAATTTCAAGAGTTTTTTATTCAACACTTAGAATTATATACTTTAGGCTTAGTGTATTCATTTTATGGCCTTCAAGAGTACAATTAATAAAAGCTATGCCAAACTGCTTTAAAGAAGCATTTGGAAATAAAGTGACAATTATTATAGATTGCTTTGAAATCAGAATTGAGACATCAAAAAATTTAGAATCCCAAAGCACAACTTGGTCTAATTACAAACACCACAATACTGTTAAAGTACTGATTGGAATAACACCTGCTGGATCAATTTCATTCATTTCACAAGCATATGGTGGGAGGATAAGTGATAAGGCACTTACAGAAAATTGTGGTGTTCTAAAACATTTAAATGCAGATGATGTAGTGTTAGCTGATCGAGGATTTTTAATTGAGGAACTGGTGGGAGTGCATATGGCTAAGGTAATTACTCCAACATTTTTAAAAGGAAAAAGACAGCTAGACCCTCAGGATATAGAGTCAACAAGAAATTTGGCAAGTGTAAGGTAAATCAGTTTAAAACATTTTATTGCTAGAATATATGAAATGACATATTTTTTTAGGATACATGTGGAACGGGTCATAGGAGTTCTTCGTCAGAAATACACCATTCTGTATGATATAATACCAATGTTTTTAGCACAAAAAAAAAAGTGATGATGTTGCAGTTTTAGATCAAATATTAACAGTTTGTAGTGCTTTATTGAATCTTTGCCCCTCAATAATTGAAAAATAATAATAATAATATTGTTGTAGCCAATAATTCACATTTACATGATTTGTAATGATTTTGTTTGTTAGTTTTGACAAATTAAAGCACAATCTCTATTTATATTTTTATTTACATAAAATACATAACCATTTTCCTTTGGGAATTTTTTTAAGACTTAAACATTTGGCATGATACCACTTTACTATACAGTCTTTATTAGAACATAACACCATTTGTTCTCCATCATCTGGCAGTCGGCAATGGCACCAAATCTGTAAGTAATAATCATAAGTAGGTGTATACTTTCAAAAAAAGAAAACACAAACCTCAGATTGATCAATTTCCATATTCTCAATTGTTGTTATTTCCTCCAATACTCTACTTGTTGATGGCTCATTGGTATCTGTTTTCTTTGGTGAAGTGAAATATTTTGCTAACATTTCAGGAAAAACTACCTGACGATGAAATTTGAGGGCAATATCACTTTTTTCTTGCCAAAAAGCTAAGTCAAATTTAACTTGCTCCACATAAATATCTTTTTTGCTCTAAAGAACAAAGAAACAGAAATCCAATTTACTTAATGCCATTTGCATTTGAATTTGGTAATAATATTGGTGTTTGTGGTCCAATATAGTTGCACCATCCGTGCTCAAGCAGGTTTTTTTTGTTTTTATTAATTCACTAATTGAAGTGTCTCTAGCACAATATGGGCATTTTACTTCCACACATCCAATACCACAAACCTCACAGTTTAAAATACCATCAGGCGTAGCAGCAAAATATGGATATTCTTCATTAAGAAATAATCCACATTTTTTAATTTGCGATTCAGGATGAATGGATTTGTGGTAATTTTCAAAATCCTTTATTGCTAGTTTCTCATGCTCACATCCATAAATTCCTAAAATATGAACTAATATTAATATGTTTACTTCAATCATTCGCAAAAGCTTACCTGCTTTAAATGTCCGCTTATATAGGTGTGGATAGCAAATTTTCTTTAATAACGAAATAGAAGGTGTATCAATTTGAGTATGACAGGTGCTTTTAAAATTAGAAGCTGTAATACGGCCAGCTCTTAACATAAACCAATCCTTATTTTGGGATTGTTTTCTAGTGTCCGTTTCAATTTTTTTTATTTGTTTTTCATCAAGGAATATATTTATAGAACTAGCAACATCTTTAAGTTCTGCTAGGCTCAAGTCTCTAAATGTAACTTTAAATAAATCTGTTAGAAAAATTGAGGTATCAGAGTTATCAACCGCATCCTCGAAGAACAAGTTTAGAACAGAAATACCACCATCGGTTTTATATTGTTCCAAAAAATTTTGTGCTTCCAAACTACTAAGAATTGGAACTGGATAATCACTTGACTTTGGAGGTGGAACATCTAGTTTTGGTGAGAAATTAGTATCTACAATTTTCTTAAAAAATGTCTTTTTTGATTTTGGCCCCATCCAATATGCAAGAACATCTGTAACAGACTTCTGTTCTTTGCCTGCATATTCTAGGGTAAAAAGAATTGCAGCAACATGGGTGCAAGCCTCTCCTAATCCTGCTACACAGTTGCAGTGACTTGCTAGTATTTCCCCCTTTCCTGATAATATTATCCACACTTTTAGAGATGCTTCATTTATCTTCTGTGAATGCATAACCTACAATATTTAATGTAATATTAATATTTTTTTCTCAAGTATTATTATCACTTTCTTACCTTGCCTAAAACACAGTAACAATTATCAATTTTTATTGCCTTGATATCTTCTACCCAACGCGCTACCACCTGAGCAAATGCATCAAGGCTTTTGTACGCACGAATTTCTTTTTGGGTAAAAGGACTCACTCGAAAAATCAAAAAGTCTGTTATTACTGTGATAGTAATTCGTGGTAATTCATCTAAAGATAAACTTAAATCGTTTTTTTCTAGTGTATAAGGATCTTGTCCACCCAATAATTTTAGTTTTTCTAAATAACGAAGTTTATTTTCGTTTGAGAGGCCCCTGGCGTAATCACTGATATGTGCCATATTTTCTGCAAAATATATCGTATGATAATAAAACATAAATAAACAATCGGCATAGCATTTATAATTTTTTTATAGAAAATAACCAATAAATAAAGACTTACCTTAGAGGTTATGAATTTATAATGTCTGTAAATCAATTAAAATTGTCTTTATAAACTAGAAATTATACACTAAATATACAAAAAAATCACCACTTTCCAACTAAACTAACTATTTAACAATTTATTTTAAAATAATCACTTAAAAACAGTAAAAACAACTTTAGCTCCTATTCCACACGTGCAAAGGTTGTCCAGTGACAGAAAATCGAGTGACGTCACTATGACGTACTTGGAAAAGGTCAATTCAAAACATTTCCTATTACTAGCTTTAAAGGCTACCCACATAAACTGTAGTAGGGACTACAGTTTCTTCAGGAGAATTCTGTGTGGATAGTAAGAACGGTCATGCCGAGGGACCTGCTTCCGCAATTATGACTCCTGCTTCCTCTAAATTAGCCCCTTCTACGGTAAGGTTGGATATTAGTGCCACAATTTTGTCTTCCAACTCCGTTAGAGGCTTAACCAAAGCACCACCTCCAGTGCCTCTGTGACCATACCTTACGTCCCTGGCCCGCCTCCTAACATTAGTTTTCATTTCACAAATTGTCTGAAAAATATTTGTAATTAATAGGTATGAAATAACAAACAATGGATCTTATATTATAGAGTTGTTTACATCACTTACGTCTTTCTACTGTTTAACTGTTTTTGGCGGACCTAACGAATTTAATGTTGTAGTTAGATTTTTCCACATATTATTTATTTTTAGTAAGTCCACAGGGTTTACTTTTCCCCCTAATAGGAGCCTATTCTCCTCTAAAAAACTTACTAAGTACTCCTTTTGTTTTTTTGTAGTTCTCGGCGCCCGTGACATTTTTTTTTAGCTGGTACTTATAATAATTAATGTCACAAAAAAGACTAGAAGAGTGCAAGAAACCATAAACAAATCATTCAGGTTAGTTATAGGGATGGCTAACCTGTACTGGAACTGATCCATTGGATCAGATCCGGCGGGCTGGACTAGTGGAACTGATCCGAACTGACAATTTTTTCAGGTACGAGTATTAGTCCAATCAATTTGTAGCGTGTAAAGAATACAATTAGACGTGTTATACTTTTATTATAGAAAACAAGTCAAAGAAAATCACCGATTCAGTTATTATAAAATTAACTAAAGTTCAGTTACTGAACTAACTACACAAAGTGTGAGAGAGTGACAAATAACATTTTACACCATTTATAAAAGTAACGTATATCAACCATATGCAACACATAACACACCTTTTTTTTAACTGGTTGCATACAGTGTACGGTAATCCAAATTGAATATTTTTTAATCTGTGATTTTAACATATATTTTAACATAAATAAATAAAGAACGGCAGGATCGGTAGGTACTAGGACTAGGTCAGAGAGTACAAATCACAGATCAAATACAAATGTATATGTACTCTGTGACTAGGTAGTCTTTTCTATCGCGTAGGATGGAATGGGGCTGGTAGAATTAGGTACAAATAGCGCATTGTACACGAACCATAATGAGTGGTTTGGACTAGTTAGTATTTTGATTTGTTGTTCGAATAGGTAATTATGAGAAATGAATAAAACTGGATAAACCGACAGCAATTTTATGTGTACCTACTCGTTTTGAAAGTGAAAATTAGGGATAGGTGAATTAAAACAAAGAATAAAAAATATAGAAACATAATGATTATATTTTCATAACAAACTAACAAAAACATGTAGGTAATCTCTTCAGTAATAAAAAATAAAACTCTTAACTTCAAACAAAAATAATTCTTTGGTAAAAAAATAAATATTCCTATCAAAAACCTAGAATAAACTAAAAGTAATCAAAAAAAAAACAACAACAAATAAATGGAAAAGTCATTGAAAAGTATTCAAAAACAGAAGTTTTTTTAATTTGTCTGCACTTAGTCGCGTACGACGTTCATTTAAAATATTTCCAGCCTTTGAGAAAAGCCTCTCGCACGGTACCGAAGTTGCTAGTGCACAGCATTTTTGTTGAACAAGTTGGACAAGATAGGGATAGTTGTACTGGTTTTGTTTCCACCACTCTAGAGGATTTTCGTGTCGATCCACTACATCGTCTTCCAAGTACCTCTGAACTTCCATTATCGCTCTACTGGAACTGCTAGAGGTTTTTGGTTTGCTTTCTGCGACTACTTCGTCCAAGCAATCCCATACTGATAATTTTATGTTTTCTTTGCGCTGTTCATTTTCCGAAGATGCGGGATCATTATGATTATTTTTTTGTTCATTTTTTTTTTGTAACCATTTCGGTAACGACATTGGTCACAATTTTCTTGATACTCTCTACGGCACCCTCATGCTTGAAAGCAAAAGTTTTAAATCGCGGATCCAGAAATGTACATATTGCAAGTGTATTACTAAATTCAACATTTCCCAGTCTGTGACGTAAACCATTTTCGAGACAATTTAGTACTGATTTCGACATTTGGTTAAATTGTTTTTTTTTCAGTTTATCACACACATTAAGTAAGCCACGGTTTAAAACAATGACGAGTGATGCTGAAATGTAGCTTTCTCCACTCACTGATTTCGTTGCCTCCTCGAAATATTTCAATATTTCGCATAATTCTTTAATAATGGTCCACTCTTCCGACGATAGCTGTGGCAAGTTTTCGTCCAAAAGACCCACTGTTGATCGAATACAATTTTCTAACTCTATGAATCGCTCCAGCATATAAAATGTGGAATTCCACCGTGTTGAGACATCTTGGATTAACTTCTTGGGAACTTCAATACCTGCTTGTTTTTGAAAGTTCAATAATTTCGAGTTCGCCAGACTACTTCGTCTAAAGTGGGAAACAATTTTTTTTACTTTGTCAATGATGGGTTGAACCAGTTTCAAAGCGTCATGAACAGTAAGATTTAATGTATGCGCAAAGCAACCAAAAAATTTCCAACCTAACTCATCGGTGATAGCCTTTTTTATGTTGCTGGCATTATCAGAAACAGTTAATATAACCTTTTTTTCTAAGTCCCATTGTTGCACAACTTGTCTCAGCCTTGCCGCTAAATTAACAGCAGTATGGTTTTCTTCCAAAATATCACAGCTCAACAGAACGGAGTTCATTTTAAAATCAACGATGAAATGACAAGTCACATCCATAAAACTTTCAACTTTTGCTGAAGTCCAGCAATCTGTAGTCAAACACACGTTCAACACTTTTTTCATTCCAATTTTGGCTTCTTCATAACGTTTTTCATACTCTAATGAAATAAGAGTTTTCGATATAGTATGCCTATTCGGCAATTGGTAAGAAGGATTCAATGAATATACGAATTTTTTAAATCCTCTGTCCTCCACTACACTGAAAGGTTGATAGTCGAAAATGAATAATCCCAATAAATCTGCATCAATTTTTGCTTTGATACTTCCTGTAATTTTTTTTGGTATGAAAGTAGAGATTTTTTTTTGAACTATATTTTTATGGTCACTATGTACAAGCGAAACGGTGTTTAGTTTACTTTTTTTCGAAGTAGATGCTTGGGCAGTCTCTATATCTTCATTCTCGCAAACCTCAGCATCATCAGGTAATGAACGTTTCAATCCACTGGTGGAAGGAATATTTTCGGATTGTGATTTTTCAGGTACAAGTTCCACGGAAGGGTGTTTTCGCTTAAAATGTTTTTTTAAATTCGAGGCTGAATATTTGAAACTCATCCGCTGTTTACAAATATCACACTGACAAATTTTTGTATCGTTGTCTATAATAGTGAAATAAAGCCATATCGGACTTCTTTTATTTGACATTCTCCTAACAAAAAACATACAGTCACTCACAGGCCCCTATAAATCAGTTGGGGTTGAATTTCGCAAATCAACTAAGGTGAAACTGAACTAACATGCAAATATAAATATCTACTCAAATTTGAACCCCGCACACGCTGAACGTGAGCGGTTCAAGTCTAGTATGTACTCGTTTACGGTTGTTTACCGACTACCGACTAGTACCGACTACTGTAAAAGCGTACCGTTCCTACCCCTACCCCTCTCAAAAAGGCCGACTGGACTGGTAACTGGAACTGATCTTTGGACTAGTTATAACTCTGGACTGGATCAGGTTGGAACTGATCCATAAAAATGTTTGGATCAGCCATCTCTAGTTAGTTACAAAAAATGTTCTTCTTCTATCTTCATTAATTTTCTCTTCTTTTTTATTAAATGTTGTCTCTAACTTGCCTATTAAATGTCAAATAGTTACTTATAAGCACTGTTGCCAGATACTCTACTTGAAATTTTAAAGGAACCCTGTAAAATAAATAATTTTTAATAGTCCTCTAAAATGTATACTTGCAGAAAAGCATTTCCACGAAAAATTTTTAGAGGCCCGTTAAAAAATTATTTTTAAGAGGCTTCTAAATTTTAAAGGATTAGTTACAGAATAGACCCCATAGTCGCCAAAACATCAAATATATTTAGTAAAATTTCATTCAAATAATTAACTTTTTGATTAATATTTTGTAAATAAATAGTATTTTCAAAATGGGCAAGTTTCAAAAATTCAGAAAGTAAATCCTTATCAATGTTTTTAAAATTCCTGCATTTAATTTTACCCTCTGATTTACTATTTTTGTTTTTAAAGTTAAAATAAACCAACTCATGCTCGGAAATGTGTGATACTACCTTATTTCCCTGTTCTATATTTTCCTCTTGTTTAGAAACATTAATAACATTTAATAAAGCATTATAACGAGTCGGTTCTATAATTATCTGTTTTAAATTAGGTGCATCGATAATATCAAGAAAATTGTTTACATTAGAGCAATTCGAATCTAACAAACCTATATTTATGTCACCTCCGCAAATAATTTTAAATCCAATAAAATCTGCTAAACGAGTTTCTATTAAGTTAATAAATTCCGGTATATTTCCTTTAGGAGATCTGTATAATAAACCGAATACATATGTTGATTTAAAAAGCTTTACCTCAATTCATATTTCCTCTAAATCATCTGCTATAGCCTTGTGCATAATCTTAAAACTCAAGTTACTTTTGAGATATAGGGGGAGGTCTCCGAGAATCGGACACTTAAAGAATAACAAAAATAAAAAAATTGCAAAATAGTCTAATTGATTTATTTAACTTTAAGAAGTTACAAACTATTCACCTAATTAAAACAGATAAATCAGCAGTCTTAGATCTTACTTTAAATGTAGTAAATATTGACTGAAAATTAACATAGAAAAAACGACATTTCCAAAAATGTCCCCTAATGACGGACAGACAATTTTTCGTTCATTTTTAAACTTAAACATTATTTTAACAAATATTAAAACAAATCAACTGTTAATAAAGAAAACTAATCTTAATTCTAATAAGCAAAAATCACAAATGTAGCTAACTGAGCCCCCTTCAACAACAGCAAAGTCTTAGGTGTCAGAAGTAATATCTCAAACAAAGTTTAGACGTAATGGAATTAGTAACAAGTTTTGTTTTAAGTGAACGTGGTCAACAAATGTTTGTTATAAATGACTTTAAGTTTAAGAAAAGGAAATGTTTAAAAGATGGTGCCATATATTGGGTTTGTTGTACGTCAGGTTGTAAAGCAAAATGCCATACAAAGGGTAAGTTACTTTTGTTGTAAAATTTCTATTTTTGATTTGTCCTACCCAGACACTTATTTTCTTTAATTTTATTAATGTTATATGTATATTATAGGTAACGATATTTTGGATCATTCATTAGAACACAATCACGATCCACAATTGCAAAAATTGAGTCGACAAGCTATAAGTAATGCATGTAAACGGAAAGCAGTCAATGATATTTGCGAACGGCCCTCAAAAATTCTTCATACGGAAATTTCGACATCAGATTTTAAAGAAAATTTAACCACGACAGATTTGAAGTATATTCGAACCAGCATGAGCCGCAACAGATTAAAGGTAAATGCAACCGCAATACCAAAAAGCTTGCAAGAAGTACAAGAAGCTCTAAATAAAATGGATTTGGCGACAGATAGAAAAGAACCGTTTTTATTAGCGAATAATATTGAAAATAATATTGTAATTTTTGGCTGCCTCTCCAATTTAAATTGTTTATCAAAATGTGATACTTTTTACATGGATGGAACATTTAAATATTGTGCGAAATTTTATTATCAATTATTCACAATTCATGGCTTGTGTCACGGTCATTATATCCCACTTATTTTCTGCCTTCTTCCAAACAAGCTTAGTGAAACGTATGTTTCTCTTTTTAGACATTTATTGACATTGTCAAACAACTTAAATATATATTTAAATCCTCAAAAGGTTGTAATAGATTCTGAAATAGCCATACACAACGCTGTTAACGTTGTTTGGCCGAAAACAAAAATTTTTGGCTGTCGATTCCACTTGGCGCAAAGCTGGTATCAAAAATTCAAAATGTTGGCTTAGTAAACCAGTATAAAACTAATTCAGAGGAAGGAAAGTGGCTTCAACATCTTTTTGGCTTACCATTTCTTAATCCCGAAAATGTAAGTGAATGTTTTGTGAATCATTTTATGTCCGAAATTCCCAACTCTTCGGCATATATCAAATTAGCTGATTATATGATTGACAATTATATCTCAGAAGATTGCTTATTTCCTTCCAACAATATGGGCTTCTAAAAGTAGCTCTCTACATTATACAACAAACCCTTGTGAATCCTTTCATTCGCACTTTTCTAAAAACTTTTACCATGCCCATCCGAATATTCATATCTTTGTAAAAACACTTGTTGAAT
Organism: Altica lythri; assembly: GCA_964028335.1. NCBI lineage: Eukaryota > Metazoa > Arthropoda > Insecta > Coleoptera > Chrysomelidae > Altica > Altica lythri. The sequence continues at coordinate 17,638,783 of OZ034806.1, forward strand.
TTCAGTGTTTAGTAGATATTAAAATACAAAGTATTAATACGCCTGTCAGGATAATAACAAAAAAAGTTAGAGAGGCAGAAACATTAGTTGCAAATGCACTCTTACAAATAAAATCAATTTTTACTAACTTATCATTATTAGGATTAAAGGATTAAGAAGATTTATTAAACCAGGTAAAAGTGCTCAATTGAAGTATCAACTTTTATTGCCTTGAAGGGACGGTGCCCAGTTGAAGTCTACCCATCACTATGGATGCATCCGATTACGTCACACATATTATTAACTGGACAATACCATACACTTATTCATGGAGAGTCTCCATGCACTTATTAGTGAACTGAAAGCAGACGATGAGAAGTTTTTTAATTATTGTCGAATGTCGAAAAGAAATTTTGAAGAGCTTTATAAGGTGCCTCAAAAGAAAGTTCACATTTAAAAAAAATATTAAAAATTAAGTACGAAGTTTATTGAAAAAATGTTTATTATATATTAAAATACAGTGCTTGGGAATTTATTTCTTAAAAATGACATCGTCCAAATGTAAGCCGTTGCGTTCACGTTATTCATTTAATCGAGCAGTAAAATTTTCTATGACGGCTCGGCAGGTGGTGATGAATTCTCTGTGATGGATACCATCTCGAGACGGGTGTTTTCTTTTCATTTTGCCAGGGCAGCCGGTTTGTTGGCGTAAACTTTGGATTTGACATAACCCCACAGGAAAAAGTTCATAGGTGTCAAATCGGGTCTACGTGGAGGCCAACATATGTCACCTCTCCTTGAGATCAATTTGCCAGGAAAAAATTCACGAATTCTTAGCAGAGACCTGTTGCACTATCCTGCTGAAACCATGTTTTTTGGGTATAAACAGGAAAGTTTTGCAACTCAGTGGATTGGTTGCACTCCAGTAGCGGCAATTTGGCTTGTTAACGTGCCCATTAAGATGAAAATGGGCTTCATCTGAAAACAAGATGTTGGTAAACGTCGGAAAACTCTCAATCATCTGGTTTACGAAGTCAAGTCTCTGACCAGCATCCTGAGGCTTTAATTCTTGCACCAACTGAATTTTGTAGGGGTGAAGTTTTAAATCTTTATGCAAAATGCGGCATAATGACGATCTGTGCACGTTCAAGGCCACAGCACGCTTCCGAATTAAAAGGTTTGGATCGTCCCGAATGGATTGGGTGACACTGTCTACGTTTTCGACGGTTCTGGAAGATCTTGGACGCCCAGATTTTGGTTTTTCCAGTGTGGAGCCAGTCTCTTCAAACTTCTTGACCCATTTCGCAATGAGTCTAGTGCTTGGCGCATCATTCAAGTGACGAATATGTCGAATATTGCAGTATTTTCTTCGCGCTACAGTCGCCGAATTACTGTTTTTATAAAACTCGCGTACGCACAACGCACGGTCCGCTCCCGAGAAACGCTCCATAGCGACTGAATTCCCAAGATCCAAGCTACCGGTTGACACACCCCCCGCGCCCCTCGAAATAGTTAAGTTTACGCAATAACCAAAACAAATGTGAACTTTCTTTTGAGACACCTTGTACTCAAAGAACATATTGAGAGAGCAGATACAAACATGAGAAAAAGCATTTCCGCTAAAGAAAGGCTTATGATAACACTCAGGTAATCAAATAGTTTTGTGAAGCATTTTATTTAGGAACTAAAATATTAATTATTCAGGAAATAAATAATGTATGTACACTTCAAAGAAAATCGCAAATCCTCATCAAGAATTTAAAAAAGGCTAGTTTGGGTTAGTGCGTGTGTGTGGATGTTTATGCTTGTGTGAAGATATTTAAACACATATGTTTATTTGACAAATATATTTTTAAAAGTGAAAAAAGTAAAGTAAAAAAATAGAAACAAAATTAATTATGTATTAATTAAAAATAATCGTTGCAAAAACTTTCAACATCTGTAGAACCTAGTCGTGAATCAGCTTCTGACTGGGGTAAAATTAATGGGATGGGTTAAAGCTCCGTTAGTTCAGGGCTGCTAGTGGTTGGGTGCTGCATATAAGGATTATGCACACCCATGGTGTATGGCATGTCTTGTGAATGACTGGTAATTGTGTGTGGCAGGTTTCGTTGAATATTCTGGCAGCATACGAAAAGCGTTCTCGCCATTTATGTTGTTGGAGAATAGAAATAAATTGTCCCTGAACTTCTAATTTTGTGTCTTCTCGGAGGCTTTTAAAATGGGGCAAAAGAGACTAAAGGAAATGGCGATCGGGATCATCTTTCTCTGTTTCTTTAGCTTTACCCTCCATATTCTTCGCTATTTTTTGGATTAATCGGTGTTCCTCTGTGGCGACTGATTTTTTTTCCTTTTCTGCCCTAATCGTGTAGTTTGCGGGGTAACAGACTCGACTTCTGTATTAGAACCTTAAACTTCTTCACCTTCTTGTTGTGGCTTTGTTTCGCAAATGGGCAATAAAAACATTAGTTGTTTAAAGTATATATATATTGTTTCCTGCCAGTGTCTGCCCCAGAACCAGATTTTGTTTGCTTGGTTTTTGCTAACTCTCGCCTGAACGAGTCTCGAAAGCTCTTCCATTTTCGTTGCATTTCAACAGCTGGAAAAAAAGTAATTGATTTAAAATTAATTTAATATGGTATGTTATAAATATCAGAAACAAAAGTAAATTATGTAAAACATTAAAAAACTGGTGCGATGTGATCCCAGTAGCCTGCGGATCAAATTTAGACTCTTTTGTAACGTTTTATGTACAGTATATTTTTTAGAAACCATTGTTTTTGAAAAAGTTTAATATTGATAAAAGTAGAAACACTACAATCATGCAGAGGCTTTATTGTGCAACAAAAAAAAGAAAGATCTGTTATTCATTAATTTTGAGTAGAGTTCATTTCATACCCTTTCAGTTGCACGTCACCAACTATGACGTCATATCATGTTTTCGGCATGTCTTTGATTACTACATGACATTTGATGGCGACTCTACAAAATTTTGACATTTGTCAGGATCGTATTCAGCCAAATAGGAAAAGGCTTTGAAATTAATATATCAAAACATTATAAAATAAAACAAAATGTATTTTTAATTGATATTTATTATCATAAATAATATAACATTAGTTAATAAATTCCTAAAATTAGTTATTATAAAACAACAAGGATCACTTGCCGGATGAAACCTACAATAAGAAATTAGATCTGTTTAAAAAATAAGTTTTATTCGATAAACTACTTACCTTGGAAATCATTGAAATGTAACAAAACTGGTAAAGTTAAACTTGTAGAACAACAGACATATTTGAATACAATACACGTTTATTATGCGGAGTTGTCTTCCCACAAGTCCCAATCTGATTCGTTATCCGATTCGTTTAAATCAATGATTACAGGAGAGATATTGCTTGCATCAATGATTTTTTCAGTCTCCCAATATTCATCAATAATTTTTCTTGTATGGTCTACATACCTCTTCCATTTTTCTGATGTAATCTACAATTACATAACAATTATAAACCATAGCATAAGAATAAACTTTTCATTAAACCTGTTGAAGAGCTTCGTTCCAAACACTAATTACAGTATCTGCAGTAATACGTTCAGCCGAAGTTATTTTTGCATCGTAATACCGTTTACATTCTGACCAAACAAGTTCAATTGGATTGAACTGGCAATGATATGGAGGCAGTCTCAACACCCGATGGCCATGCAAAAGAGCTAATCTATCTAATCTGTAAAATATACATTTTTAATATCTTATTAAATTATATCATATCATAACATACCTGTATACTTTATCTGGTACATGTTTCTTGGCAATTTCTAACAATTCGAACTTCATAATAGGCATTCGAAACTGTATATTCCTTTCTTTTAACCAATTCATCAGAGAAACTTTGTTCCAACTTGCATTTGGTATTTTTTCGAGCAACGTGGAATGGTACGACGCATTGTCCATTATTATTAATGACGGTTCTTCTAAGCTTTGTAGAAGCTGGTATTCAAACCATCTTTCAAAATTATCAGCATTCATTGAATCATGATAATCGCCAGATTTACTACCACTTTTAAATATCAAGCTACAGTCATTAATAAATCCATTTTCAGAACCCGCATGAAGAACAATGTATCGTACACCTTCACCAGTCTTCTTTCTGACTGCCTTATCGGTACCATCCTGCCAGCTTTTGCAAAATCCTCCTTTGCTGAATATCCAAGTTTCATCAAGGTATACAGGCTTGAGACGATGAGAATCACTTTCATTTTTTTTAAAATCTCGTAAAAACCATAATCTTTTTTGTGTAACATGTGACTGTTCCATGAGATATTTTCTGTTAGAAATGTTACAGCTTATCCACTTGAATTTTAATTCTTTTAAAGCCCTACTGAGTGAAGAAACTGATGTATGTATCCCATATATATCTTCTAATTTTTTCTTCAACGTATAAAGAGTCACATGCTCACCTAAAATAAGATAAAATGTTAAAAAAAAATTGTAAAACTAACCCTTGAAAATAAACTCATAATGAACCAGTAAACAAATTTGTATGTGAAATGGAAACATAATAACATTGATGAAGATATTTAGAACCTTATACAATATAATTTGAAAAATATGTATTTAGTAAATACCAACCTTGACTAAACATTCTGTATATACAAGTCCTAATACCATGTTCATATTTCATCCAAATATTGGGACCAAGGCTAACGCTCACAGAATCGGACATTTTAGCTGAGTATTCACGATCTGTTTGAATACCTTCATTTGCCAATCGTCCTACAGTCGATAGCGATATTCCTAAGGCGGCCGAAACACGCTAAAATTAATTGATCATCAATGAATTTTTATTAAACTTTAAGATGTGAAACTTACCTCATGTACAGCATTTACGGGCAATAGAGTTTTACCGGCTTGTTTTTCCAATTGGAAATAAGCAAGCAGTTTCAATACTAACGCTTGCTCTTTTTCGCTATACCGCGGCATGTTTATAATTATTATCAAAATAAATAAATAAATTAAAAATAATATTCCAACTTCTAAAAAAATGTGATTAACCACAATACTTACAAATGGAACTAATGGAAGTACTGTTCTGATAAAAACTGTCAGGCGTAACTTTGACGTTTATCAAAAATAGCTACAGAGCGTGTTCAATATTTCAATTTGACTATGAGGCCATGCCGTACTGCAAACGGCAGCCAATGAAATGCCTGTATTGTGTCGATTGTAGTTATTTAATATTTACGTGTACATCTCTCATAATGTTGTTGCCTTACGAAAATTTATAGTGGACGTACCGTTTTTTGCATTGCTTTCAACTTAATACGATAAAGCGAGATAGATGCCCTATGACGTGCAACTGAAAGGCTTTGAAATGCACTTTAAACACTTTTCAGGTACATGATAGATAGATAGATAGATAGATAGATAGATAGATAGATAGATAGACATGATAACAACATGATTTACACATTTAACTTTTCATTTAAATTGCTGGTGGGTTTGAATTAAGGGCTAATTTTCCTAACTGTCTGGGAGCAATAGATGGTAAGCACGTAAGAATTATTCAGCCACCTGGGAGTGTATCCACATATTTCAATTACAAAAAGTAATTCTTCATTGTATTGCTAGCTGTATGCGATTCGAATTACAGATTTATTTATATTGATAGGGGATCTTATGGTAAGGCATCTGATTCATCAGTATTTAAAAATAGTGAGCTTTTAAAAAAAATTAAAGAAAATACTTTAAACATCCCAACAAGCAAACCAGTGTCAACTGGTGGGGATAATCTTCCATTCACATTTATTGGAGATGAAGTTTTTGGATTATCTACCTACATGCTAAGACCATACGGAGGTAAAAATCTGTCACAACAGAAAAAAATATTTAACTATCGCCTATCAAGGGCACGACGAAAATACCTTGAATGTAGTAGGTCTAAACGAGGATGAACATGTATCACGGGAATCTGAGCGGTCTGCATTTGCAATCAGAGAAAAATTTGCCCAATATTTTTGCTCTGAAGAAGGATCTGTTCCGTGGCAAAATAATTGTATTTAATTAATATAACAATAATCATTGAATTAAAAATGTAAACCTATGTTGTGTTATTTACGTTTATTTAATTACTCAATATGGAAATTATAAGGGAGATCATTATGTTTTATAAATTTTTGCTGATAGGTTGTAGTTTTTAATTGTTACAACATTAAAGATTGCTTTAAAAAGGTAATTTTTAAGAATTTCTGTGTACCTAAAAAGAAGTGTTTTATTTATTATCTGCAATTCACTACTACGTTTTCATTAAATATTTAAAGTTCGTTACGTAAAAGTCACTATTATATTACTGTAGATCATGAAGTCAAACATGTATGTCAAATTTGGGACACACTGTATTATAGGAAAAAGGATCTCAAACAAAATATACAAAAATCAGACAAATCTATAATTTCAATGTTATAGCTACTATAAATAAAAAATAAAAAAAAGTTTCTTGTTCTGATGAGCAGTTTATTTTATTTTTTCCATTTTATATTTTCACTCACTAATAATAATTACTAGCATTTTAATTGTTTAAACCAAAATCACATGGTTACCCACTGCACACATGGAACACGGTGGTATTTGTTAATTAACTTCTGAAGTATTTGCAAAATTGTAAATTTCATTTAAATTTAGCAATTAAATAATTAAATTTAATAAAATAATCGCAATATTACGAAGGCGTCTAAGGGACACACTTCCATTTTTAATTTCATTATAATACAAAGTTTTGTATAATAATGAAAATTTTTGTGTTATTTCGCAAATTTTTGTATTATAACACATTTTGCCTTATAATGCAAAATTTTGCGTTATAACGCAATATTTTGTGTTATGATACAACATTGAATATGATTCTTTTTTGGTTGTGCAATTTGTTAAACAATAGCCCATCAGGTATAGATTGAAATCTCGGCAATGCATTGGAAAACTTTAATTTTAAGTAAACATAAAATGTTAAAAACAGAAAAGTTACTTACATGCTTTATTTTTTTCGGTAGGGCTCGCTTCTTGAAAAAGAGGAACAAATATTTCACATATTTCTTCCCACGCTTTTCCTCTTTATATTTTGTTGCTATACTCATTGCATCGTGAATCCCATATGACCGGTCGATTTTGAATTTCAATTAAAAACCTTTCAGAATCAAAAGACATTTTGTTGTTCTCACAGTGTAAACTCTGGTAAACAACTGCAGCAGGTATCAAAAGTGGCTCGTCTGAAAGGGACCAGGCGACGTCACTAGTAGAGGGGACTGTCGCTCATCTGGAAGGTTACTTTGAATTTGCACGGCTAACGAGCTGGAGCGACTTTGTGGCGCCTCTCAGCAACGCTGCAGAGTGGCCCGTGTGCATGTACCATAAAACACAGTAACAATAATTTTTATTGCCTTTATATCTTCTACCCAAGGCGCTACCACCTGAGCAAATGAATCAAGGCTTTTGTATGCACGAATTTCTTTTTAGTTAAAAGGACTCACTCGAAAAATTAAAAAGTCTGTTATTACTGCGACTGTAATTGGTGGTAATTCATCTTAAGATAAACTAAAATCTTTTTTTTTTCTAGTGCATAAGGATCTTGTCCACCCATTAATTTTAGTTTTTCTAAATAACGAAGTTTTTTTCGTTTGAGAGACTTCTGGCATAATCATTGATATGTGCCATATTTTCTGCAAATTATATAGAATGATAATAAAACATACATAAACAATCGGCATAGCATTTATAATTTTTTTTATAGAAAATAACGAATAAATAAAGACTTACCTTAGAGGTTATGAATTTATAATGTCTGTAAATCAATTAAAATTGTCTTTATAAACTAGAAAGTATACATTAATATAAAAAAATCACCACTTCCAACTAAACTAACTACAATTTATTTTAAAATAATCAGTTAAAAACAGTAAAAACAACTTGAGCTTCTATTCCACACATGCAAAGGTGGTCCAGTGACAGAAAACCATGTGACCAGTGTTGTTAAGTAATTAATTACAATTACTTTGAAAAGTAATTAAATTACTTTTATTGTAATTGGTACGGTAATTAATTACTTTCTACTCAACTGTAATTCATTTGTAATTCAATTACTCGTTACATTACAATTACAATTACATTTTACAATTACATTTCAATTACATTCGATGAAATGAATACTTTTAATATTTTAATATTTTCAATAGCTTATAGAATAGGTACGTGAAAAAATCCAAACCAGGTAATAGAATGCAATGCAAGCGATAACCAGATCGGCGAGCTACCCTAATAAAGATAAGAAATATTATTTCTCGGGATTTTGAAACAAATAAATACTTAAACCCAAGCATATTGTAAAATATTTCTTCTATTATTTTCTTGTTTCCAGGAAAAAGTTAGTGATATTTTTAAAAGTAAACTGGAAAAACCATATTTTTCAAAAGAAGGGTTTGCAAGAAATTCAGTTCAACGTTCCACAAAATAGTCAGTTCGTGGTCAGTCTTTGATCTAACCCTAACTTGTTCGTTTATAAGTAATATGTAATGAAAATTATATCAATTGAAAAACAATATTTTATTTTTAAAACAACTAGGTATAGGAGTAATATATTGTTTTAAAACATTTTCGAACTTTCTACCTGAAAGCAAGATGTACCTAACTAATTAATTAAAATTGCACCACAGCGTGTAATTATAATTGTAATTAATTACATTTCCAATTTTGTAATTGGAATTAATTACAATTGCAAATTTTGTAATTGTAATTGTAATTAATTACAATTTGACCAAAGTAATTGTAATTGTAATTAATTACATATTTTAAAGTAATTTTAACATCACTGCATGTGACGTCAGTAAGACGTATTTACTTGGAAAAGGTCTATAGTCAAACATCCGAAGCAAGATCGTCAGGAGCGACTATAAAAATTTTATTCTTAACCAACCGCACGAGTCCCATCGCCTGACGAGTCCTAGCAATTTACGTTTGCGCAGTTTAGTTATCAGCAAACCGAAACCGAGTTGACAAATTTAAATACAAAAAGTTGTTAATCTCAAAAAAGTTGTTTACGAGTTTTCTTACTTCTTCTTCTTCTTCTTGAGTTCAAGTTATTTCATTAGTATTTGTGTACAAAAAGTTGTTAATGATGGCTGATGATAAAATTCGAACAGTAAGTATTTATTACTAATTAATTATCGTTTACATCCTTATGTAATTTTTGTTTATAGATGTTTCTTGTAAAATTTCCAACAAATATAAATACAGTGAGAGATGATGTAGACTATATTAGTTTTAAATTTGAAGTGAATTGTGAGGATACAGTTTGTGTTTAATGTTTAAAATATTACATTTAATTAATATTATCTATTTTGTAGATTAGAAAAAATCATTCGGGAGGACAGTTATATGAGAGAAGTATATATGCTACATGTCATCATAATACTTATGGAAAATTAGAAAATAAATTTAAATATGGGTCAAAGAACACAGTGTCCTGCAAAAATTTAAACGAAGAAAGCTAGACCTGCGTTAACTGGACTTGAGACATGTACACTAATTTCAGTGCATTATAATCACAATCATCCAATTTTAGCAGCTGATTCTTTAAGATTTTGAAAACCATCAATGATAGTGGAAGAAAAGTTTGTAAAACTTTTCCGTAGTGGACATATTGGACGCAATGATAGAAAACCCAGATGATTATGAATTGCTTCTCTCACAGAACAGTTTAAGCCCAAACTATCAGTGAGTATCTCGCCTACATAGAAAAACTGTCAACTCTAGGTATGGAAGTAATAATTTAACAAATATTGAACAAACATTGCTTGTTAAAAAATTAGCTATAGAAAAAAACTGCCATTGTGAAATTGTGGAGGATGGGGATCAGGTATGGTATCTATTGATGTACATTATTTATTTTATTTGTAATAATATTCTAATTTTTTAAGAAGATAAAATTAAATTAGTTTTAATAAACGAGTTCTAATTAATACAATATTTGCGATTTTAGTTGTTTCTATTTCTTTAATATTTTACTAACAAAGTCAAATTTTTATAAGTAGCAATTGTATTGATAACCAAAATGATGGCGCGCATTTCTTTAATGCCTGACTTAGCAGAATCTTGCTTTATAGATTCTAGTGGAGACGTAGATCGAAATGGAACTAGGTTTTTTGTTTTGTTAGGACGATGTCATGCAGGTGGTGTGCCCGTAGCAATTGTGTTAACAACTTCAGAATTTTAATTTAAAAGGAACTGCTTCCCAAATATGCTTTTGGTGGTAGATCCAATTTAATTGGTCCCTTGTCATTTATGACGGACGATTGTGCTGCAGAACGAAATGCTCTTAAAGAAGTTTGGCCCGAATCTGCTGTTTTGCTTTGCGTTTTTCATGTGTTGCAGGTAAACTGTTAAACAGTATATGTGTTCATGGTTCCAGGCCTTATGGAGATTGTTATGATATTAGTTAAGCCACCTATTTAATTTATTTAAATTAATGGTATATGCACTTACTGAAAATGCATTGGACAATCTCTATCAGACTCTGTTAAGTGATACTTGTGCAAAAAACTATCCTAATTATTTGAAACATATAGCTTTATATAATGACCGTGGAGTAGAATGGGCGGGTGTCATAGAAACCAGTTGTTAGCTCGAGGAAGTAATACAAATAACTTTTGTGAATCAGCTATGATGATAATGAAGGACTTTATACTCGAGAGAGTAAAAGCATATAATATTGTTCAGGTACACAATAAGTAATTTATTTATTTTTTATAACCAATTTAAATTATTACTTTGCCAATACTTTATATTTATATTTATATTAAATAAAATGTATATATCATTTTTTTGTAGGTTGCTGATTTTGTAATAAGTCGTTTTGATTTATATTTTGAACAAAAAATCCTTAAAGTTGCATTTAATCGCTTCTCCAATAGTGCACTTTGCAAAGTAGCGTTACTAGAGGCTAATGTTGAGTCTGCAAAAAAAAAATTATTGAGGTTTGTTAATTAATTCATTAATTATTTTAATGGTACTTTATATAATACAATAATTTTTATTATATTGGAAGGGGACAACGTATATTCTGTTCCTAGTGAAAAAAACTCCAGAAAGAAATATTGTGTCAATACGGATCTTGCTTATTGTGACTGTTCAGTGGGAAAAGATGACAGACTTTGTAAACATCAAGTAGCTGTTGCTAAATTTATGGATGTTTTAAATAGAAATATAATTCCTTTGAATGATCCGAAACAAAAAGAATATTTATATTATATTGCAACTGGCAAGGAAATGAAATTAGAATTTTTCCAGTCATTAAGAACAGAGACTAAGGTAGACAAAGGTTTACAATTTGGAAATTATTTAATTACCTGCATTATTTCTTTTAGCCACTGACTAGTTCTCATAAAACAGATATATGTGTTAGCAAATTAAATTTTAAAATTGGGAGTAGTAAAGTTTCAAATCATAACAGCGATGTAAATACAATTGGCAGTACTTTAGGTGGTAACGAAAATGGCATGGATATTGTTGCTAATGAAAGTCACACCCTTGAAACGTCAAAAACACAAATGATATTTTTTTATAATATCGATTTCTGATTAACAGACATTAAAAAAATATATTAATTGTGTAATATTTTCTTCATTTTCTTCGAGGTTTTGCTTTCTATATAAGGGTGACAAAACCCAGGAGATCAACAAAAAAAAACGTAAATTTATGATATACATAAGCAAGAAGTTTTTGGAAACTGATGAAAATAAAAAAATGTGGAGGATAAGTCCACGGAATAGGAAAGGATTTTGAATCACCAAAAATGATGTAAAAATTACCAAAGCAACGTAGTAATAAGTAAAAAGGAAGAAATGTGTATTGGATAAGCCGACAACAAAGGCATGTGAGGAGAAAGGCTTTAAAAAGGTGGACCAAAAGGTCGTAAGCTGTACAAAACTTCTTCGTTATCAGCGAAATCAGCTCCAGAATAATAATAGTCCATAACACAACACTAACACAGAAACTTGTTTGTAAAATGACTTGGAGGTTAACTGATTTAATTTCTTAAGAACGGTAGAAGTTGGCAGATGCACGGTATGTCAACGATGGAAGCTACACGACAATTAAGAATATAAAGGACTACTGCGCATGAGCGGAAATCATTATCAAGGTAGGACATTTAAATGAAGAAGACATAGAATCATAAAATACATAAATACAGTGATACATAAACAGTGAAATTCATTAAAAGTTACAAGTTGAGAAATGGATGATACCCTCTCGCTCAATATGAGTTTTGGCCGTTAAAAAAACATTTATGTACGTACATTTAATGAAAGTACAGCCTAAAGTATTATTTTACGTATTTCTTTTAATCAATTACTTACAGTTACAATATTTCCAGTGTTCTTTAAATTCTAATTTACTACTTTTTATAATGAATTATAAATATATATTTGTATCACACAACCTTTGTTGGTTTTTGATGAAAGTGAAAGGACGTAATAATAAAAAAATTTAGTGATATTTTTTATTGTGCTGCTTTTTGTTTGAATCATTTGAAAATGTTGATTCACAATAATAACATTTAAATCTTACACCTTCATGGATGTTGCAATGAGCTTTTAAATCCGCTTGACATATAAACTTTTTTTCACAGATTGGGCAGGAATGTACAATCTGCCCAATTTCACTTTAGCCGTGGTATGCGCAATTGAAGAAGAAAGAGCATCGCAACAAAGACAGAAAACTCGAGGCCGACGAGACAATCTGTTATCAGTGTTTACGTACAGTCGATGCAGCAATTTTAAGGTTTGTTAAATAAATGTATAGTAAAACAAAAACAAAATCAGGTTCTAACTGAAATTGTTTAGTGTTAAGGTTTGTAAAATAAATGTATAATAAAACAAAAACTGATTGAAAATATTCTGTAAAACATCAGGTATATCTGGTTCTAACTGACATTGTTTATTGTTAAAAAAGAACAAAGGAGGTATTTTATTTCCTTCTTGTTACCAGAAAAAGATAATAATAATAATAATTTTTTTCTGTCTATTGTCATGCATCACTATCCCAATCACTATCCGAGGATGAAGATAAAATGTCATCAGAGTCTGGATCATCACTTCGGAGGTTTATAATAAATAATTCGATTTATTACATGACCAATATTGGGTTCTTGGGCAATAAATTCTTTCTCAAATTTTATGGCATGTTGACAACAAGAGTCCCATTCTGTTGCTGAAAACGAATCAAAGAATTCACAACACAACTTTTCTACATTACAGAGATTCCACGTAACATTTTTATTTGCCACAAACTTTTTCAGTGATGCCCAAACAAGTTCAATCGGATTGAGATCGGGATGATATGGTGGCAGCCTCAAAACATCGTGACCCTTGTCTTGCAACATTTTGTCGATCTCATATAATATGTTTTAAAGCGAGGTTTGTACATTTTTATTATATTATATAAGTCAACTTTTAACATATCATCCCGATATGGATATTTCGAAGCCATTGTTTCATTTCTTCCTTTAAACTTGCGGATGTTGGACATTTTTCCGATTGGACATTGTGGTATGGAGCATTATCAATAACTAACACATTTCGTGTAGGCAAATTTGGAATCAGTTGCGTTTCTAACCACTTTTTATAGTTGACAACGTTCATATCATCGTTGTAGTGACCTTTTTTTATTTTTGATTTAAAAATCAACTTGGCGTTTCAAACAAAACCATTTTGACCTCCAGCGTGCACTATCACAAGTCGTTGTCCTTTTGACACAGGTCTCCGAAATCCTTCGTTGCTGTCATCAGACCAAGATTTTAATGAGTATGCGAAGAATGGATATATGTTTCATCCATATAAATTATTGGGCGACCTTCTTCGCGGTACTGCTTCATTCTTCTTAAAATGTTAAGTCGAAGATCCCTAATGTCGTGACGTTCCATTAACATATGCCTGTTTGTTCTGGTTTTGTGCCATCTGAATCCCAATTGGTGGATTATTTTACGTAGGCTTTTTCTTCCACCCGAATAGCCAAATTCCTCTTGTGGCTTTTTATGTAGGCGCCTATGTGTTAACACAACTTTTTCTTGTACAATCCAATTGTTAATCATGCGCCCGACCACTCCTTGATCAAAATTGTCCATGTTTGTACACACTCTTAGTTTATTGTGTTTCGTCTCAAATGACGAAGCTGACCTGATTCGATAGTTTTGCTCTGCTTTACGATATTTTTAATGGTCTCGATACTGATTCCAACAGCTTTCGCTACCCTTTCCTGTACTTTTGTTACAGGAAGAACCACGTTACCATTATCTGCCTCTTCTTTCATGAAATTATATACATTAAATATAATTTTACGACTTTGCCCGTTTAAAATTTTGTACTTTACAATTTAAATTCCATTGCGAAAATTTGTTGCTTTGACTGTACTTCCAATATACATAGGCACACGGTCGAAAACAATCTGAGCGTCTCCCCACCTTGGTTCATCGTAAACCAGTGCGCATCTCAACGTCAGAGCTAAAGTGAAATTGGGCAGATTGTAGCCTCTCTTTGTTGTGAACAAAACGTATGTGTTTACAGCCCTTCTTGTGTTGAAAACCTTCTCTGTCATGTGTCACATTGTGAATCTCCTTTACTACATGTTTTGATTTGAAACTTTATACGAAATGCATCTTTGAAGTTGCGACCACAAATACTACATAAATGCTAAAATAATTACAAATATAAAGTAATACAATTATTGTAGGTATAGCAATAATAGCAATAATAAAGCTGTTTAATTGTACACCAGGAACCCGCAAAAGCAATATAACATCTACTTAGACAAAAAATATTTCTTTGACCTTAAACCATAACATCATGTTTTCAAATACTTGTCTTTATCATACAATATCTTTACCCATCCACTTAAAAGATAAACAGCATAAATTAAATACACAGCTTCCACGTACGTATACTGGATTCATTGTGAAAACTAGCTTATAACAATCGAATATCACCGTACATCATTTTTAGAATAGATGAAAGACAATTGGAAAAAAACTTGTTAGCTTAAAGGAAAAATAACGAGACATGCTCTCTTTTTTTATTGCAATGCAAAGCTATTTACACACAACTATATTTTTATACTTAACACCACTTTTACATTATTTTACAAAATATTTTGTATTGCATTTATTGTAATCATTCATAAATACCTTACTTGAGTTTCATTGGTTTTCGTTAGGGCTGACTGGTTCTCACATCTAGGAGAGGAGTTTTCGAACAGACCAGAGAGGATTTGACATTGGGCTCTGTATTTCTAAAAACAGAATAAATGGTTCTACAATTCAAAATTTATAAAGTTTTTAAATAACTACTTACGTCTCTTTCTGTTTTGTCCAAGGCTCGCCAGGTTTTACCAGCTGCTACGGATTTTTCAGAAAATATCAGGGTTTTATTTCCTGCTTTCTAAAATACAAAAAAATATTTTAAACGTTTTTCTCGGAAAATTTCGCTTTCGATACCTACCTGTGAAAAATCCGAAAAGAAAACAGCATAACCATTTGTTTTATTTGATTGCATTTCGAAATCTAAATATGTCCTTACGTAAACCTAAAAAAATTAAGATAAATCCAGTGATACACCACTTAAACAGTAAAATTAAAACCTAAATAAGAAGGTATTCCGACGATTATGCCGGACAGGTTTTACCCCTCCACCACACCCTCAAATCGCGACACGGTGCCAACTTCAGGCCGCTTGATAAATACGGGATCTGCATTACCGACACGATTGAAATATGTGCTAATCATATATGTAATACTTTTATATTGCTAGTGGCCGTAAGTGGAAGTGTCACGCCGCGAGTGAGACAGCAAATGACTGGTTCTGTCTCTGTCAAAAGATCCAATTCGTTATGCGCAAGCGTCACGACTCTCGTGGGAGAGCTGGCAAGCTTGGTAGGAAAAGCCACCTCTGCTCGAAGCTTAAGATGTAAATAAATCTTCGTATATTCCGTGGCTCAGCGGCAACGTTCTAGACTTCGACCGCTGAGGCCGTGCGTTCAAGTACCGTATATATTTTTTTTTATCTTGATTTATTTATAAATATGCATGCAATATTTACATAATTTTTTATTAAAATTGATTTTTTTTTTTTATTATCGAAATATTGCTTATAAAATTCTTGATGTGGATAATATTTAGTAATTACAACGATAATAAATTGAAAGATCAAAAATGTTTTTTTTTAAATAACAAATAATTTTATCTGTTGTATGCAATACGTTCTTCTTGAAAAAAAAATTATTCAAAATAAAATTAGGAAGGCAGAAAAATTGGTTGAAGGTATTAAATGGTAGTGAACCAACACATAACATGTAATATCTAACAAAAAATACTTTATTTTTAATACAATGAAATAATAAAAAATTAGATAATATACATTATTGATTTTTAAATAATATTAGTTTCGTGTATTTTTGCCTTACAAAAACATCTTTTTCCGACATTTTCTTAGCTTCATAATGTAATCTAGTATTTAAGTAAAGCTTAATGATATATTTGCAAAGCTGCGTGCGATGATTATCTAAAATATCTTGAGTCAGGATATGATTATTCATTATGGAATTATCGAATCTCATTCCAATATGCTGGAAAATTTTATTCATCAAAAATTTCTTAATGTTGCGTTGTGTCAATTCAAACTGATATTTTCTGATAATTTTCTCGCAACATTTGCAAATTGCGATGACATCAGGAGATGGCGTTATGTAAGGGCCTCGATTTTTTATTGCTGACAATAAGGGCATTGTGCCCTTCCTATTATCTTCTAACTGTAAACGACAAATATCACATTTGATAATATTTTTACATAATTTATTCGCGGTAAAGCCAGAAATATATGAAACAACATTGTCTACGAATGCAGATAATTCCCAAAATGAATAATTGTAGTCGTGGTCGGCTTCGAAATTAAAATTTAAATCATTGTAATTACCTATTGGATTTTTTATGTTCTTGTGCCTACTTGTAATATGTAAAATCTCTATGCTATCAAATAAACAATTACCGTTCTCGAATTCTTTTAATTCGTGACGTACGAGAAGACGTTTGTACGCACTCTTAAATTGGAGGGCATTCGGATTATTATTGAAACCGCCACGACTACGTATTGAACTGAAAAATGTTTCAATATAATCTTGAGATAACTTCTAAGTTAATAGATACGACATTCCTACTTTTTTCAATTGTTCGAATAACGGAAACATACTCCTCAGGCATATAATTAATCCAACAAACCCTGTCTTACGGCTACTTTGTATAATTTTTTTCTTGTCAACAGTATACAAACTATTTATGTATGTTTCAAAATTATTTGCTGCATTTTTCAACTTCTTTAGGTTTTCGTCATTTAAAGGAATATTCAGCGTACCTTTTGCAAATCTATTTTTACAATTTAACATATCACTAATGTCATTGAAATATTTACAGAACATCGCAGTAGCCTCGCATTTACCCAAATTTTTTTGTAAATCAATATCATCGACTTTTCGTAAAAACATCAGTGAACAATATACGCTGTTACTTAATGTTTGCATAGCTAATTTTACATTCATTTTTGAATTCTGATAGTGGATGTGTTTCGTTGTTAATTTATTTGCTAATCTCAATCCTTCATTTTTCTGTAAATCAAACAACTTTTCAATATAATGCCAGCTTACTTCTTCGCCATCAGCAGTTTGTAGTATTTTCAAATCCCCTAACGTGTTCCGGATTAATTTTATCATATGGGATAAATCGTAAAATATATAGCACGTTTCATTTGTAATTGGATTTGTGAAGTAGGGTTGGAAATTAGGACCGTATATTAAATTAGCACCTAAATGATTGCACATACTTATATTCGATGCAGCTCCATCGAACGTGATAGAATAGACTTTGCAGTTTATATCATTCAATTCTTTAAGAGCTAATTTTATCAAATTAGCTCTTTCTTGGCTATCTAAAGATCGGATTAAAAAATAACCGATTGGAACCTTCCAACTATCATTTAATGAAACGGCCATAAAGACTAATGCATTAGTTGCGGGTGTTGCATTATCATTATGATTATCGTGGCCGTCCCCAAAGTCAACACATCCATAAAAACGCCCATCGTTGTAAACTAATTGCTCGCGAATGGACATTTCATCAATTACCAAATTAATTACCACTGTTTTCTTCGCGGTGCGCAATTTGATGGCTTCCAAGGCTTCGACTGTGAATCCAGGTGATCCGTCGACTACGCGGTACCACGTTCTTACGGTTGATGGATGAGGTAATTGATTATTAAACTTCTTCCGTACGTAATCATACGCTTTTGCAAAATAAAAATGCAGTGTCATAGCGAAGCTCCGAATTTCTGGAATGTATTCTCCATTTACTTTTACTTTGGATGACGA
This sequence comes from Altica lythri, assembly GCA_964028335.1. NCBI lineage: Eukaryota > Metazoa > Arthropoda > Insecta > Coleoptera > Chrysomelidae > Altica > Altica lythri. The sequence continues at coordinate 17,657,216 of OZ034806.1, forward strand.
AATGTCGTTGCCTGCCATAATATCCTGTAAAATATTAATATTTAAGTTATACATAAGGTAATTATATGTTTGTTTTAAATGCATTTATAACAAAAAATGATTAAAAATATTGTTGTTAGGCATAGTTACATTTGTTTTGTTGTCGAGAGTAATCTCGTTAGGTATATTTGTAGTTCTTTGCTGATGTGTCGCTTATAGATTTGTTCTGAATGTTAGTTCATGTAAATAGTAGAGAGTAATCTCGTTAGTCATAGTTATAATTTTTTGCTGATGCATAGCTTACAGATTTGTTTTGAATGCTACATCAAGAAATTAGTCGAGAGTAATCTCGTTACTTAGTGTTGAGATCTTTTCTAATTTTTGTATGCATTTTCGTTGTATATGAATGATCAAATATATTGTCGATGCCCTATAATGCAGAAATTGTATTATTTTGTAATTATGTAATATAAAGTGCATAATAGTACTTATAAAAAATGATACTGTACCAGCAAAGTATTACCGGTGTCATTCGACACCATGTTTTTCTTCTTCAAATCGGAAATTATTTGCTGCATCGAAGCTACTTGCTTCTCTAATTTTCGATTCCGGTCTTGTAATGACTTAATTAATTTAGATTTTTTTATATCTGTGTCTCGAACGAAATTTAAAATTCTTCTTGCTCTTTTTGGTGATCGTAAATCCGGTGTTCTGATTTCGGAAATAAAACGTGGTTCAAAGGCTCGTCTTTTTTTTGGCGTAGTGTAGTAGCTGTCATTAGCTGTTAAATCCATGGAAAATATTTTAAATTAAATAAAAATTAAGATGTCTTCAAAGTAGAATATATAGATTTTTTGTAATTTTACTCACAGCTGACAAAATTTCCAACTGCTTCATTGCATTCACCAGCATCTTCAGTATCTAATTGACGTCGCTTGATGAAACCATAGCACTGCTGAAACGAAACTGGAAAAAAAGAATAATTATTTATTATAAATTTATTTTGTGCACAAATAAAAAGAAAGTAATAATATTTATATCAATATTCGTTACCTTCCTCAGATATACCAATCGGTGATTCTATCTCTTGAACATGTTGATTACCGAATGCATTATCTAATTCAGTACTATTATTGATTCCATTATCAAATGTATTTGTTTTATCAAGTACATCGTCCAGTGTAGTAGGGTGAACATCCATTGTATTAATATTTATCACTATATTCTCCAACTCATGTAAATTTTTTGGTGTACTTATTATTTCAACTTCATCTGTTTCCATGATAGTTTCGCTATTGTTATTTACAGTATTTGTATTTTCATTATAAACGTAGAGTTTACTCGGCACATCAATCGATGGGACTGCATTTCTTTTTAAAGTACATCGAGTTTAAAATTGATTTCCTCGATCTATGTCCGTAGCACTAAAGTGCATCGAGCAGATGTAAATGCTTTTGAGATTATCAGAAGGTAATAAATCACAAGCTTTTATCCACTTCGGTGTGGTCGAACTCCGCCGATACTAATCCCTTACCTGAGATAGAGGGCATAGCTCCGCCGTTGGCTAAAATAATCCCCTTTAATCCATAAGTATCAGTGTACGATTAAGAAAATACTGACAGGTAATTTTAGTTTAAAATGAAAGATTTTTAAATTAATAAATCTTTATTATAGGTACATAATAAACATAGATAAATATACATAGGTAAAAATATTATTACATTGACGAATAGTAAAAAGATGTGGCTTTTACGTAATCAAACCTATTTAACTCATTATTTTTATGTTTATTTAATAGTTTTTGTAAACATTCCATACGCACTTTGTGGTTTCTGTTATGAATTTTTACTGGCAAGTGTGTACTATTTAGTTTTATATATGTGTTCGTTTGAAAGTCTTTTAAAACATTTGAAACACTTGTGGGGACTTTAACACAATTTTATTTACAAAATTGTTAAGATACACAGAACTCTGCTGGATAACGTCTAACTACTTGACAATACAATGAACTCTTGTGAATACTTGAACTTGAACTCACGTTAACTGCCCATACATCCCCTTATATACAACATTATTTAATCTAGTCAGTGTGTTTAGAACTTTCTAGAATCTTCTAGAAACATTATTTAATCTAGTCAGTGTGTTTAGAACTTTCTAGAATTTTCTAGAAACATTATTTAATCTAGTTAGTGTGTTTAGAAGTTTCTAGAATAACAATCTTTTAAATTAAGGTCCTTTTCTTTACGGTTATCCCGTTACACATTGATAAAATTAATAATATTCGGATGAGGGGTATAAAAAGATTTATTTAATGTCGAATGACAAGATTCACAACAGTTGGTGGTTCTTTCTGTTGTTGCCCAAATTACTGATGGAAAACGAGAATCTTCGTCAATATAGTTTCCAACTAAATAGTCAAAAAACTCGATAACCTTTTCATTTTTTATTTCAATATTGCAAAAATCAAATGCGAAACAGTCACCCACATTATTTGGTTCCAAAAAAGTTAAACCAAAAACCGAATGCAATACATTACTAACTGGAGTCCCTATATTTTTATATTCATTCATTAGTCCTAAATGCTGTATTTTTCTAATCCAACTTTGGGCCAAATAAAATCTGCCTCCTATAACATTAACATTTGACCAGATTCCTTTTAAAGCCAAATGAATTGATTGTTCAAAATCCGCTACGACATATTTTGGTTTAAAACTTAATAAATTTTGTTCACAGTTACTTATTATCAACTTAAACATAGATAAATATGTTTCTTGATGCTTTTTCGGTAATAAACAAAATACTAGTGGAACATAGTGACCATTTTTTACGCCATGTAATGTGAATAACTGATAAAAAAATTTAGGTGCGTAATTAAAAGTTCCATCTACATAAATTTTTTCGCAAGAACAAAGAACAAAGACATTTGACATTTGTTAAACAAGAAAAAATGATAATGTTGCTTGCTGAGTCGTTTGCTAGTATGAAATTTTCATTTTTAGGCGTCAAGATTTCCAAGTCATTCACTAATTTGTAAGTCTCATCTATGTTTTTAGGCAAACTAGGAATAATCCCTCGACGATGATGATATATACACTTACGTATATTATACACATCTTGTAATCTTGCGTATTTAAAGTTTCCAAACACATAGGATCTAATTCTCTAAGAATTATTTTAGATGGTTTTTCGCTTAAATCATTTACTGCCTTTCTTTTCACGCTATTTGATATTGCTTGACGTTACAATGTTTCATTTGCAGGATGGTTGTATGAGATATGCTTTTCTGAAACAACAAAAAATTATTCAGTGACAATGAATTTATCATTTGTATTTATAAATCATGTAGGTAAGCAATACCCAAAGTTTGGCACTGTACATAATTGTAAAAAAAATCTCTTTACTTACCAATAATTACAGAAATAGCTTCATCTGTAAAGATTTTGGACGTACAATTTTTACGTACACACCGCCACTTAACTCCACGTTCTGTTTTTCCAGATTTATAAAATTTACACTTTTCATAAACTAAAAGCACTTTATCGCGTTGGCTTAAAATGGTTTCCATATTACCTACAACTTATGTCTAACAGTACAATCGACAGAATGGTGAATAAAAATATTGTTTTGGGTAAATGCAATTAACACAAAATATTTCATAGAAAATCATAATTAGGGAAATATAATCTGCCCCGGCAATAACAGGAATTATTTAAGCTGAGCGGAGATCTGCCCTAGGATTAACTTGACCCTTTGCGCAGACCGGATTAAAGTAGGTAAAACGGCGGAGCTCTGCCCCGGCCATCCACTTATCTCTTGCAGTTGGATCTTTCGGAAACCTGTTTTTCAATAATATATTAAATTTAATGAAATAAATAGTTCATACAATTGTGGAGCAAAGAAATAACCTTTATTAAACTTACATAAATAATGATACTCGGTCAAGTTTTGATGCTTTTCGACGACATAAATAGCACATCTTTCCCATTTTTATTGTTTAAATGATAAGTCAAGTATTTGATATAAACAAATATTAAAAATCAGTTTATAATAAACAAAAAAGTCAAAATAATCTTTCACTAAACACACTGCTCGTACATATAAACATAATCACACCCGTGAAAACTTATAACTTACACTGAGAATATCTTAATTTCAAAAATTTAAAGTAAGTATAAGTCAAAACGAATTGACGCTATGAAGCTGTTGCTGTGAGCATGCACCATTTTTAGACATGCGCATAAGACTTGACGTCTTGCGAGAGAGATAGAGATATATATGTCTGCACCGTGAACTTTTCGTCGGGCTCTAGACCCCCGCTAGCAATATAGAAGTATTACATATATGGTGCTAATGGTGTCAACTTCAGAGCATTGGAGTCAGCTGTCATGCGCCCAATCCTCTGTGAAATCGAATCCGGTTGTCTGTATAATAAACTAACTCTTTAGTCATTGCAAAGACTGTATAAACAATAATAATAAATAAATCTTAATGCAACAAAATGACTCACCAGGTTAGACACCCCTACACTTGGACTTACCAAAATGGAAATCCTATCTTGAAATCAGTCTTAGAACTTAAATGTTATAAAAAACGGTTAGTTTAGGTTGTAGCTAACATCAATATTTGGTAATGGGAATAGGATATTTGCTCATCTTAGTAATCGTCCAGCAAAGACCACGTGGATGTGTGAGCAACCTTTGCCTGGAGAGGATAGGTAAGTAGGAAGAATAGGAATGGGTAGTAAGAAGAATTAATACAGCTAAATTTTTGTGTATGTAAATGAATTAAATATTTTAAAACAACATGTAAGTAAATCTGGACATGTTAAAAGTTGATAGCAATGATACTATATAATTTTTATTGGTATCTTTTGTTGACCCATCAGGCATCTTTTGGTGACCTTTATCGGTATCTTTTATTGGCCATATAGGGTATCTTTTATTGAGCTTATAAGATATTTTTGGTTGATCTTATAAGATATCGTTTGTTGACCCATCAGGCATCTTTTGGTGACCTTTATCGGTATCTTTTTTTGACCATATAGGGTATCTTTTATTGATCTTATAAGATACTTTTTGTGAACTTTTTTAGTATTTTAGCTCTATGTACTATTTTTATAGTAATTTAATAAAAGTAATAAGCATACACCTACATAATTAGACAGTTCTTAACTTTTTATATGAAAAAGGTTCAGACGTATAATCTCCCAAAAATTTTCGTTTAGTGAAATTTGGTCTATAAATTTTCTTAACGTTAACAGTGAGTACTTCATAGGCTTGTGTACGCCTTATCTGATTACCAACAACATATATCGGTTTAGATTTTTCAAAAATCATTTATGTTATTAAAATTTATTTTTTGACTTACGGCGTAATTAAGCGAAATGCCCTTCACTTTGCATACTATATTTTCTTTATCATTAATAATGGAATTATAAGCGTAATTTTTAGTACCACAGAAACGAACTCTGTAATGTAACCACCACTTAATTCATCGGTTAACTCTCCTAAGAAATCACCTAAAGGGGGGTCGTATTCTCCTTCTTTAAGGGTGTAAATACAACTGTCTGTATCGAGATATTTAACCCTTTCTCCTAAGGGTTGCAAAAGGTCGTTGTATAATTTTAGTCTTGCATGTGTCGTTGTAAATGCTGCTACAGGTACTGAGACAGTTAGTAAGGTATTATATTCCTCTTCTTTGAATTCCCAGTTTACTATCAATGTTTCTTCGTTAACGGGAAGTATAGAATTAACGTTTATTGAAGGGTTGGTAAGCATGTCGAATAATTCGTAAGGCTGGTTTACTATAGAAGTCCTGGGATTGTTTTCTTTCATTCCAAAATATCCCCAAAAACTTGTGATAACGTATTTCCCAACAGCCTTTTACCGGGGTTCTTTTCGATAGATAGAGGGTTTAGCGTGACACCTTTTCTTTCAAAGTAGTCACCTATATATTGTTGTTTCTTCTGCTCCGTATCGCAACCGGATACTTAAGATATTTGTACTGAATACACATATTTTTATTGAAGACGTGACAACATCGTACTTACAATTAACAGTAAACTCAGACGTGTATTATACAGGGCGAATTTCATGTTACTAACAGAGCCTACTGGGATAGGAATAAAAAGTGAACGGATTATACATGTTTACATAGACTTTTTTTTATTTTTTCATGTTCTATCGTCTGTTAAATTTTCCCGATTAAAATCCGAAACACCCTGTATAATGAAACAGTCAGTTTTGTTTGATTACCCTGTATGGAAAAAAACATTAGGTAGTTATTAATTTAAAATTTCCAGATCGCATCAAAAAATCCACCAAAAACACCTTTTAGGACAATGGATCTGCCTGGTAGCGTATCTGTGGCGAAAAGGCACTAATCAAAAAAGTAAAAAAAAAAATAGTTCAGAGGTATTGACCGAATCTGCATATTGACCTAATTTAATAATAATAATAATAATAAGACGTTTATTGTTCCAAAAAAAAATATATATAAATTTACGAAAAATTACAAAAAATTGTGGCAGGAACAATGCGTTTTGATGTCAGCATCTGTACTTTACAAGAAAATACAGGGCTGTTGAACGCCAACTATTTAAATAAAAAAAAAAAAATTATTACATTATAATAATAATTAACCTAATAACTTAACCTAAACAATAAGAAAAACAATCTAATTCTAAATTCACATAGAAGAGGAAGAAAAAAAGGAAAGGAAAAGTACAAGAAAAGAAAAGATGAGGAAGAAAAAAAGAAACGAGAAGAAGAAAGAAAAGAGCTGTTTACACATTTTTACTGATAATTTGATAGTAGAGCTTTAATTTTCTTTTTGAAAGTAATAGGAGATAAATTAAAATTAAAAATTTTATATTTATTAATAAGTGATGGAGCGATATAGGAAAATATTTTCTTAAAGATTTGCTTATTATGCTGGGGAGTTCTAAGTAAAGTTGTAGGTCTCAAGTTTCTTCGGTGCATTTCATTGCTGAAGTTTAACTTATTGTACAGATACTTGGGTGTTTTTGTTTTAATGATTTTGTATGTAAAGTTTAGCGAGTGCAAAGTTCGCCTGTTGAACATATTTAACCAGCCAAGATCAAGAAGTTTATGAGAAACCCTCTGACGTCTGCGTATTCCAAAAATATATCTAAGACAAGAATTTTGTACTTTTTGTACCCTTTTTTTATTAACAACACTTAAAAATGGTCCATATATATGATCATAGTGATTAAAATGAGAAAGAATCAACGATTCACAAAGAAGTGCCTTTGTTTTAATATTAAGAAAATGCCTGTGGGGGTATAAAGCTTTTAACATGGAGTAAGCCTTTTTTAAACACAAATTAATGTGATTGTTAAAATTTAATTTGGTATCCATAGTAAGTCCTAAATTTTTGGCGGATGCTTGAAAAATGATAGTGTTGTTATCTATACAAGGTACAATATTCGTTGACAGATGCTCACGTTGATTTTCAGAACAGAACAACATGGCTACTGATTTAGAGGGATTTATTTTAAGTAGATGTTTGTTAGAGCTAGTTAAAATTTCCTGAAGGTCAGAATTAATTCTTGCATTGGCTAACTGCGCCTCATGAGGAGCGAAGGAATATTTTAGTTGTGTATCGTCGCAGTATTGATGATAGTCACAATGTTTTAAGGACTTTATAATATTAAAAGTATAAATTTTAAAGAGCAAAGGTCCTAAGATACTTCCCTGAGGAACACCTGACAGAATATTATATATATTTGATCGCTTTTCGTCAATTACCACAGTTTGAGTACGAAGAGTTAAATACGATGTTACTAAATTCAATGAAGCTTCATCGAAGCCTATATGTTTTAAAATTGATATTAAAATTTCATGATTGATCATATCAAAGGCTTTCGAATAGTCTAAGAGAATTAAAACTGTTGCATACTTTCTATCATCTGCCGATACTATATTGTCAATTATATCAGAAATCGCTGTCTCACAACTATAACCTGTCCTAAATCCTGATTGCTTAGCAGGAATAATATTATTCTTTTCCAAAAAATTGCTCATTTGCTTTTCCATAATTTTTTCGATTATTTTCGAGAACGTGGGTAGGATAGATATACATCGCAGGTGATTAAATTCAGTTGGATTCTTTACTTTAGGTAAAGGAATAACTTTTGCTCTTTTCCAAGACGCGGGAAAGTAAAACTCAATAATACAGCTATTAACAATATGCGTAATAAAAGGCACGATAAAGGGGCAACAGAGTTGAATTAGAGTTATATTAAGATCATCCTGTCCAAAGGCTTTTGATTTTACACTCAAGATAATATCGGCAACGTCCTCCATAGACACTGTATTAAAACGAAATGGTTCTTGAACAGGCATAGTATGATTTCTGTAAAAACTTAAAAGTTCATTACTGGGTTGTTGATTAATTGAACAAGCCGCTGTAAAATGTTGATTAAGTTTATTAACGTCTTTAAGATTATCTGGAATATGATTTTGTTTTCTGTTAAGTACATTAATCTTCCTAAGCTCATTCCACTTTTCTTTTACGTTGCAGTTTTGAAGTTTATTGTTTAAATAAATCTTTTTTTCACGTCTAATAGTGGAAGTTGTTAAGTTCCTAATCTGTTTGTAGTAATTCCAGTGTTCCGGATTCCTACTACGACGATATCTATTTAGAGCTTGGTTTCGCATTTTTTGCATAAGTCGTATATTGTCTGTAATCCAGGGGCAATATGGTTTTTGCTTATTTGTACAAGTTCTTAAGGGGGCATGCTTATCAAAAATACCGAGTAATGCATTTGTAAGAAATGTCACTTTTTCATCAATATCATTAATTAAATATATGTTGTACAAGGATGCACCCTCAAGATCCCGTTGAAACTCTTCTAAATTAATGCGACTTAATGCTCTGTATGTAAATGAAACATTATTTGGCGGAGGCTTATCAAACTTAATTTTACAGCATGTGAGAAAGTGGTCGGAGATATTGACATCTAAGTTCTCCACATCAAAAATACCATCAAAACTTGAACATATTAAGTCAATTAAAGTAGATGTTCTGTCAGTCACACGAGTTGGTTCATTAACTAATTGTTTTATGTCAAAAGACTCAAATATATTATTAAGTTGGGAAGTGTAAGAAAAGTTAACGTCTAATTGGTCTATATTAAAATCACCCATGAACACAATTTTATCCGACTGAGCGTAAAACTGTGGTAAAAGATCCTCGAAATAATCCAAGAATTCTCTATGACTTGAGCCTGGTGGCCTGTAAATAATTCCCATTATTAATACATTATGATTATGGGTGATTTTTATCCAAATATGCTCAATGAAGGGCTTACATTCTTGTAAGATTACGGAGAAATGTAAGCCATTTTTTATATAAATACCAACTCCTCCAGCATGCAGCAAACGATCTTGTCTAATAAATGTATAATTATTGATTTCAGAAACTTCATCACTTATATCACCGTTTAACCAAGTTTCAGTAACACCTAAGATATCATAGTTTTTGTTTTGTAAGTGATCTTTTAGCAAATCAAAATTATTATGTAACGATCTTACATTAATTTGTGCAACGCTCAACATATTTTAGAAAGAAGGGAGAAAAGAAACTATTAGAGAAGGAAATACAGAGAGATAGAAAAAGGAAATATATAGAGATAGAGAGACAGTATTAAAAAACAATATTCTTGCTGCAAATCCAAAGCACACAAAGATAATACCTAAAGATTAAGTGCAAGTAGCCAAATTATATTTTATAGATCTACTTTATAAGTGAATAGAATATTTTATTTACGTTTCAGAACAGTATTCATTAAAGTAAATTTAATACAAAAATAAACAAGCATATTATATATAAAAAATAAAACAAGAAAAGTTGTTAATATTAGATTACAAATGCTGGTGTTATTGCTTTTTACATTTAACACAAACAAATGTTAAGGAATATTCAATTAATAATGAAATATTTATTTCGATTAACGACATTTCATGGAAAACAATTTAAACGAAAAATTTTAAAATTGTTTTTCGTTTATAAATGACAAGATATATTTTATACTAAAAAAATGGGCAAATAAAGTCAAATCATATATTATGAGGCGTAAATTAAATAATAACAGTCTACCTTGCATCAACAGGGATGTCCAATATATCCTTCTCATTCTGAACGCGGATAATACTACCACCACTTTTTACGTAAATATTGCCATTTAGGCAAAATGCACTTTTTGATGAGAACTTTTGCACCGCCGAATTTAGTAATTGTACTCGATATTTAGTTAGGTCTTCCTTAATCACAATGTTAGTATGTTTTAATAATTTGCGACACTTTAATATTTCAGAATGTTTGTTTACATCCACGAGTTGAACCAGAACTGCCGGAGGTTTATCATTAGTCGGGTTTTTTGCGGCCACTCGAAAACTATTTTTGATATCCTTGTCTGAGAAGGTAGTTAATTTTAATTTCGATTTGAATAAAGTACACACTTTTTCTTTTAAATTTTCATTCTCCGAAACCTCAAGACCAAAAATTCTAATATTTTGGTTTCGAGAGAACTGCTCACTATTATCAACCGCCATTTTAAGTTGTGTATTTTCAGATTTTACCTTTTTCAGCTCTTGCTTTAGAGTCGACACTTCATTTTCGACACTTTTAAGCCTGTTTTCAAATTTCATCTCAATTTTTTTGAAGATTTCATCAGCTATCTGAGACATATGTCGTTGGTTAAAGAATGTGCTACATTCCTGCGCAACAATCTTTTTAATGTCGTCCAGGTCAGTGCGAGTTAGAACCATTTTTCTCTCGCTTATGGAAGTTTTGCACGATTTTTCAAATGACAATCACAAGTTAAGCAATATTCAAACACTTTTCACACTTTTTCCACAGTTAATTTCACTTATAAATCATTAATTTTCTCAAAAATGTGCTTGGCTACTTAACACAAACATGCCTTACTTACAGCGCCATCTTCTATCTAGAAACAACAACTTACAGCCCAATTGTCATAGCTTAAAACGAACAATAGCCATATTTTGTGCAATTTTATCTTTACTTTTTGTTTGACCCCTGTATTTTATAGAAATGGCCATTTACCAATAAAGCGGTTAGGTAATAAAAAAGAACCAGAAAATAAGCTTTCAGCATGTAAAAACCTGGTCGAAATCGGTAAAGCCGTTTTCAAGTTACAGCGTTTTAAAGATATTGAGAGCAAAGTTTTGACACATTTTTTGTTTAGTAATGTCTCTGTAATAAAAAAACTAGCAAACACGCCTGGAGATGTCGATATTACTTTGCTAATGACCTATAATTAAACGCGAAAAAAATTATTACCGAAATCACACACCTCTAAACTTTTTGTAATTTTGCATCTATTCATTGATCACCCTGTATACCATGAACATTTAATTAGACGAAATCTAGACGAAATCCACAGCTAAAAATATTTTTTATTTCAAAAGTTACTACTAGTTAAATATGGTGCTAAAAATTGCTTGTCCCGATTTTTTTGGCGAGCAGTTTAGTATATTCCTAGAATATTTGATATAATCCGGAATATTTCTAGTAAATATCTGGAATATTCCGAATATTCTGATCCATTTTCGGGTGTTTAAAGAATATTCCAAGAACATTCGCTCCTATCTGGGTACAACAAAGGGGCTTAACAGCTGAATATACACTTTTACATTTTATTTTAGTGAATGTTATTATTATACTGCTAATATATGGAATTACATGCACTTAAATCTCCAAATATGCAAGGCACATGCATTTATGGAAAACATTCGAAATATTCAGCATATATATGCATATGCATTATTATTATTAGTGTTAGTATAGCTGTTTAATTGTTCGCCTACGGCGGTTGTGGTCGCTATCATGCGACACTGCCGCGCCGGAGTGTTTTTTTTTTTGGTTTTTGGGTTAGTATTATTTTTAAGTTTAAGCGGTATTAAACTACTACTAACCTTGTCTGGGACTGGTTTCATGAGTCCCAGTTCTTCTCCTCTCGCTTTTCTCTTCTCTCGCACTTTTACTGTTCGCACGTCTGCTTCTATCGCTGCAAAGTTTGAATGTGTACTAAAGGTGAGTGTCCACAAGGAGACTAAAATCTCTTGAGATTTTTGTCTCATGAGAAATTTATTTCAGATATGGTTCCACAGAATATGAGATATTTCTCTGAAATACTTGAGTTTATGCGACTCGAGAGTTTACTCTCACACGAGACATGGTGTCTCTGACAGCACTGTTTCCACAGTTAATAATCTGTAACTTAAACATCGAAACAAAGATTGGTTCTTTCATTGGTAAATTATTGTATGTTGTAAAGTGATTTTCAAGATTGTAACTAAAAAGGATAAAAGAAAAGCTGCCGCTTGTTATTACTACTTAACCGTTAAGTCCCGTCGTAGAAATAGGAGGACTCATAGATATTGGGTGAGAGATTGGATTAAAAGAAGGTCAAAAAAGAATATAATGGAAACATTATTGGAAGAACTGGAACGGGAAGATCCGGAATGTTACAAAAACTTTCTTGGAATGTCCGCCGCTGATTTTAAATATTTATTGGATAAAATAAAATTTGCAATAGAAAAACAAGACACACATTTGCGAAATGCGATTCCAGCAGCTGAAAGGTTAGCTATTACTCTTTGCTTCTTAGCTACAGGTAAGTACATTGTAATTCCTTTGCTTCGAGTATGAAGAAACAAACATTTTTTAGGAGACAGCTACCACTCGCTTATGTATTTATTTCGCATACCTGTGTGTACTATTTCACGAATTGTACCAGAAGTGTGCGCTGCAATTTACAATGTGCTGAAAGAAGAATATCTACAAGTAAGTCTGTGAAGCTTTGTTTTATTAAACCATTACTTTACATTTTGAAGTAATTAGATGTACATGACACGTAATATTGGGAAAGAGTTAAATCATCACTATCATTATTTGGAATTTCATTATTGAGCGGTGTCTGTTCTATGGACTGATTTAGGATTATCTGTTTATTTATGGGTTGCTGTTGTGATGTTACTGTGTTTTGCTATATTTGGAGCTCATAGACATCGTTCATTTTCAAGATAATACGCTGAATTTCTCGCTTCGCCCAGGACTGCAGCTTTGGAGCTTTCGAACTCATAACCCGCATTTCGTCAGCCACATAATCCCCAAAGACTTCAAAGGAGTCTGCTGAGTGTGATAGAACATTGATGCAGTTGTCAAGTACAACTTGTTGCTCTTGGTCTTTCTTTTTGTTTAATTTTGGTTGTACCGAGGAAGATCTTGATGAACTCGGTGTGACATCATGTGATATTTGAAGCGGCGTAATGTAACGTGATATTACCCTTGGCTAGCTCCAGGGTTCGTGGCTTCCTTCTGGCTTTCTCTTTAACTCCCCCCAAACAAATAAAAAAGGGCGCCAAATACAGACACACAAATAAAAGAATGAAATCAGTGTTAAATTGTTTATTTCAAAAATTCTTAATGAAATTAGTAATAAAAATTATTAGTGAATAACTAATTTCTTATCTTTTGGTTTGTTTTCCTTCTTCAAAAACGTCGTGGTGGACGGAATTTTCGGTCCTAGTTAGCACCGGTTATAGATGCCGATGGCAAGATGATTTCTTAAAAAAAATTCTGGAAGTTCTTCCGAGAATAGACCTTGGTGGCGGAAACAATCAGGCTATGGCGGCAAGTGAATATTCGGCTAGAAAAAAGCCTCACTCCAAAAAATTATTAATTAAAATTAATAACAGCCCTTTCTTTGGACCCTTTAAAATTTGGCAATGGCCCTATGAATAAATATAAAACCGTCAAAATTCCGTCTCACTAAACCTTAATTTCGATTACAATCATCCAAGGTTTCTCCAAGTTCGAAAAAGAAAAAAGTTAATCACTTGATCTGTTAACAAATTGTTAACTCAATAAAAAAACTGATTTTTAACAAATGATTGTAATCGAAAGATTTAAATGTTAGTAAAAATAAATCCAATAAAACTATTAAAATAAATTCACCTAGTTTTTGATTATGACTAAAAATTATAACAATTTAATTTTACTCACCGAAGGGAGAATGTAGCGAAAGAAACTGTTGCTTAGAAGCACAAAAATGAAAAGAATTATAATAACGACACTTCTAATGATCGAACTCAAAATTCCCCTTCTCAACACCGATACCGTCTACGCGGCGACTCCAATAGCCGAGAAATTATAAAAATTAAATGGTACATAGGCCAGGCCACAAATAACGTTGTAAACGTTACACCACGGTAACCTGACGGAAAAAAAAGAATTGAAAATCCTTTTTGTTATAAAGTGAAACTATTAAAATTCAAAAAAATAAAAAAAAAAAATAATCAAAAACTGGTGAATAGGTAATAAAAATATACAACAATTAATAAATTTAGAAAAAACCACAAGAATTGGTGTAATTATCATAATTAATAAAAAAATTCTCGACATAAAAATTTCAAGAACACGAAACCTTACTACACGTTACCTCTAGGGAAGAAGAAAATTAGTAAATCGGTAAAAAGATAATATTAACTATCCTAATCAATGTCGTCAACAACCATTTGACGCGATGTCAAAAGAAAAAAAGATAATTTGTTCACAAAGCAATTGTGAACAAAGCGAAAAAACAAAAATATGTCTCCAAAATAACCAAAACAAGATAAGACCGACGTCAAGAGAATCATTGAATACCATCAAAAAACTCCAAAAGAGTAATAAAATAAGCCAAAGGCCAAGGAACTATTCAATGAACGAGAAAAAAAATTGAAACCAAATATCAATTGAAGGAAAATGTGTCTAAACACTAAAAGAAAAATCGATTGATATTCAGAACAAAATATAGCTTGACAGTCTTATCGCTGTGCAAATACGAGACATATAAACGATGAAAAGATAATTAATCATCAATAAAAAAAGACAAGACATCGCAGAAATAATTAAAACCAAAAGAAAACATTAATATAGGATAATTAATAAAGGTAAAAACGACGAAATCACATAGGAAGAAACCAATACTCAACGTTAAGAATACTGAAAGGCAATAAACAATAAGTAAAGAGAAAAATTTTGAAAAAGGAACAAGGCAAACTAAGTATTCAAAAAATACAAATTTATACTAACGTGGTGGTGCGGCACAGAGGAACAGCGGCAGCCTGTACTCGCAAATAAATGCTATCCCTAAGGTACAGTACTGACCTGAACTCACCAACCCTTATAAAAAATTTTAAATTAAAAAAATTAAATGACAATCGAAGTTAATTAAAAAGTTGAACTGAATTTTGAAAAAGTTTAAGAATTAAAAAAAATCTAAGAAATGGAAATTGAAAAGTTAATGATTAGTTAATAAAACTAATGCCTTCAGTGTAGTGACTCCAGTGTAAGGAAAAAGTAAAGAAATTAGAGAATTTAAAAAAATGTCGAGAAAAGATAAAATATAAAACGATATCTCAAAATTTTTCAATAACGTTACTACAAAATTATTACAAAGGTAACGAAACATACGAAAAAATCACAAAATATATCAAGATGTCCTCGGTATGTGAAGAAACAGTCCTAGATATTAAAAGGAATTTCTGTATTTGGTGTATCACAAATCAATACAGATAAAAAAATGAAAGAATGGTAATTGGAAAACAAAAAAAAATCCCGAGTAGGTACAAAAACAAAAGGAATATCTATTTGTTTTTCAAAGGTAAACCCTAACGGTTAAAGAAAAAGAAACCAAATAGAACAAAATCCCCAAAATAAACTCCTATTGTGTTCCATCCATACGGAACACCAATAGAGCTACAAAGAGCAGCTAAACCTAACTGCTACACGATAAAGAGGTCTCACAGACCCCTACAAGATAAGATACGATACGATAATAAGGTCCGATACGATAATAAGGTCACACAGACTCTACAAGATAATAATGTGGTCAACCAGGACCACATCCAAAATGCCCACGGCAAACAACGATAAGTACCCATACTCAAGATAGAACAAAATTCCCTATGACCATCTTCCGAATTTTAACTTAAAGAAATGAGATAGAGAGAAAAAAGAAAAACCAAAATACAGAAATTGAAGGTATACACAAAAAAAATTTTGACTGTAACTATCACAATCACAAAACAAAGTCAAATAAAAACAGACAAAGGCTTAGATAGCAACGAAAAAGGACATATTGATAAAACGGTACAAACACATTAAAATCATCCAAGAAGGGCCCTAACTGTTTAGAAAATTCCGCCTATAAATCAGGAATAATAGAGATAAATTCAAGATAAAGAAATATTTTAAATGTATAGATAACATCGTAAGAGACAATTGGTATAAAAAAATTACTAAATGTGAAGGCAACATTATTGTAAGGTAAAAAAATTAAATAAAGAATAATATTATCCTTCGATAAATAAAACCAGTTAAAATTATAACGAAATACACCAATTCAAAAGTGGATAACCTTGAGTCAATAGATAATAAAATCCAACAAAATAAAGAAATGCTAAAAAATTAGATGTTAGTAAAAACAATTTATAAAATATTTGAATGTCTGTACTAAATTGATGGAAAAAATATAAATTTAATTTAATTTAACGTGAATGTTAGGAAAAGTTTCAAAAAAAGCAAGAAGACTTTAGTTGGGCGCCAAATTTGTAACCCAAATTGTAACCCAATTTGTGGCTAAAACAATCCCCTTGAGAAAAAGATAAAGAAAAAGATAAAGATAAATCTCAAAGAAATTGTTCAACCACGTTGGGCGCCAAATTTGTAACGTGAAAATACCCTTGGCTAGCTCCAGGGTTCGTGGCTTCCTTCTGGCTTTCTCTTTAACTCCCCCCAAACAAATAAAAAAGGGCGCCACATACAGACACACAAATAAAAGAATGAAATCAGTGTTAAATTGTTTATTTCAAAAATTCTTAATGAAATTAGTAATAAAAATTATATTAGTGAATAACTAATTTCTTATCTTTTGGTTTGTTTTCCTTCTTCAAAAACGTCGTGGTGGACGGAATTTTCGGTCCTAGTTAGCACCGGTTATAGATGCCGATGGCAAGATGATTTCTTAAAAAAAATTCTGGAAGTTCTTCCGAGAATAGACCTTGGTGGCGGAAACAATCAGGCTATGGCGGCAAGTGAATATTCGGCTAGAAAAAAGCCTCACTCCAAAAAATTCTTCTATTAATAACAGCCCTTTCTTTGGACCCTTCAAAATTTGGCAATGGCCCTATGAATAAATATAAAACCGTCAAAATTCCGTCTCACTAAACCTTAATTTCGATTACAATCATCCAAGGTTTCTCCAAGTTCGAGAAAGAAAAAAGTTAATCACTTGATCTGTTTACAAATTGTTAACTCAATAAAAAACTGATTCTTAACAAATGATTGTAATCGAAAGATTTAAATGTTAGTAAAAATAAATCCAATAAAACTATTAAAATAAATTCACCTAGTTTTTGATTATTACTAAAAATTATAACAATTTAATTTTACTCACCGAAGGGAGAATGTAGCGAAAGAAACTGTTGCTTAGAAGCACAAAAATGAAAAGAATTATAATAACGACACTTCTAATGATCGAACTGAAAATTCCCCTTCTCAACACCGATACCGTCTACGCGGCGACTCCAATAGCCGAGAAATTATAAAAATTAAATAGTACATAGGCCAGGCCACAAATAACGTTGTAAACGTTACAGTATTAGAACGCGATGTGCTTGGAGTTTGTGAATAGTTTCCTTCAGTTATAACACCTTCAATATGAGATTCGCTCTCACAATTTTCGTCTAGGTCATCTCTTAGGACAGTAGGTGGTTCGTTAGTCTAAAAGCAAATAATATCCAAGCTAATATGCATAATAATTAACCATAGTTATTAAACAAGGAAATATACATAAATTTTGTTACAGATGCCTTGCACCGAGGAAGAATGGCTGCAAAAGTCCCAACAGTTCGCAGAAAAGTGGAATTTCCCACATTGTATCGGCGCACTGGACGGCAAACACGTTCTTATTAAAGCACCTAAGCAACGTGGAAGCTTGTACCACAATTACAAAGGCACTCACAGTGTTGTACTTATGGCACTGGCTGACGCAGAATATAAATTTCAATACATTAATGTCGGATGTTTTGGACGAATTTCTGATGGGGGTGTTTTTAATGCCTGCTCTCTATCAAATAAACTGGCTGATAACAGTTTAGGTATTCCAACACCTAGACCACTACCAGGTAGAACTAAACCAGTTCCCTTTGTCATAATAGCAGACGACGCTTTTGCCATGAAGTCTTACATTATGAAACCATATGGTTTTAGAAATCTGCATGGTGAACAAAGAATATTTAACTACCGACTATCACGGGCACGCCGAATAATTGAGAATGCTTTTGGTTTAGCTTCTGCTAGATTTCGCATTTTAAGAAGACCGATTGAACTAGGAGTAGAAAAATTGATCCACGTTGTTTCTGCAATATGTGTGCTACATAATTTCTTAATGACACGGTCTAAACGACTTTACGCTCCTTATGGTAGTTTTGATGTGGAAAATCACGAAACTAGCACTATAGAACCAGGAGAATGGAGACGATCAACTCAAGGCCTGGTGGATCTGCATGTTAACCCACATCTTCGGGGAAATTTGGAAGCGAAAGATGTACAACGGGAATTTACAGAATATTTTCACCAGGAAGGAGAAGTTCCATGGCAATATAAATATATTTAGAATATTTATTATTAAACTTACCAATGAGTCAAGTATTGTTCTTTCATTAATATTGGTTGGACCGTCTATGAATTTTAAGGCATCATAAAATTCCCATTTAACCTCAAAATTGTCTCCCGCTGCCTGGCCACTTTTGGTATTTTTGCGTTTTCTGTTTATGGTTTGAAATTGACAACGTAGGTTATGTATTTTTTCCTTAACGTCTTGAGCCGAAACTCCCAACTTGCTTGCAATTTCATCCATAGCTGATTTCCTCAGATTTCGGTTTTTGTACCTTTCGGAAGAGCAGTCCCACAAATTGGAATGGGATTCATACAATTCTATTAACTGCCGTATCATGGTTCTTGTCCAGTTAACATTACAATCTTTTCTTTTAACACCCCTTTGTTCACTAGGTTCACTCATTTTTATTATTTTTATATCACGACACAATAGTTTGACTCACGTGCAGCATGTGAAATAAATATTTCATGCGAAATTCGCAATGTATCGTGTTTACACGTTGAGACTTGTTTATGAAATTAAAGTCTCATGACACATTCTCTCACGAAATTATCTCTAGTATATCACGTGTCTCAGGTCTGTTTCCACAATGAAAATAAATGTTTCTTGATTTTTTTGTTTCATGAGACACAAATCTCATGAAATATTCTCATTGTGGATTCGCACCTTTAAGGTAGTAGTAGAGTTCGAATAATGAATTACTAGCGTTAATCGCGTACCACATATTAAAAAAGTATATAATAAAATTTACTAATTTTGGCAAAAATGTATTTATTTAAAAAAGGACATTATAAATGTTACAAAATAAAACTTACAGTCTAACCCAGTCCAAAAATTCAGTGAGAAGGTTGGTTTTGCATAGCTACAACAATTGTGGTTAGTTTCATTCGTAAATTTGGATCAAGATAAAGCCTACTGCCTACTGCGAAATTTATTTTTCACTTGTAGCATAGCAAAATATCCAATTTCACACAGGTAGGTGGTCGTAAAAGGAAGTAAAAATAACAATGCTTTTTTTGATTAGGCTGGATATTCATTTTAAATATTTAGCCAGAATTCGGCTAATTCTAATTTTGAAAACTCTATTTTCAAACCCCCCATCACAAGACAGTTCTATTAAAGACTCTTTTGTATCCTGTTTTAATGTTTCAGGATTGCTATCCAAAATAAATGGTTGTCGTATCCAAAGAAACTGAGCATAGTCGTCGTCAAAATATTCTTAAAAACTATTAATTAGCATTTGACAATGCTGTTTTATGTTAAAAATTAGATCATCTTTAATCTTAATTTCATGCTCAACCACAAAATTTACTAAATTGGTAAACGACTACAAGTCTTTGTTTGAAACACTATTTTTCATCATATAACATTTCTTGATAAAAGCATTTATTTTGTCGTTTACAGAAAATCGATTTTGTGATGTACCTTGTAAGCTTAAGTTTAGATCATTTAATCGATTAAATATGTCTGTTAAGTAAGCTAGGGTTGTGAGCTACAATTCATCTAATAACCTATCACACAATTCAAAATTGGTTTCCATTAAAAACACATGTACTTCAGAACGCAACACGAATAACCTGTTCAACATTATTCCTTTTGATAAACATCTTACCTCTGTGTGTAGCAATAACTGAATATGGTCACTTCCCATTTCAGAGCATAGTTTTGAAAATAAACGCGAGTTTAAAGCTCGAGATTTTATGAAATTGACTATCTAAACGGCATCATGGAGAACATGTTTATATTCATCGGGCATTCGCTTTGCTACAAATCTTCTCTGTGGATACTACAATGGGTAAAAGTACAATTTTCTGCAACTAGTTTTACTTTGGCAGTTCGTATTTTCCTGTCATGGCTCGGGCATCATCCGAACAGAAAACAACGCATTGTTTCCAGTCTAGTCTATTTTCCACAAAAAATCATTGACTTTCTTGAATATTTCATCTGCAGTAGTTCGTTCCGTTAACGCCTCACAAAATAAGTACTCTTCTTCGATTTTGGTTTGAAATATATATCGCACATAAATCATAAGCTGAGCATAGTTTGTTACACCTGTGCTTTCATCAAGTTGTATTGCAAAAAAAATACTTTTTTTATCCGGTTTACCAATTTTTCTTTAACATTTAATGCCATTATTTCAATCCTACGACGTACGGTATCATTGGATAAAGGTATAATACTAAGCTGTTTACCTGAATTCTCCCCAAAAATACACGTTACCATATCTTGTGCGGCAGGCAGAACTAGTTTTTCACCGATGGTATGTGCTTTTCCACACTTCGCAATTCTTAAACTCACGAGGAAGGATGCCTGTACTGCTTTTTGGTTGCTGCCGGTGAAATTCGAATTTTTTGTGCCTCTCATCTCCGTTAACTTCCAAACGAAGTAATCCTTAGGTTTATTTGCCAACACTGAATGTTTTGTATTGAAGTGGCGTTTTAATAGCGAAGGTTTCATACACTGGTTAGAAAGAATTTCCGAACAGATTACACATTGGGGCCTTGGCTTATCATTCGTGAATGTTAATCCCATATTAGCGTATTTAAGATCATATTACAAATCTTTTCCGTCGACCCTACTTTTTAGAAATAAAGTTATCTTACTTTCAATTTTTTTTTTTAAATAAATAACAATCATTTTTTCTGCTTACATTCACTCGATACAATGTTTAATTGTCCTTAGTGGTACTTGTATTATTGTAAACATTAAAATTCGAAATAGTACAATTATTGAAATTAAAGGTAGGATTTGATGAATGAGTATCTGCTGTATAGCATTTTGACAAATTTATATTTAAGTCCTACCTCTAAAAATTCTGTAATAGAAGAAGAAGCGGTGGTGCTGAAAGCAGTACTTTGATAAATTTTAGTGTTATTTTGCCCTAAGAGTTTTTCAGCCGTCTCAAGTTTATTGAGGCAGAGGAACGTCTAAAGCAATGCCCAGTGTAGAGATGGGAGTGCTTCAATTTCAAGAATTTAGCAATAACTGAAGGAATTTTGGAAAACGCATTTATGCAAACTGGCTGTGTGGAACATTTGTTATTTTTATAAAAAACAAAAAAATGTTTATATGGAGTGTGTGCTGGTCTTAAGGAAATATAGTATTTGATCGCACTGAGAATGGTATTTGCTTCGTTATCTACTATGGTGAATGTTCTATTTGTGTGTGTTTTTGATGTTTTTATTGTGATAAGAAACTTTGACCCCAAGTCTTGGACGTTATTTGTTTCTAATTTCAATAGTTCGTCCTTTCTTAACGCACCAGCTATTCTGAAAATCAATGCAACCTACAAAATGGAATTTTATGAAATACTAAATATATAAACTCAATTTACTGGTTCACCTTTATCATTAGAAACACGTCGTTGGGAGCATCAGAGATGAATTTCTGAATTTGGTCTTTTTCAAGTGTTTTTGATTTCTTTGGTATATAACCTTTTTTTTTTTTTCTTGATAAACATCAATAACTTATTATATTTAGATATATCAATGTTTGATTTTAGAATTAAGGTTGATTTTAACATCGAAAATTTGGGCCACAAACTTGCTATTAGTCTTTTTTCGGCAATGTTTGAAAAAAATATGTCAACAATACAGATTCTGAATATCGTATTATTTTTCTCTTGTCACACGATAAATTCAGCGTATGTTTTTTCGTACAATGTTCTGCTTCTTTCAGGAAGTAAGTTTAAAGATATTACATTTGCAGTTTCTGCGACTTCTGGTGGAGTTAAATTAAACTCTTCGTCAATATTCATTTTTTGATTTTTCAAATACACAGAATTTTAAACAATAAACTAAATAATGATATACAGTGACAGTTAGTACTAACAATGACAGACAGGCTACTCGAGTTTAAATGTTTTAGTTGAAATCGTTGATTAATAGAAAATCATTGATTAATAGGGGCTATTAATCAACGATTTTGAGTGTGTTAAAATTCATCATAAATGAACGGTCGACGGAAAAATAACTTATTTAATAATTTTGATTTTACACGTAAAATTAAATGTATATTTAATATATTTAAACTGAATATTATATTAACATACGTAAACTTCAAAGGCACCAAAAATAAACACAGCTGTAAATAGTACACTAATAATCCTTTAAAATGCCACCGGAGCGAGCGGACGTAACTTAATACAAGATGGAGCTGAGGCAGCAAATATTTTTAATTTGAAAATTATATCAAATCCCAGAACATAAATCAATGACTATTATTTCTTTTTATGAATCAATAATGGGACATAACTTGTAACTCTTTCTCCTTTCCGGAGTGGGTTGTGTGTTAAAATGGGAATAAACTTAATGAACAAAACTTTTTATTTGAATTTTTACAACAAAAAAAAATACTATATAACTTTTTACGCTTCTCATCTACATTTCTTCCCCCTTCTCGCTTGACAGCCGACTCCTCTTTTTTTTTAGTGGCCTCTACCTTCTTAGGCGTTTAACTTACTACAGCCTCTACACTGTTAAGTTTTTAAGTAAGTCACTACATCACCCCCCATTATTGATCAACGTTTCTTTCACTTACACACTAGTTTTAACAAAAAAAAGAACAATATATAATTTACATATTTTTTTTTTTTTAGAATTAGGAAGAAACGGATGGTCAATATTCAACCCTTTATGGGCTTCGCATAAGGTTTTAAGTTTACTACATTATGTACTCCTCGCGAGTTACCGTCCTTGTCTATGATAGCATAGGCATTGTTTTCAAAATTTTCTTTAATAAAATATGGACCTTCGTATAACAAAAAAATTTCTTTGAAGTACAATTTTCAGATGAAGAGAGATGGTGTGTTCTTACCAATACGGTATCACCGACATTAAATTTAACTAATTTGGGATGAATCCTTTCATGACGTTCCTTACGTTGCTCTGCCTTAGTCTGTAACCTTTTTCTGGCCAGCACCCAAATTTCTTCTAAAGATTGAGTTGGTAACTTAGCAACTTCCTCTGGAAAATCCAAAAGCTTTCGGACATTATTAGGTTTCTCGACTCCAAATTGTAAATAGTTAGGTGTGAATCCAGTTGACTCGTGCGTAACACTGTTCAGACATTCTTCCACATCTTTTAAGACAACTGCCCATCTAGTGTGTTTCTCATGGCATAATACACGTAAAAGTCGTCCCACTTCCCGATTAAGTCGCTCCGTTAAGTTCCCTTGAGGAAAATAAACCGAAGTCAATTTAGGTTTAACACCCTCCTGCATCAATACACTTTCCCATTCTCTCGATCGAAATTGTGACCCGTTATCGCTTAAAATGGAGGTAGGCTTTTGCACAACGATAAAGTAGTCATTAAGAAGTTTACGTAAAATATTTTTTTGTGGTCGCACGTCTAAGTGCGTATAAACGACAGTACTTAGAAAAAGCATCTACCACAACCAAGAGTTGGGTTGCCCCTCCAGAAGATTTTGGGAAAGGCCCCATTAAATCTAAACATACAAGCTCACCTGGTTTATTTACCACTAAACTATTAAGAGAACCTCTTGAAACTGGGCTGATTTTACTTTTTTGACAAATATCACAGCTCGATATTATCTGACGTACTTGTTTACTCATTTTTGGCCACCAAAACGTTTTATTAATATGTAACAGCGTTTTCTTTCCACCGAAATGACCCAAATCGACATGTTGTTGCCGTATCAAAGCTTCAGTTTGATTCTTGGGAACGCAAAGCTTAAAACCCGTGTTTGAGTCATCTCCCCGTTTAAAGAGAATATCTTCTTTTAGAGCAAACCATTTCAGCATTTTATTTTTTTGTTTTATTGCTACATTAACCGTGCCTCTTAAAATATCAATGCGATTTTTTATCCAGGGCTCCTTTTGTTGGTCTTCTTTTATTTGCTGAAAATTTGCCCGCACCAAACCATATTCTTTTGATAATTTCATTAAAAATATATCAATGGTACATCCGATATCTGGACTTACAATCAATTTCTTTGAGGCTGGATTTCTTGATAGAGTATCCGCCAGGACATTAAACTTACCTTCGCGATATCTTATTTCAATATTAAACTCTTGCAAAAATAACACCCATCTCGACAACCTGGCATTACGAAGTTTAGCATTCATCAAAAATTGCAAAGCTTTGTGATCAGTAATTACTACAACATGCATTCCTAATATAAACACACGCCACTGCTTGCACGCATCTACCACAGCCAACAATTCCTTCTCTGTCACTGTATATCGCAATTCACTTCCCTGCAAAGTACGACTGGAAAATGCGATTATTCCTTTGTCTTGATCATTCATCTGATACAAACATGAACCCAAAGCAAATATAAAAAACCTTGGAAAAATCTGGAAATCTTATTATACAAGTATTTGGAAATGCTTGTTTAATTGCATTAAAAGCTTTCTCTTTATTCGCGTCCCATACCCACTTAGTGTTTTTCTTTAAAAGCTCCAATAAAGGGACTGTTAGCAATGAAAAATTTTGGCAAAATCGCCGTTCGTAATTAACAAACCCTAAGAAACTTCATAAACCCTTAATATTTCGGGGACGGGGAAAATCCATTATTGCAGTTATTCTGTTCGGATCCATGGTAATTCCTTGATCGGAAATAATGTGCCCCAAAAATCTTACCTCTCGGCACGCGAATTCAGACTTTCGTAATTTAATTGTTAAATTAGCATCTAAAAACTTTTCAAAAATAAACTCTAAATGAAATAAATGATCCTCAGGAGTTTTGGAAAAAATCAAAAGATCATCAACAAACGCAAATGAAAAATTATTAACTTCAGGGCCCAGGATAGATGAAAGTCCTCGTATAAAACTACTTACAGAAGTACTTAATCCAAATGGTAAAACGTTAAAATAAAAAGTAGAGCTACCAAAACTAAAACCAGTATATTTTCTGTGCTCCTTATTGATTGGAATCTGCCAATAACTAGCAGTCATATCTATAGTACTTAATAACGGGCTTTATCCATCTTAACTAACAAATCATCTGGGTTCGGGGGAACGACATCTTCATTACATAAACGAGTATTTAAAAATCGCGCAGCTAAACATACACGCATGGTCCCTTCTTTTTTTTTGACAGTTACAAGAGGTGATACATATTCTGTTGGTTCTTCTTCTATAATTCCCAATGTTTTCATTTCCTTAATTTGTCGCTGAGCTTCCTCTCTAAAAGCAAATGGTATTGGATAAGACGGTTTGTAGAAGGGAGTTGCATCCTTTAACATTATATCATGAGTATACAAACTCGTTAAACCGGGGTTTTCTGAAAAAATGCTGCTATATTTTTTTAATAGCTTGTAAAGGTTATGTTTGTGGTCATCATCAAACATTTCCGCTTTGGATACAACAATTCGAAATTCTTCATCATCGTATTGATGCTTAATTGAAGAAATTTTATTTATAATATTTATTTTGAAAGAACCCGTTGATTTTGCTTTGGTTTCAAACACTGTTTTTATTGAATCATTTTTATATTTCAGACATATTACATTATTTTCAAAATCCAATTTCGCTTTTGTTTCTTTAAGCCAATCACTCCCTACCAGTATATCCGAATTTAACTTAGGCACAACTAATAAAGCCATATCTATTTTACAATTCCCTATTATTACTGGTAACCAAACCTGCCATTTAATTGTTTGTTGTTTCGTACCTATCGCGATTTGAACCGAAACGTTTGATACCGGAAGTTTTGGAATATTTAATTCGGAAAGTTCCGACAAATATTTTTCTGATATTGCTGAAATCTGACTTCCCGAATCTATCAATAATTCCGTATTTCCATTTCCTATTTGTACTGGTAGGACAGGAGACATAAAACATTCATCCTCTTGTATCTCTTCATCGGAAAATAATTCCTCACAACTTATAGCGCACTTTGAGATCACTCTACAAAATGGTTGGCCACCACCTTGTTCATTATTCACTTCAGGCATTCTTTCATTTATATTTCCATTCGGATTCACATTCATTCTATCTCTTACACCGTCGTTTTCGTTTCTATTTCTTTCATACCTTCTAATTTCACCTCTATCTCTTCTCTCATACCTATTTCCTCCATTTCTGGTATTATCCCTCCTTGTTTCTGTGTCATAATTTTTTTTTAAAAACTCCTCCAAATGTTAGACAGAGTTTATTCCTTGTAAGATGATAGCACGCTTAACTTCCGGTTCTGCCGAGAAATGTTGAATCAAATACTCTACTAGAACTTTTTCAGGAATAGCATCTGGAAGAAACATCGATTTTCTAGCAATTTTTAAAACATAATCTGCCCTACTCCCTCTTTCGAATTTCCCAAATTTAATCTCATAGAACAATATTCTCTGTTCCTCAACCCCCCAGTATCTAGCTTTAAATGCATGAACAAATTGTTCCATCTTTCTCCTTATATTCAGCCCATTCCGCAGCCGAGCCCCTTAGACAATTAATAGCTAACCCTACCTGAGATTTGGTTGGAACTCCGGCATCTGTAAATAATTTTTCTAACTTTTTTAGAAACGCCATGGGATGGATTCTTCCATCTGCATAAAAAGTAAGGTTTGAACCCCCCAACTCTCTCCATACTGTTATAGCTTTAAGATTTGATTTAACCTCAATATTATTATTGTTTATATTACTTGCTAAAAGGTCCAGATCTTTTTTTTCTTTTTCTACACTAACTTCTATTTCTTTAGTTTGATCTAACGTTCTTTTATCGATTTCTTTTACATTAACCGTAATATTTTGTATAGCTTCTTGCAAAGAAGCCATATCTTTTGATAATTTTTTTAATAATAAACTATCCGATTCCTCCTCACTCTCTACTACATTTCTATTCTTCCATTTCTGTTTAGTTGACATTATTAATCATTATTGATTATTACTAGATTATTTATATTTTATTTATATATATTTTATATATATATATATATATTTATTTTTAACTTTAAATGGTTACAAGACCCTACTTATACAGTAATAACAAATAACAAATTATCTAAATGAAAACTTATCGAAAATACCCCTTACTGTTCATATTTATTGCATGCAAGATATCACTGTGAAATGTCTCATAGATTTATATAAAGTTCAATGCTTTTAATTCTAAATAGAAATAAATTGGAAAGTTCTCACCACACGATTTCCTTGATTTGTTTATCGTTCTTACAGATTTCAGCCTTGTAGACGTTTGTCGATGCACTTCAATCCTTGAATACTGTAGAAGTAGAATTTCTATTATTTATACAACGTGCTGCAAACAGTGGTGTTGTGCTAATTTTCTTTTTACCGGAACGCGTAGATGTAATTATATAGACAGGGCCGATCCTGGGTAGGCGGTCTCTCTGTGCGGTCTGATGTCCCAAATTTAACGACGGTGGGGGGGGGGGGGTGATTTTCCATGATAATCCTGGTGGCAACGGTTTTTTTGGTCTCATGTCCCAAATTTGACGACGGGGGGGGGGGAGATTTTCCCCAATTTTCGCCTGTCGCCAGGATCGGCCCTGTATATAGTATAAAAAGGAAAGGAAACGAAAATCATTACGAAACCCATTTTGTGTATATATATGTTTATTACAATAATAGGAACGATTAATAAAAATTAGTTAACAAATTATAAAATAAGCATATTAGATACTTAAACAATATTGCATAAATATTTTTAACAATATGTACATGAAAACACTAATGGTTTTTATAAAATATTCCAAATAGGATTATGTTCAGGATTTTGTGGTTGAATTTTCCTTGTTTTGTTGTCATCCGCTGAACGATGAGACCTTAACCAAGTTTTTACATAATCATCTGGTTTAAATAATTGTTGTGGTGGGCCATTCATTTTTATAAATAAAAGATTTGCTATATTTTCAATTAATATTCTATTTCTTTGTTCATTTAAAATAATATTCATATTACTGAATCCGCGCTCACACTCTGCCGAACTGCAAGGTACAATATTTTTATGTATCGAATTAAGATTTCTACATCTTCAGGAATTACTTTGCCTCCAGTATTAATATAATCTCTAAACGCATTGATACATCGCATCGGTGATGTTAAATTAAATCTGGTACATAATGACTGGATTTCATTTTCTCCATAGCCAATTTCAATATCTGCTGGCCACTCCGTTGGATCTAGTACTCGAAATTCACTATCAAATCATTTTCCGTATGTAGTCTTCTAGTCATATTAATAATGTGACTTACAAGGAATTGATTTCTGTTAATAATAGTAATTTTTTTATTATCCGTTAAAGTTAATGTTCCTAATTTCATCACTTGAACAGCCTCTGCTGCTTCTATGAGTTTGTTTCCTTTTTTAACGTCTTTTAGTGATTCCACATAGCGAATAGTTCGACGGATTAGTTTGTCCGCATATACTATCGTTACACTTCTGCTCTGTAACGCTTCAGACAAGATGGAAAGTTCAAACAAAACGTCATACATTAATGCCAAGTTAATTATAAACTGTTTAGACATGATATATTTTTTTAGACCAATGTATACACTCTGATCAGTTTTTGAACGAGTTTCATCAGTTGCGGCTTGATGAAAATGTTCAGCAAGAGATTTTAAATTTTGCCAAACTGCATTAAAAGTTCTGAATGAACTAGCTATCCACCTTATTCCTAAAACACGTCCTATTTTTTTACTTTCTTCTCCCAAATTTTCCGCGCATGATTCTAGTTCGCGTTGATTTTTGGGAGATTGATGATAAATGGTATATAATTTATCCATAAATATGTGAAAATGGTTAATACCATTTACTTCCACGACAGCATCGTTAACAGAGAGCTCCAGACGATGATTTAAACAGTGCCACGTGATTATTTTTGGAAATTTAGCCAATAATTTTGTAGCCACTCCTGACTTTTTTCCTAACATTACACTTGCTCCGTCACTGGTAAATGCAATTAAATTTTGTTTCAAATAATTCTCGTCGAAGCCATATTTTTCCAAATTATTTAAAAGGTATTCTGTAATGGTGGATGCTCTTTGATCGGACAATTCTATTAAATAAAAAAAAAGGAATCGTGGTTCGCTAATGTTATTTATTTCAAATTTTAAAAATATAATTAGAGTAGATTTTTTACTTAATGTTGTGGATTCATCAATGAGAATCGAAATCTTTCCATTTGTTTTAATAATTTCTGAACAAATTCTTAATTTCATATTTTTGGATATGTGATTAATTATATTTGTGCAGGTATATCTGGACCGTAAACCAGGTGCCAAAATTGTTCCATTTAATTCTTGCAATTGCAATAAATTATAATAATCCGAATATGGTCGGTCGTGTTTGGCTAAATAATAAGCAGTTCTAAATACTAAAGACGTGTTCTTAATAGACGCCTTATTTAAATTGTCTATTACATTTTCTATTGGTTGATGCTGTTCGCTTTTTAAATTTTTTTCTGAATTAATGTGCGCTGTTGTTTTCGCGTGTTCAAAAATTTTTTTTCTTAATGACGTTAACTGCGATTTTTTATCTTTACCGTAGTAAAAAACGGATGTGGAACTCCATTCCTTTGAAATATTTACACCACGGGTTTTAGATACCCCTAAGTGCTGTATTTCGTTACAAAAAGAGCAACCTAATTTTCCAGATTCGGAAAGTAACCAAGGAAACTGTCTTTTTTTTTCTAACCACATTTCCGCACTCCAAATATTAGGCCACAAGACTTCGTCAGAATCGTTATCATTATAAGTACTTGTTGACGTTGACGTTGATGCTATTGCTGCAAGTTCAACAGGTTCCAGTGGATCAGCGTTGAAGTTGGTGTTGGATACTTGGCTCAATGTTACATTTTCCTGGGTCATTGACTCTTCTTCGCTGCTAGTTTTTAGTTTCTTTTTAAAAAAATCGGTGATGCTACTGGTTTTTGTTTTTTCACTCATCTTGAAATTACTAATAAAATAAATACTATTATTTAATAGAAAAATAAACGGACATTTTTTTATTAATAATGAAAATAAAATATATACTTACACTTTAAGTTTATTAGATTAAATATTTTAATGCATACAATAGTTTTGTGTGGCACTTATTCACTAACTAAAACTTCCACTTTCTATAAATGTGCTGTCGCAAAGATGGTTTGACACTGATTAAAAAAATGGTTTTAAATACTCAAATTCTTACACTAAGGGTGCACAAACTACAAAGATGGGAATTTCCAGCAATGCACATTTCAGATTGTCGGCATTTTTCTTAGCATCACTGTAATAAACAAATAAAGTTTAAAACATCTACCAATACTGGAAACCAACATCTGGAAATTCTACAACAAATGTATAATAAAACTTCTTAGCATTAGCCACAGGCCCATTTGGGTATGGCAATAAACGATCCGTGGGTCACTTGCATTAAAATTTATGTATGAAATCTTTACTTTTTTAAAATTTTATATTTTCTTCTTCTAATGTTTATTATACATACATACAGACACCCTCATAAAAATAGTCAGGGGAGGCTCCAAATACGTCAGTCAATTCTTGTTATCAGAAATCATCTTTAGTTCCGGAACGCGTTCCGGTTCAAAAAGGAAGTACCGGAACGACGTTCCGGAGCGTTCCGGCTCGACAACACCACTGGCTGCAAACCATAGTCTTCTTCAAATTCAGCTTTTCGCTCTTAATACTTTTATTCACCACACACGCCCCCGTTAGGCGCCAATGTAACTCTTTCTCCTTTCCGGAGTGGGTTGTGTGTTAAAATGGGAATAAACTTAATGAACAAAACTTTTTATTTGAATTTTTACAACAAAAAAAAATACTATATAACTTTTTACGCTTCTCATCTACATTTCTTCCCCCTTCTCGCTTGACAGCCGACTCCTCTTCTTTTTTAGTGGCCTCTACCTTCTTAGGCTTTTAACTTACTACAGCCTCTACACTGTTAAGTTTTTAAGTAAGTCACTACAAACTGCAGCATAATTTGATGGAATATACAATATTTTTCTGTAATAAAAGCTAAACTAGATTATAAGAATTTATTACTTTGATTAAATATTTTTCTGCTCGTTGAATATCACGATCTTTAGATATTTCAGACGTAGCTAAAATGAACAAAAGGAAAAAACATACTAAATAACGTAAATGATAATATATGACAAATTAAAAAATATTTTCCTTAAAAATCTCACCTTGCCCAAAATTTTGTAAATATTCTGTTGGGTGAGCTTTCAAAGGTGATTATTTCATACCAGTTTTACTTGTGTAATCAGCTCCAGTAAAGCTGGTAGCGTGGAGCATAATGTTTCACCAAGATTTGAAGCTATTGAATGTATCGGGATAGTTCTTGTATTTTTACCAGTACCATCTTGCATCTATAAAGCCAAAAAAAAATGTTACAATTTTATGTAATAAATAATACATGTAAAATTTGTATGTAACTCAACAATTGTATAGACTTTTATATTCTTTTCTTTGAAGTAAGTATTTAAAAAGGTACAACGCCAACTCAAGAACATCAGTCTCAGACGATATTAAATAAATATTTTTATTACCTGCCATGGCATTTTTTATATGCAGCAATGTTTTAAGATCTGCTTCTTCAATATCAGATCTATAAAGCATATCTAAGTTAGAGTTGAAAGTAGAAGAAACCAAAGAATTGTTTATAATACTACATACCAATTTGATTTCTCCAAATAAATTGAATTTATCAGCCATTATAACACTATGTAAATATTTTTAAAGTAGTATTTTATTTTCAGAGGAAACCCAAAATTTATTTTGTTGTTTTGGCAATGAATTTAGTCCTTTTATATTATTCAAAACGATACATGTTGTTACTTCTCTTCTTAATCTTTCAGATGTTATTATTTTATTATTGATTTTTCAAAGTATGAATCATATACGAAGTCAATGCGATTAATTGTAAATAAATTGTGTTTGATGATTTTACAAAATTTTATAGCAAACTCTTCAAAAAAAGTTAAACCTATCCGCGTTACCTTACGCATAATATATTTATAGTTATCTTAAAAAATCTGTCCGTTTTTTTTGAAAAGGATTGTATTCCTTTTGATTAAGAAAACTAATTAATTTCAGTTTTTGAAAATGCATGATAAATGTATAAATCTTCATTGTTACCATCTAAATAGGTCAATTCTTTAAGATAATTTGTTGTACCTAATAATTCGTGATAAGTGAGGCTATACGTACTGACAGTTTTTTTCATTTTTGTTTGACCTATGATACCATTAATAGATTTTGCAGATCTCTTGAAACTTTGCTGTAAACATTGATCTGCATTTCCAGCTTTAAATGAAACAGTAGATCTGTTTACGGCAAATCGGTCACTTTTAAATTGCTCATATATACATTTTAGTATAGATTGATTTTCAAGTGAAATATTAATATAATATTCTGACAAATAAATATTCAATCTACAAAGTAGCCATGCAAGATCTTTTAAACAAAAAATATTATTCAGCTCAGTTTTTGTAGTAATTTTACTATTACTACTTATTGTATAATTGGAAGGCAGTTTTGCATAAATTATTGGTTTTGTATACGGTTTAATTTTTTGACATTTCAAAGTAGAACAAAGGGACCTTCTTTGTTTATTCAAGTTGCACACAGATATCTTAAGTTTAAACTGCTGATTATTCAAATTCTTATTTTGGAAAACAGTAAAAACGGTATCATGTGCTGAGTTTAAGCAAGAAATCGTCGCTTCATTGTGGTCAAAGTTATCCAACGCCCATGTTACGCAATCTTTAGTATTAAAATGACATCGTCATAAGATATATTGAGTCCCAAGGGATTCAATACTGTCGAAGTGTTTTTGCTTTTTTGATATAATAATATGCCTAGTAAAACCCGTAGACCGTAGAGGATCTTTTACATATCCATTAAAATTTATCATTTTAAATAGACTTCTAATTTTAAGAGCCTTAAGTGGTGAATTGGAACATTCTTCATATAATAAATCTGCTGGTTTTCTGATAGTTTCGCAAGGATTAAAATTAAATTGGGTGGCGAAAAATTTTACAAACGATTCAGATAAAACCAGATTTTGGAAAGCTAATTTTAGATCATTTACATCACAGAATCTATCTTTTAAGTTAAAATTAACTTTATCCAAATAATTTTTGAAAGTTATTGCGCATTCAGTTATGCTATCTGTAATACCAATTTTTTCTTTTGACTTTTTTTTTCAATGAAGAAAAATAAAAAATTTGAGATTTATTTTTTTACTTGCGATACACGAAAAAATGTCTTCTTTGAAATAATTAATTAAAAAATACTTGATTTTTAATTTTTTAGTGGTTACAGGTGTCAATATAAGCAGTGTAATATATTGTTTTGATTATTATTTAAAAAAAAATTGTTAAAAGTGTGTTATGTACTTTGTGATATATCTAAATAGTAAAAAAGAAATAAAATGAATATCCAATTGTTCGCGGGTATTCTGTTGGGGGAGAATGAGAATCGGTTTGTAATAGGTAGGTACCTACTCGTTTATAAGTATTAATTTTTATTTGTTAATTTTTTCAGAAATTATATGAGAATTCAAAGGCAGCATCTCAGGGATGAATTAAACCCGTTTAATTTGCCAGACAGGTATTTTAAACAAATGTTCCGTTTGGACAAGGACTCAGTTTATTTTTTAATAAATGCCCTAAGACCTTACTTTATGGAAAATAATTGGGGAATTTCTGTTGAAGTAAAAGTAAGAACAGATAATGCACACTTTTTTTACAATGCAGCAATATCAAATTTTTAGATTTTTGCTACTTTAAACTTTTTGGCGACAGGCTCTTTTCAAAATGTTGTTGGCTGCAATTCTTGGATTGCAATTAGTCAGACAACAATGAGTAGAGTTCTTTCACAAGTGTGTGAACTGATTGTTGAAGTTTTATTAAAAACTCATATAAAATTTTCTACAAGCGAAGAAAAAAAGAATGAAATAAAACAAGGGTAACTTAAAATTAGAATTACTCGTGGCCAAAATATACATTATTTTTTTACAGATTTTATGAAAAATATAACTTTAGAGGACTTATAGGTGCCATAGATGGCACACATGTTGAAATTTTGGCACCACCAATAAACGATCTTGATCATCCACCATTTGTTTATATTAATAGAAAAGGAAGACATTCTATTAATGTTATGCTTGTGAGATAAATAATTACATTTTGATTTGTCATTATTCAAACATTTTTAGATATCCGACTCGAATTGTAAAATCTTAGGATGTTCAGCCAGATATCCTGGATCAGCCCATGACTCTGCAATTTGGAGAGTGAGCACGATCCGTGCACATTTACTTTTCAATTATCATCAAGGGCATACAAGTAAGTACATGTTTAATAGGTAAATTAAAATGTAGTTTTAAAAATAATAATGATAAGATCACTTCCTAGTACTTACTCACAGCTATTGTTATTTGTTGTTGCTGTCTAGGGTGACATACTGATGATTGGTGGTAGCATTTACTCTAGAAGTGAGGGAAACCTGGAAAAACCTCGCTTTCTTCCTCCATAAATCACAATTTAATAACTTTTTTTAGGAGACAGTGGATACCTATTAGAGCCATGGCTCTTCACTCCTTTTCTAAATCCCGGAAATGAATCAGAACAGGCGTTTAATCAATTATTAACTTCAACAAGGAATGTTATAGAACGGACAAATGGAATTTTAAAAGGAAGATTTAGATGTCTCTCTAAACATCGAACACTTTTGTACCACACTAGAAAAGCTGCTAATATTATTTATGCATATTGTGTACTTCATAACATCGCAATAGATGTTAATTTAGAAATTGCAGATGATAATGTAGAAGATCCTGAAGAGAATGTTAAATAATTAATTCAATAAATAAATAAAAAAAAACATTATTTTTTAGTCAATTTTGCTGATGTGGAACATCAAGATTATTTACATATATATATATATATAATAGACTGTCACAAAACGCTCTGTTCGTTATATATATATATATATATAAAACCAAAAGAAAATAATGACTACCAAGATATGAACAAATCTCGTGAGGATGATCCTCGAACAACCTAAAGTTGTAAGAAGATCTGGGGATGTGGTCAGTATGGCCAAGGATAAGAGAAACTCTTTGCTAATACGTCGAGCTTTCGGTTTTATTTTGAAACCTTCATCAGGACACTGTGTATAATAAAAGTGTAAAGTTAGACAGTTACACAATTATAAATATTTAGCGAA
The DNA here is from genome assembly GCA_964028335.1 of Altica lythri. Taxonomy (NCBI): domain Eukaryota; kingdom Metazoa; phylum Arthropoda; class Insecta; order Coleoptera; family Chrysomelidae; genus Altica; species Altica lythri. The sequence continues at coordinate 17,693,065 of OZ034806.1, forward strand.
CTTACTTAACGTGAGTTTAATAAGTAGCAATGCAGCAACGACAAAAAAGAAGACGGAAACATGTTAAAAAATACAATTAACAAACACAAAAGGACCGTCACGATGTTAAAAAAAAATTTTTTTTTTTCATAAAATATTTTCATTGACGAGATTACACTTGTTTAAAATAAGTTGATTAAATAAATAATAATAATAATAAAGAAAACCACAGCCCAATTTGGAAAACGAAATGGCGGCACACCATCAACGAGGAAGCTTAATCTTTTATATATAGAACAATAGGTAAGTTTATTTTACAAATAATTCAACTACGTAAATGGTTACCGCTTTTAGTAAAACTTTTGCTGATTATGTTAAAGACCATGTCAGAGAAGAGACCGAAAGCTGTCAAAAGTCATTGGTGCCAAGACAGAATTGAAATTATAGGTGAACCTAACAATCACAAACTCGTTAAAATGATAATGCTTTTATATTAGTCTAATTGTTAAGTTATTATTTAGGTATGCAAAATATACAAGAAAGAAAGACACTCGATCCAAGGAACCCGTACTCGAAAATGGAAAAACGTAAACAACAAAGCTAAGTGCAAATAAATATAAAAATATCAACAACCGAGAACAGCTTATTATGGCTTATTATATTTTTATTTAATATAATTCAGTTTATATTATTTACTTTCTTCTGCTTAGTAGTTAGTTTGCTTATTGTTAATGCCTTTCTTAAATAAAGTTGTAGATAATAGTAAGGGTTACTTTATAACAATTTATGTAAAAAAAACATATGCAACAAGTACTTAGATTTCTTCCGGATCTTTTGGGAGAAGAAGTTTATTTTCGACACTTAGTTAGTAATTATAGATGGAACTTAAATTGTCAATGTCAGTCCTTTTGTTCATGGTGTCTGGCGTCTTGTTAATGTGGATCATTTCTTTAAAATTCAATTTAATATAGTTTCGTTCGTTGTTCAGTATCTTCGTGTTTTCAAAGTCCATCGTATGATTGTTGTCTAAAACATGTTCAGCTAGAGCACAAGATCTTTTATTTGTTCTGATGTCACTTTTATGAGAAGTTAATCTAGCCGATAGTTGTCTTTTAGTCTTTTAGTAAGTACTTCCTCCCACAGTCATTACATTTAATTTCGTATACAACATTCGTTTTTTCCTGAGTTTTTATCTTGGTTTTAGTGTTAGTAAAGAGTTTTCCTACCGAGTGTATCGTCTTCATGGCTACGATCTTTTCAGGCATTTTCTTAATAATGTTCATGAGACTTGGCGTCAAATCGTTAATATAAGGAATGGAGAAAAAAGACCAGTTGTTGTGAGTATTATTTTGTTGTAGGTTCTGTGATGCGGCTGTCTGAGTTGGTATATAATTAGCATTCCTGTTAGAGCTGGTGCTGTGAAGCAAGGTGTTCACCAGTTTCTTAGGATACGAATTTTCTAACAAGATGTCCTTTAGTAGTTGTAAGTCCTGCTGTCTGAAATGTGGATGAAACAGCTTCATAACCCTATGTTTTAACGCCAAAACCAAGTTAGTTTTCATTCTAAGTGTGTGATTTGAATAGTTATTAAGATACCTATTGCTAGCCATTGGTTTGCGGTACCATTGGGTCCGAAGCCGACAATCTACGCCTCTATGAACCTTCATGTCTAGAAAGGATAAGCATCTATCTTTCTCAGGCTCACAAGTAAATTGAAGGTTGGGATCAAAACTGTTGAAAACAGCCAACGCTACTTCTGCCTGGTTTTCAGGTACCGCTTAGATTAAATCATCAACGTATCTTTTTACGAAAGGGATCGGAAACGCGATAGTGGACAAGGCAGATTCTATTAGTTCGTCCAACACAAAGTTACAAAGGATGGGAGAGATTTTCGAGCCCATCGGAGTACCAAAAATTTGTTTGTAAGCGTCATTCTGAAAGACGAAAACGTTAGACTCAAAAACAAAAGACAATAATTGTAAGAAAATGTCAATTGTAATGTCGCAGTGCTGGGAGATAGTAAGCCATTTATTACGTAAAGATTTGACTATCGACTCAAGCGGTAAGTTGGTAAATAGGGATATTACATCGGAACTAACCAGGATGTAATTGTCAGGTAATTCGTATTCATTAATGAACTCGCTAAAAGTAAAAGAGTCTTTTACGATAAAGGCATTTTGGAAATCGTAAGATGAAGTCAGGATATCAGTAAGATAAGCCGAAATTGGACCGTTAGGTGGACTTAAAGACGAGACTATGGGTCTTACGCTAAGAGTCTCTTTATGAATTTTAGGGAGCGCATAGAATCTAGGTAGGACTGAGTTGTAAGTGTGCAATTTTTTGGCTAAGTTCGGTGAGATGTGTCCATCATTCTTTAAGGTGGTTATTAGTCTATTCGCTTTATGTTGTAGGGAAAGCCCTGGGTGTCTGTTCAGTTTCATGTAATACTTATCATCGTTTAGCAAATTAAGGCTGTGGGTGATATAATCATCTTTATTCATTATTACAGACACATTTCCTTTGTTACTCCTAACAACGTATATTTCTGGGTGTTCTTTAAGAAATCTGCTAGCTTTCTCAAAGTATATTGAAAAAGGATGTGTTATGATTTCTGTGAATTCATAAAGAGACTCTGTCAACTGTATTCCTTCGTAACTTGTTATATTAGGGGCACCCTCCACAGATACTTTTCCCCAAACTGCAAGACCTCTTTCCTCCAACTCTGTCAGTTTAATGGTAGTTTCGGGTCCTCCGCCTGTTTTTATACCAAGAGATTTTAACTTCATGTATTTTGATTTCGTTGAGGACTTCCAATCCAAAAATCTCTAAATAGAAATCAAAAATAAAATGGCCTACCTTTTTCCACTCCTCTACTGTGAGAGAAGGACCTGTTCCAATGGAATTTAACTGAGAAGTCAATTCTTCCCACTTATTGGTAAGATAATTTGGGTCCATTGTAGGGTTAATCGTGTTGCTTCTAAATGCATAATCCTTTTCCATGAAATTTAAATATACTTCAAGTTGTTCCAGAAACGTCTTTTTTGTCCGTTTTCTCTTTACGCCCTGTGATCTATAAAATATGTATGTTTTATTGTATTTATTACCCTAATTTAGCAGTTTATACTTACTCCATTTTTTTAATTGAAGAAAATTTATGTTCTTAGTGCGTTCTTACTTCAAACTTTTGAAAATATAATTTTGACGTTATAAAATGGTGTGAAGTTGCAACCTATAAGCTAAAGATCTGTAACTTGGTCTCTTACAGATTTGGATTCAGACTAGCATATTTTACAAATCTGTGGAAGACCAAGTTACAGACTCTATACCTTACAGATTCTGTAGCCTTTAGGTAAAATCTCAGAATTTCACAATTAAATAGAATTGGGCTTTTATATATCCAATTACATCAGCAATTTTATTATTCGTTTCATCTTTTTTTTTCTTTATGGTCGTTTTGATATCTTCTTTCATAAATCCTCATTCATTGTTGATGAATTTTTAAATTAGATGCTAAAATAATTAATTGGCTTTGTCTCTCCTACGTTGACAAGAATACCTGGAACACCTGTAAATGCGGTTTATTGTCCCTCATGGTATGGCCATTGGGGAGTTGTAGCAACTAGTTTAGTTAAAGCAGAATTTGTAACTGGGTTACTCAGGGAAGAAATAAGCGGTGAATGTGGTTCTATCTCCTGATCCGAGTCGCTGGCACTACTAGGATTAAATTAGGGATCGTCGTCACTATGGTTTACATACAGATCTTTATCTGAATCTTTAAGCACTGCAAGAAGTTCATCTTTTGTCAATTTTGTTTTATTATCATATTTACACCTTTTTTTTGTACCAAATTACTACCTGATAATTTTTTTTAGACTCTTTCATAACACTTGCAAAGATTTAAGTGAGATAACGGTCCTAGATGCATGTTTTCTCTTCATTAATGTAGATATACCAAGAAGAATTTTAGATACAAATGACCGTGGCTTAACGCATGAAATTAAAATGAGGTCAATTGTAGTTATTGTCCCATTTTTGGTTATTTCCTTCTGTTTGTTTCTTATGGGTTTTAATAATTACAGTTAAAATTTCTGGTTTCAGGAATCGCAAATGCCGCAGTATCTAAAAATGTAGGGGTGCTTTATTTGGAGTAGTGTCATAGGCGTGTGCTTGGAGAATTATGTGACCGGTCATTCGCAAATTCTAAGCCTCTCCTCTGAACTGTTTTGAATTTTATCATTATAAAAATTATTCTTAACCCCTTACTGCATAATTTTTTTGTATTTAACCCTCAACTGTGCTGGTACTTTCAACTTACACAAACGTGCTAGTTGGGTCCAGGCAGACCCCAATAATGAGAAGCTAAGAACAAACACTAAAAATCGAGTATTCAAGTTTTTATTCAAATTATTATCTCAAATGAACAATTTTCATTGTTGTAGCGATATTTAGAAACAATCATTACAAATAATAATAATAATATGAATGGTCGACACAAATATGTTTTCGGCAGTTTTTACATACTCATTTCGTTTTCTTGTCGTAACTTCTGGGACAATCTGCACATCGAGTTTTTCTTGTTACCATTTGTTCTGAAGGATCTACAGGAACGGCTGAACCTCCTAGTTTGCATACAATTTGCCTCAATTCTCGTGGAAGATATCTTGTATCTCTCCGTTTGATGTGAGGTTCCACAAGAATCTTTCCTAACTTATTTAGATATTGACGCCTTGTTGAGAAGTTTGTGGCGTCAAAATTCTTAATGCTTTTCAGTAGAACCAGACTGTTGACACCAGAAGTATTCAAAATTGTGTAAAATATGGTCATAGGCTATCTTCTTGTGCGTCGTGCCACGGAGTAACCAGCGCACATTTGATCCAGAGAGTCTACCCCACTTTTATAGTGTCACGCCTGGGGGGTTGGGAGAATGTGCCATAGTGTTTTGGGATGAGGGGTAGCTTACTAGAGGCACTTCCCACCCAGGTCGTGGTTATCTACCCCCTGGTTAGGTATCCTGCTGAGGGCAGAAAACTAACCAAGGGGAAGATGAGATAAACAACAGGAAACAAACAACAAATATATTAACGAATAAATAAGCAATAACAATAAATAATTAAAATATGAATAACGAACTAAATACAATAATCTTATCCAATCTTACCAAATGAAACTATATGGTGGCATGTCACACTTACTCACGAAAATAAGTCAAGAGTCACAACGGCCAGACCTAAGGGTCTGTTTTAGGGACACCCCAAAGGGTGACCCTTACAGACAATCTTAGACTCCGAACTCCTCGTGTCCGACCTCAACAACTTGCTTTTATAGCCAATTCATATTCTACGTGAGAATAAAAATTAAACTATTTAAACACGTGTCGAGATCTAACGCAATGACTTTGACCTGGTAAAATGTAATACAAAACAATACAGTAATACAGTAATACAATAAACTAATAAATTAATATCTAGGGCAAAACTGCCCTCTTATCGTATGTGACATGCCCCCCTTCCCTTAAAGCCAGCCCCTGGCTTTGCTCGGCTCTGGCTTACAGGGGTGTATGTATAGGACTGAGTTTTACAAAATTTATAATCCGCCACACTTCTATCAGAATCCGCTCTTCTCGGAGAATGTCCTGTCTTGCCCTCGTCTAGAAACAGCCAGGTCCACCGCTGGCTAGACGGATCCCTTTTTGGTATGTTGGTCTGTCTGCAACTAAGTACTTTAAAAACCAACCATTATCTATAGCTCCATCTCTCGAGGTCCATGGCCAACATCAGACAGTACTCCATCACCTCATCCACCTTTAAAACATTGAAACCATACAACTACAGTCTTCCCACCTATGGCTACCATCCATTGGGAAGATCTGCTATTATTGCGATAGGAGTATCGACGCTAACCATTTCCATAGCTCGACAGAGATCTTTTTTACTTGTTGAGACAAGACCCATACCATACTCAGGATGAAGGACCCTTTCTCTCTAGAATTCTGGTACCGAGCAAGCATCTCCTGGATCGCGTCTTCCTTAAGTAGATGTGGGGAAAACGTTAAACATTTAAACATCAAAACAATAACTCGATCCTAAAACATACAAAAACAAATACTATTAGAATATTTCTAGAAAGGGCATTAGGGAATTACTATTGTTTACATTAAACGCAAAATCTAACTGATACCGATACGGGTATTTGACTTCCTATACGAACACTTTACCACATTAGTCTCCCTTTTTTTTGAACCCTCGTCAGTGTTATATTTAAATCTTCACATATTGTCCCAATCCTCTTTGTGGGACCATGGCACATAAAACTCTTGGGCGAACCTCTCGCCCCAAATATACAATACTATATGCGCACTGCGCACAAACTCGCCTGCTATCTCCCAGCAGACATTATCAAACTCAATTATATAACAATGTGCACCCTGCACACCAACATATCTGCCGTTCCTCAGCAGAAATTATTATACCTAAAAAAAAAACTCATCCAATATCATTGGCAGGAACCATCATCTGCCTTTCTTGGTGATATTATCACCTATTGTGCTTCATGTGCACTTTAAATATTTCCGTTCTCCTTTAGCAGAGACCATCATCAACACCAAATCTCTGTGTACACTTTGCACACAAACTTATCTGCTGACCCTCAACAGTAACAATTATATAAAAAAAAATACTAGCAGGAACCCTCAACTGCTCATTTTGGTGCTTTGCTTAAAAAACAAAACTTTTCCGTGCTTCCTGCACACTCAATTTTCTGCTGTCTCTCAGCAGAACTTCGTAAATATTAAAAAGGAAACTAAATACCTAAAATATAGAAGTCAAATACTACCTTAAAACTTTTTCATGATAGCCTTTTACTTAACAGGTTGACTACACTAGACTCCCAGTCATCTGTTCGGAAATCTAAAAACAAAAATATTAAATAATCAAAAAATTAAAAAAAATTAATTGTTTTCCCTTCCGCTTCTTTCTAGACCTTGATCTCTATAATAACTACCCATGTTACTAGCATAATAACCAAATCCTTTTAAGTAGAAATACCTTAAATACCAAACTAATAAAGATTAAAAAAAATATATTTAACAATATTTAAACAAGTGCAATTAAATTTATACCCAATGTAACAGATTTTATATTACAATAAAAAATACTAAATTTCTAATTTCTACAATGTAGAAAAAACGACCATGTTTTGGAGTTTCGAAGTTTCTGGTCCGTTGTACTCTTATACTTACTCTTGACATGCCACCTTTATTAATTTAAAGTTAAAAAAAATTGACTATACCGAATATTTGGTGTCTGTTTCCTAATTTACGACATATTAAAAAAAAATACTAGGAAGATACGGAATTTACTACCTAATTAAATTAACAAAATTTGAAATCTCTAACCAGGAAGATAAATAATCAGATGTTTAAAAAGAAAGGTTCAATGTCAATAATCTGAACTTGAATTATTGCTGTGTGTGCAGTTTTGCTATTTCGGAATTAAATGCTGACAAAGAAATAAAATAATACATTTAATACCGTGACCCTATCTGTACCCTATATACACATACAACAAAAAATAAAATTAAAGAAAATTTAATTTAATTTATTTAAAAAGTGGCATATATTATAACGTAGATATGAATGGGGTACATTGACGAATATTTATTACTTCACTTAAGACACTAGAAACAATTAGAAAATTACAACAAATTCATTTGAAGAAAGTCTTTGTTTATCAACAATAAATATTGTATACATTTCTGAAACTTAATACGATTGACCGTGAAAAAAACACACATAATTATTGACCTACATAAATAACTCATATTCAACATATAGATACACAAAAACTGCTAATTCTGCACTCAGGTCATTATTCTAAAAAACAATTATTTCACCGGCAAACTTCAAATAATAGTATACACACCTAAAAGTTCCATAAAACAATCAAAAAACAATCTTTAAACTCTTCAAGATAAATATGTATAAGTATCTCAACATTGTGCAAAAGAACACACTCTACATAAGTAACATGTGGCAAGAAAAATGCTATAAAAAATGGCTACGAATAGTTAAAATTAAACTGGGACATGGGGAAATATATTTGCATTGAAAAAGCATCGAAATTTACAGATGGAACTGTTTAGGAAGAGACAGTTCACAGAAACAGCTAACGGCACCTTCACCATGTCACGTCAGTGACATGAGGCAAAAAAAATGCTATAAAAAAAGACAACGAATAGTTAAAATTAAACTGATTAGGAAGAATCAGTTTAGGGATCCGAGAACGGCGCCTCCACCATGTCACGCCTGGGGGGTTGGGACTATGTGCTATAGTGTTTTCGGTATGAGGGGTAGCTTTACTAGAGAGGCACTTCCCACCCAGGTCGTGGTTATCTAACCCCTGGTTAGGTATCCTGCTGAAGGCAGAAAACTAACCAAGGGAAAGATGAGATAAACAACAGGAAACAAACAACAAATATATTAACGAATAAATAAGCAATAACAATAAATAATTAAAATATGAATAACGAACTAAATACAATAATCTTATCTAATCTTACCAAATGAAACTATATGGTGGCATGTCACACTTACTCACGAAAATAAGTCAAGAGTCACAACGGCCAGACCTAAGGGTCTGTTTTAGGGACACCCCAAAGGGTGACCCTTACAGACAATCTTAGACTCCGAACTCCTCGTGTCCGACCTCAACAACTTGCTTTTATAGCCAATTCATATTCTACGTGAGAATAAAAATTAAACTATTTAAACACGTGTCGAGATCTAACGCAATGACTTTGACCTGGTAAAATGTAATACAAAACAATACAGTAATACAGTAATACAATAAACTAATAAATTAATATCTAGGGCAAAACTGCCCTCTTATCGTATGTGACAATAGGCATTGTAGTCGTTTATCATTTCTGGTTTGTTGTTTTCTGGACTGATATTCTGGTCGTGATGCATCGTGAATAGTAATACGACAGCTTTGTTCTTCTTTGGGACATTAGAACATATTGTTTTGTCTTTAGTGTGACCAAATAGAGTTGATCCGACTGGGCGAGTGTTATTCCCTTTGAATTCCGGAGGAATTTCTGGTTTGTTGAACTTCATCGTTTCAAGGACGGTCAGACCTTTAGCTAATAATTCCTCAGAAAGTTGTATTGACATAAACCAGTTATCAACGACAACATTTCTGTTTGTTCCTTCTATTTCTTTTGTGAGTTGTAGAACAGTCTTGGTTGGAATTAACAGATCCTTGTTGAGTTGGTTTCCTGTATGTTCCTGATTTTCTTTTCCAGTGTAAATAAAAGCATTACAGATGTAGTAAGTGCGTGAATCACACATGCACAAAATTTTCAAAACCAGATTTTGCTGGCATTTTAGGCATGTACATTTTAAATGAGCATCTTCCACGAAATGGTATCAGCATTTCATCAACTGTTACATTAGTGCCAGGTGTGTACCATTTCTTACAATTTGTTATGAAAATGTTCCATATTTCTCTAATGGCAGCAAGCTTGTCGTTTGCTTTTCTGACCTCTCTATCGTCCACAATATCAAACCTCAAGCAACAAAGAATGAATAAAAATCGTGATACACTCATGGTAGCACGAAAGATATTACGACCAGTACCATCACTCGAGTTACATGACCATATTTTATTACGTAGCTTTTCAATTCTAAAAAGATAATAATGTAATCTGATCATTTTTAATAGTTTTATATTTTTCTTAATTTTTATATAAAATATATAATTCACTTCTACTTTAGCTTCCAATCTTAAAAGATCATTTTGTATTTTAATTAAATAAAATATTTTTATTTTTAAAAAACGTTTCTTTTGTAAACAATTTATAATTGGCGCAGTCAGTAAGATTTGTGCGGGTCGCGAAACGCTGAGAAAAATCGCTTTTGACGTAAAAACTTTCAGTGAAAATTCAAGACTTTGGCGTTTTAACGTCGTGAGTGCAAATCCTAAAGAACCTCCATCCTTAAGGGATTACAACATCAGAAAGCAGTACAGAAGTCGGGAAGAATCACTGGTACCCAGGCGAATACTGTAAGTGCCATTTCTTTCACCTTCCTCTCTTTTTTTTTAGGATTTTGGAAAATAGTTAAGAGTTTATTTATAAAAAAATATACTATTTGAGTAAAATTTAATGAGCAAAGAAGTAGACGACGAGCTACTTCAAAGTTTTTTCAATATAACAATTGGAAAAGCTAGTAAGAAAAATAATTTAGAGTTTAATCAAAATAAACCTTCTAATTTAACTATGCCAAATTCTGAGCCACGTACGTTGCGCAATATGAATTGGGATCTTTTTAATTTAAAGTTAAAAAATATAAAGCCCTGGCGATAGCAATTCACTTAACAAATTTATATCACGTTGTGAGAAATTGATTGAAACATATAGAGAATATAATGACCAGGACTTACATAATCACATTTTCGAATGTATTCAAGAAAAACTTGTCGGAAAAGCCGAAGTAATGGTCGGTAACCGAATGGAATTGGATACATGGCCCACTCTGAAAAATGCTCTTATACAGTGTTTTTCAGATTGAAGAAATTTAGATTGTTTAATACAAGAGTTAACCCGAACAAGGCCTAATAGAAATGAAAGCATGATCGATTTCGGAACAAGACTTCAGCTACTCAGAAGTAAATTGCACAAAGAATTAGTAACGATAATTCCCTTCCACCAAGAAAACACCCCACTAATTCACAAGTATTTGGACCACCTCGTAACGTCTTTAAACCAACTCCAATTCCACCTAGCCAAATGTTTAAACCAGAACCAATGTCCACTACTTCTAGAATACCATCCCTTAATAAACTCTAGACAAAATACAAACTGGAGACAAAACTCTACTGGTCCGTATAGAAATAATACCTTCCAAAATCAAACCACCTACCAAAAACCTAATTTTATTAGTGAGGAATTATACGCAAATAGCTTTGCAGAAGAGGATTATGACAACCAAAATGATAGCACGTTTAACGAAAATGAAATCAATTATGATAATGAGGAATTGTACTTTCAAAACTACGCACATGAAAGTACTGAAAACCAATTAGAAAGTGACAATGTTGAAGAGGAAAATTTTCAAACACCTGCCTTCAAGGAAAATCAAACGTATTCGAGATAAACATTTCGAATACAAACCCGTTACCGTATATTGAAATTCAATACCCAAAATTAAAACTTTTAATAGATACAGGTAGCACTAAATCAATTCTTAAACCAATAATTGCTGAAAATTTTTATCCACAATGTATTTATCAGAATACCGTAGATATTAAAACCTCTCTTGTAAGCCAGCGGATCAAGTATCAAGCAGAGATACCAGTATTCCCAGAATTCAGATGTTACGGTAATATTAATTTCATCTTATATGACTTTCATGACTTTTTTGATGGAATAAGAGGCGTAGACGATTTAATAAATATGGAATTAAATATTATAGATCTTACAAATCATAGACTAATCAATAACTTGTTCCTATAAAATTTAGGAAACCACAAGATATAAAATTTTAATTTTCGTTAGCTCCATCAGAGAGACTTTTAAAAGTTATTCCTGTAAATATATTAAATGGTGAAGTTATTGTAGACGAAACACAATTGGGAAAAGTCTACATAAAATGTGACAAGTAATATTCCCATTGATAGCTGGAAAAATTCGATTCAGCATGTTATTAAGGTTGAAGGTACATATCGAAATGTTAATGTAACTGTAGCACCCTTAGTTATTAATTTAAATGAAGACGATAGTGATACTGAACTACATTTAGATTAAATAGTTGTAAATAATGTAGAATTAGTTCATTTGTTTAATTGCAATTAATAAATAAAGTTAAAATTTGTTTTTAAAAAATTTCGTGATTTTTTTTACAAAATAAATTTAAGTTTTAGTAAATGTTACTGAGTTTTATTTAAATCTATTTTGAAAACCGGATTACGGATCTGTTAAGGTTTACTGTACAGTGAGAAATTTATAACCTTTCATTACTAATCCCCTAAGGTAAGGTACCGAGTCAACGAATTATTGTGAAACGTACTTTACCTGAAACATTAACCATAGCCCGGAATGGCTATGCTGTTATGGAAATAATTAATGAAACTGATGAAAGTGTAGCAATTACATTAAATAGACCAATACGTGTAACACCATTTTTACATGAATTGTATGAAATTCATAAATTTAACTACACTAATACTGACAAGAAATCTGCGACAAGTGAAAAAAGTATAGTAAATTTGGCAAACCTTATTCGGACAGACCACATGAATTAAGAGGAAAAAGAAGGTATTCTTAAATTGTGTCAAAAATTTTCTGTTGTATTTTTAAAACCTGGCGAACCCTTGACTTTTCCATCCAAAGTTAAGCACGTGATCAAAACTACTGATGATAACCCCATTCATGTGAAGTCGTACAGATATCCATATATACACAAAGAGAAGTGCAGCGACAAATCAACGAAATGTTAGGAAAAGGAATAATTCGCCCTTCATCTTCTCCCTGGAGTTCACCCATATGGATAGTAAGCAAAAAGATGGACGCATCAGGACAACAGAAATGGCGTCTGGTTATTGATTATAGAAAACTTAATGAGAAAACAACTTGTGACAGATACCCAATACCTAACATCAATGACATTCTAGATAAATTGGGAAGAGCCCAATATTTTACTACCCTCGATTTAGCGAGCGGATTTCACCAGATCGAAATGAGTGAATGCTCTGTCGAAAAAACAGCATTTACCGTAGACAACGGACACTACGAATTTCTTCGTCTTCCGTTTGGACTCCGAAACTCTCCTTCCACCTTCCAAAGAGTGATGGATGAGGTCCTCAAAGATATTCAATACAAAATTTGTATGGTCTACATGGACGATATTATCATATTTAGAACAAGTTTACAAGAACATTTACAAAATTTAAATTAGTCTTTTTAAAATTGCGAGATGCCTGTTTGAAAATTCAACTTGATAAATGCGAGTTCTTGCGCAAAGAGGTCGAATTCCTAGGACACGTGGTAACACCTCAAGGAATAAAACCAAATCCAAAAAAATTTGAAGCAATAAAGAATTTTCCTATTACACGTACCCAAAAACAAATAAAATCATTTTTAGGATTACTGGGCTATTACCGAAAATTTATTAAAAATTTCGCTAAGATCACGAAACCAATAACAGCCTGTTTAAAGAAAGATCAGAAAGTAGAGCATACTAGAGAATTTGTTGACTGTTTTCATACTTGCCAAAATTTACTTACGTCTGAACCAATTTTAGCGTACCCAGATTTCAATAAAAAAATTTGAAATAATGACAGATGCATCTAAATATGCAATCGGTGCTGTTCTTTCACAAGATGGACATCCCATCTCGTATGCATCAAGAACCCTTAATTCGGCAGAAATAAATTATTCAACTATTGAAAAGGAACTACTCGCAATAGTTTGGGCATGCAAATACTACAGGCCATATATTTTCGGACGAGAATTTTTAATTTTATCGGATCATAAACCACTTCAATGGGTTTTTTCATTGAAAGAACCAAACTCTCGTTTAGTGAGATGGCGACTTAAACTTGAAGAGTTTGATTATAATATCAAATACCAAAAAGGAAAAAACAATCAAGCAGCAAATGCATTATCAAGAATAAATCCAAATTTTGATTTAAATGCAATGGAAACAGTATCACTCGATGTAAATGTTGACGACATAGACGATATAATTAAACAAGAAATAGATAACATATTCAACCTGCCAGACCTTCCAGGAAATGAAGTAGAAAGAATACTAGGAGATAACCAGAAAATAAAAATTTTGTCGAATAAGTATTCAAATTAAACCGCCACATGATAAATCTCAAGAAAATAATACTGACTTGGAAACAGTGCATTCATCGCAAGAAAATCCTATTCTTGGAATGCCTATCACAGATAAAGCACTGAATTTAATAAAAATCAGATTTTAATTACATACGATGAAGTTAACAACAATAAAATAAAAAAGGAAAAAATATTCGACAATAACAGAATGCTGATCGTCTTACAACAACGAAAACTTGAACAAAGTATTATAGAATTTGCAAAAGAATTCTTAGATCCAAAACGAACGTACGCAATATTTTTTAGAAAAACATTATAAGCAGAAATATTTTCAACAACTTTACAAAAGTTTTTCAAAAATTCCGCATTTAAATTAATACAATGTACTAAAATATTAGGTGACGTCGTAACCAGTGAAAGGCAGAGAGAACTTTTAGAATACTACCATATTCACAAAAAAGGTCATCGTGGAATTAATGAAGTCAAAACTTCTTTAGGTTCTCGATACTACTGGCCTAACATGACAGAGGACATCGAACAATACATAAATAATTGTGTAGTGTGTCTAAAAAACAAATACGATAGAAACCCACCAATAATAAAATTCAACCTAACACCTACTGCGGCAAAACCTTTTGATCACATTCATATGGACGTATTTAGAATTTCCAATAATCCCTATTTAACCATAATCGATTCATTTTCTCGTTATGGACAAGCATATCCCATACCTTGCATTAACGGTGTATCAGCGATAGAAGCTTTATTAACCTATATAACCCATCATGGATTACCATATAAGATAACTACCGATCAAGGAACCGAATTCAAAAATCAAGACCATAAAATAGAACTACATTATACCACTGCAAAAAATAGCAATTCGAACTCTCCAGTCGAAAGATTTTACTCCACATTAATTGAACATTTCAGATGTCTCAGAGAAAGTAACAAAGATCTTACACCCAACCAATTAATTAAACATGCAGTTCTTACTTACAATAATTCCATTCATTCTGTAACCAAGTAAACCCCTTTCGAGATAATCAAAGGACATATTAACAACCCCGATTCATTTGATTTAAATGATCACCTAATATTATCGGAATACGTTCAAAACCACAAACAAGCCTCAAAAGAATTATATAAAAAGATTCAAGAAAGGAATAATGAAGTAAAAGAAAGAGTAATCAAAAAAGAAAATACACAAAGATCTGATCCTCTCGATTACTCCGATCAAAAGAATGTCTACATTCAAACAAAATTTAAAGATAAAACATTACCAAAGTTTAAAAAAGCCGAGGTAATTAAAGACGATACTTTCCTGATAGAAACCGATAAAGGAATCTTTCATAAAAATATAGTTAGGAAACCGAGAAATAATAGTAATATTTTGCAGGTACAAAAGGACAATGAAGATATTGATGATCCTAGTATACCTGGTTTATCAACTTAAAGGAATAGAATGTAACAGTGAAGATGTTCATGTTACACCACTGGAAAACCTTTTGCTTCCAATTCACCTAGGAACATGCAAACTTATATATACTAAACATACCTTTATTCATTATTTAGATTTAAGAGAAGTAGTTAAACAAATTGAAATACTAAACTATCATTTTTCAATAGTAAAAAATCATATTATCATATGGTCAATTTCTTATCACGGTCTAGCTGAAAATATGATCGAGAGAACAGAGGTATTAATTTCAACACTCGAAAGAAAATTAGAAAATATTTATCCTCATATAAGAACAAAACGTGGAATCATAAATGGACTTGGTAAAGTCAATAAATGGTTATTTGGAAATCTCGATTCCGACGATGGTAATCGATATGATAATGCAATTAATATCTTACAAAAAAACCAAAAAGAAATAATTCATTAAGTAAACTTGCAAACCACATTATATACAAAATTAATTAATCATTACAATAAATCTTTAATGGCACTATGGCAAAATCAAAACAAATTACAAATTAATTTAGAAAGATTCCAAGATGCGATGCAAAAACAAATAAATGATCTAAGTAGTTATATTACCTTCCAAGGAACAATAAGTCAAATAAATCTTGATTGCCAAAATTTAATCGCGTTTATAAGTAACATAGAAAATTCAATTGTTTTTTCAAAATCAAATTCACTTCATAGCTCAATTTTATCTAGCCAAGAAATCTCAGAAATGATTAGTCACTTAAATAAAATTTATGGAGAAAAAGAAATACCCAAATTTAATAATATTTTAACGTACTACCTATTCTTAGGAACTCTGCCACGTACTTTCGATGTAATAAAAGAATTAAAGAAATAAAACAATAAATTTAGAAAAATTATCAATTACTTCAAATAGAAGTTTAACTCCAGTTGAGATCGGTAAGTGGTTTCTCTCTACTGGCAAATTAGTGCCCAGCTCAGCCGTAGAGGGTAAGTACACAAATAATAGTGAGTCGCGCCACCGATTTTGAACGGTTAAAATCGGAAACCCCTGTTGTTCCAGGCACTGACCTTTCTCACTGGAGATAATTAAATAAATTAAGAATATTAGTCAAGATTAATTGAATTGCACAATAAGAACGATAAAGTGAGGTAAATAAAACGAGAATGTCAAACTAGACCCTTCTTTAATATAAAAAAGTATAGAGTTTACACTACTGTCAACCCTAGCGCCTTACAATGATATTAACATGAAAGTAAAGAGTAAAAAAAATAAAAATTATCTGAAAAGTGTGATCACACGCAAGACTTAAAATTAAAATCTATAGTCACGACTTAAATCTACAAGTTACAACAATGTCTTATAGCTTATCTGGTAATCCAGTTATCAATTTCTTCCAGTCCTTGGCTTCAAATGCTTCACTACTAATTGTGCCACGTACTTTTTGTGTAATAGATGAATTGTAAAATAAAAAAAAATGAATTTTGAAAAATTAATCATACTTCCAATTGAAGTTCAACTCCAGCTGAGATCGGTAAGTGGTTTCTCTACTGGCAAATTAGTGCCCAGCTCAGCCATAGAGGGTAAGTACCAAAATAAAAGTGAGTGCGCCACCGATTTAAACGGTTAAAATCGGAAACCCCTGTTGTTCCAGGCACTGACCTTTCCCACTGGAGATAATTAAATAAATTTTGAATATTAATCAGTATTAATTGAATTGCACAATAAAAAAAAACGATAAAGTGAGCTTAATAAAACAAAAATATCAACTAGACCCTTCTTTAATAGAAAGTAAAGAATTTACACTACTGTCAAACTCGCGCTTGACAATGTTATCAATATAAAAAAAAAATTAGGATTAATCTAAATAAAATTATCTACTAAGTGTGATCACACGCAATACAAGAAGAAAAAAAGAAAGAAAATTCAAATTAAAATCTAGTCACGACTTAAATCTAATTAGTGCTATTGGCTTATCTGTTAATCCAGATAAATATTCCTTTCAGTCCTTGGCTTCAAAGGCTTCTCCAATATCTAGGCCTGTACCAAAAATTAAGCCTGCTCCAAAAATAAATAGGCTTGCTCCAACCAAATAGACCCGTAACAAAACTTAAGCCCGTAACAAAAATTAGGGCTGCACCAAAATTAAAGCCTGTGCCTAGGACTTAAGCCTGTATCTAGGATTTAAGCCTTATCTAGGACCCTAAAATCATAATTCGGAATTAACAATAGCTTAAACAAATTTTTATGACTCCTCGAATTAATTGATTTAATAACGTTATACTACTTTACTGACTTTAATACAATTTACAAAACAAAAACTTATTTTGCTTAATAATAATAAAAAAAAAATAATGAGTTTAAATGAATTCTACAAATCACGGAAGTTAGAAGTTAATATTACTGCATTTTACAATCTCTAAACGAAACTACTGATTTGAAGGAATTTAACAAACTTACATATGACTTATTAACCATAACTGAATTAACAATAAACTAAATTAAGGTTTAACATAAAATTAATTAATAATAGCACAAAGGAACCGAAAGGAGTCTAGTTTCTTAAAATAATACACACATACAATACACAAAGAAAAATACATGTAAAATCAAGATATTAAACTAAAATAGCGACTATATGGCGTTATTAATCATATAAAATATAGCATTGAAACTCACCTATTGTAATAGGGTTTAATTCCTGTGAAATCGTGACACACCTGGCTGGTAAAAAGGTGTAATAATATACTCGTGGCTAATTGTACTATTAGGGGACTAATTCTGCCACTCTAAACACCATTCGTTGCCTGGTACTGAATTTACCAAATATTTCACTGTCTGTTTCGTGATCTATCTACGTTTCGTCGGAAATAGAACAAGAAAAGAGAAAACCATAAGGATTGAACAAACCATATGAGTAAAACAACGTGTTACTTACCACCGAAGATTTAACAAAAATCCGACCACGCGGTTTTTCCAAAGAATTTGTCCCAAAAATAACAACAGGGACAACTCCACAACGATTCAAAATGGAAAAATGAGGTTTAGTTTCATAAATCCAAAATTAATTGACCCGGATGTACCGAGATTAAAACTTAAACCCAAAAATCTTCTGGCTTGTACTCAACAACCTTCTTAGTTGAAAGCAGAAAACGGAAAGACCGAGGGATCACTTATTTTCGATAAAATTTGACAGACTCGGAAAATGGCCTCTATCACTGTAAGGACAATAACCGAAGGATTGTCCGCCAACAATTTACAGACAGCTACGGAAATAAATTAATAACGACAAATCTTATTACTTATCATAGTAACACCAAAAATCTCAGTATTACTCAATTTCTCGTTCATATTCAATCTTTATATGCTAGATGACAATATAACGAAACAACTGGCTGTAGACGACAATATGACGAGTTATACTAACAGAAAGAGAATTGACAACCGTTTACAGACGTCAGTGAATGATAAATCGAGGTAAACAATGCAATCACATCTGAATTTAATAAATATGTAAACATACATACAAACATACATACATACATACATATAGCCCAGGAAGTAGTTGTTTCTTCTTAGTTGAACGGTCATTGTCTTTGAAAATGTTTTTTCAAAAACTTATAAAGCGTTAGAATAATGTTATTATTTGCTATCTATTGATAACACGCTTTATTAAATATGACAATGATACAGTTTTCTGTAAAAATACTTTAATTTATAATATTTTATTAATAGGACTGGTAAAGCAGTAACTTTAAATGTTGTTTCTCTTTTTAGGTGAGTTAATTAGTCTTAAGAATGTTTATGTTTGTTTTGTATTTGTGTAATAAACCTCCTCTCTTTTTAGAGCAACTCATTTCTGGTTATAGTTTTACTGTTCTTTAAAATATCCAAGAAATATTATAAATCCCATTATAATATACTTTCAAAAAAATATTAGCAATATTAGGAATGAATTATAGCCAGAATAATAAACAATAGTTGGCGATTATCTATTATCGAACTAAAATCAACTCGTTCCTGACTCGATTTAACCCTTAGTAATGGAGAATTTATAAGGTAAGAAATTAATTATAACTAGAGCGGATTTTAACCCGTGACAATTGGCCAAAATTTAACTAAGCCTGTACCAAAATTTAGGCCTGTACCAAAAATCAAGCCTTCTCCAAAAAACAAATAAGGCTTGCTCCAAACAAATAAGCCCGTAACAAGGACTTGAGCCCTTTTCAAAACTTAGGCCCGTAACAAGAACTTAAGCCCGTACCAAGAACCCTAAAATCGTAATTTGGAATTAACAATAAGATTAAACAAATGATCATGGCTCCTTGAGTTAATTGATTAATACCGTTATACAAATTTACTGACTTTACAACTTACACAAAAAAAACTTATTTTTGCTTAACAATAAAAAAAATAATGAATTTAGATGAATTACACAAATTACAGAAGTTAGAAGTTGATATTACTGAATTTTACAATTTCTAATCAAAACTAATGACTTAAATGCACTTAACAAACTTACATATGACTTACTAGCCATAACTGAATTATAACAATAAACTAAATTAAGGTTTATCATAAAATTAATTAGTAATAGCGCAAAGGAGCTGAAAGAATAGTCTAGTTTCTTAAAATAATACACACATACGATACACAATGAAAAACACATGTAAAATCAAGATATAAAAACTAAAACTGCGACTATATGGCGTTAATTATTATAGTAAGAGTATAATATTTAAACTCACCTAATGTATTAGGGTTTTTCCTTTAAAATCGTGACACTCCTGACTGGTAAAAGAGTGAAATAATGTATTCGTTGCTAACTGTACTGTTAGAGAATTCTGCCACTCTAACCGCAATTCGTTGGCCTGAATGGTATTGAATTAACCAAATAATTCGCTGACTGTACCGTGATCTATCTACATTTCGTCGGAGATAAAAAAAAAGAAAGAGAAAACCATAAGAATTGAACAAACCACATGAATAAAAGACATGTTCACTTACCACAGAAGATTTCACAAAAATCCGACACGCGGCTTTTCCAATGAATCTGTCCAAAAATAACAACAGAATCTAACTCCAACAACGATTCAAATGGAAAATAAGGTTTAGTTTCAAAAATCCAAAATTAATTGTTACGGATGCACCGTGATTTAAAACTTAAACCGAAAAATCTTCTGACTTCCTCAAACAAGTGATCAAGTCGAAGGCAAATAGCAAAATGGCTGAGACAAGCCTTTTCTTTTCACGAAAAATGACACAACCCGAAGATGGCCTCTACCCGTTCTATCCTTAACTCTAAACTACTGTACGACCAGTAAAAGAAGGATTGTCAGCCAACGATTTACAAACGACAACGGTAATAATTTAATAACAACAAATCTATACTACTTGTCAAAGTAACACCAAAATTCTCAATATGTACTCAATTTCTCGTTCGTGTCCAAGCTTAAATATGTTAGATGCCTATATAACGAAACACCTGACTGTAGACAACAATATGACGAGTTATACGAACAGAAGAAGAAGTGACAATCACCTGTTTGCAAATGACAGCGATAATGATTTAAAGTAAACAATACAATAATTTGTGACCTGAATATAATAAATAGACCTTAATTCAAAGTGGTATTAGTAACAATTGTGGTCAGAGTATAATAAATAGAAGGTGATTATCTACAACAACCAAAAATTAACTTATTTTCAAGTCTGAATGTTACGTTCAACCCTAATTTTGGTGTAATCGTACGGTAAGTAGATACTAATGTTAACTTTTAGAAACTTTTATTCTTAGAGTAAATTTAACCCGTGACAACTCAAGTAACATTCTCAAAATCTAAGTTAATATTTGCCGTACATGTTCCAATCCTTAAACCAAATTTCCTAGAATTTTATCACATTTATCCCATTATACAAAACCATAAATTATTTACACCTACTTATCCATATCTGGCACGAGAAGAAACCAATTCGCAACCACACAAAGAAGAATGTCCCACACTGGAAGATGTATATTACACAAGAGTCTACGTAGCGAACCTCACTGAACACATTTCCATCAACCAGTGTTGCCGTCATTTTATTACATTTCTAAGAATATAAACTGTCAGTGTCAGAAGGCGCGCATTTTGAATTAGTATTTAAAATTACTATTATTATTTCAGAATAGTGATGAAAGTAATTTATTAATAATTTCATAATTTCAAAATTCCCTTAATTAAATTTATGAAGGTAAAATAAAGAAAAATATTAGGAATAAAATTGTTAAATTTACTTATTTTTTTAAAATAAATTATTAGCCGTTCTAAAAAAGAGAATAACTCTGATGATTTAAATTGTACTATCACTAAGTTCTTAAATTTTAATAATTAAGTTGATCGTATTAAAGGTATTTTAAGTAAATAAAACTTAATAATTATATTCACAATTATTTTATTTCTCCAATAAAAGGTTTAATACATTTTTTTCGGCTTCTGGGGCATTAGGAGTGCAAAGGCTATTATTATTTTTTATACTCTTCTTTTTTTTGTTGAAAACAACTTTCTTTGGGTGACTATTTTGCCTCTGCATGAATCACCGTTGGATATAAATGATGTTACTGCATTGTTATTTTCCACTGCTGCAACCACTGGGGCCATTGATGATACAATGGTTTCTAGAGACTTTATTGCTTTTATTGATTTTGTGCCCCTTATAAGTGATGATACTTGCTCAATTAATTTCTCTTGCCTATTTTGTAAATCATTCACAAAAACATCTTTAGCACTTATTTCTTCAATTATGATACCCAGTGAGTCTAGCCTATCATTTTCATTAATTATTAAAGTTGGTTCATCTAAAAATGCGAAAAGAAAATTAATATTATATATTTTCTGTCCACAAAAGAAAACAATTCAATTAACACCCTACTACCTGCACCAATACCATAACCAAATATAATAACGGATTAAAAAACAAAACAATAATATTACTAATATTTATTTTGCTTTATAAATGAAACATCATAGAATTACAAAATGTTAATATGCATAATTCAAAAACACAAATGATGTCCAAAATACTTTTGTAATAGCCCTTACAGTTTTTGTATTAATTAAGCACTTTTTTTCATACATTGCCAAATAAATTTTACCACAACCCATATTCAAGTTACATGAAAAAGGACCATTCTTCAAAAATTTAAATAATAAAAAAAAACTCATAAAACTGAAACCTTTGCCATAACACACCAATTTCTAATGTCTATGTATTAACTTACTTTTTTTATCATTTTTTATTTTAGTAATGGTATAGTAAGTAGTTCTTAACTGCCTGGAAAATTTGTAAAATATACATATAAATATATAAAATATAAAAATATAATAAGGTGAATAAAAAATTACAAATTTGTAGTTAGTTTAATATCTTACCTTTATCATTAATATTTTGCAAAGTGTCATTATTTGCTTCTTTTAACAAAAACTGAGCTACAAGATGTATATGCTTGCACATGTTGAACTTAATGCTTGAATCAATACAGCTGCAGTAAAAATTGTGAATATATATTTGGGAGTCGTTGCATCTTAATTGACAATTGCATGTTTCGACATCTTTATGTATGTAATACAACTCTGTTGAACATGAAGACTGTATAATAAATACATCCTCGCTTTTAGTGACTATAACCCCACATCAAGTATTTCAGAATGTTAGTGTCTAGACCTTATATTGGAAATACTTGTGACCAGCAATAACTTTTTGAAATAATTTGTCACGAACCAGTTTCATTAATGCTGTTAATGTTTTATCTAACCTTTTAACCTTCTTTCCATTTAGATATTCATATTTAATGGTTCAATGAAGCCTTTGTAACCTCATATTAGTATTTATCTTTGCATGCTTTCTATGGCAATAAGCCCACGTCGTTGTTTTTTTTAGGTACTGATCAAAATATTTCAAAAGATCACTTATGGATGGATCTTAAGAGTGACTTTCTATAAATTTCATTATCATTCTATCAAATGCAGACACATCTCTTTCTTGAAGAATAACTCGTAACTGTTTGTACACTAGAGCCTACAAAAATTCAAAATTTTTTACATCTAGACCATTAAAATTTTAAATGTTGTATAGGTACTATGACTACAAATTATTTATATAACGAATTTTATCAACAATTATTATGTATGTACATATTCCACATTACTTACACGAAGTTCTTTGAATGCTATCTTGGAATTTATATTTTTTCTCCATGCTTTATCCACGTGCCATGTGCAATAAAGTCTAAAAAATATTAAAGTTTAGTTTTTCAATTGTTGAATAATTTATTGTTAATTTGTCAAATTTGGATTTATTAATAGCCCTATTTACCAAGTTATAACAGAATAATCACTATAACTACATAGTATGAAAGGTATTTAACTTATTTTTTGTTTATACAAACAATAGAAACTTTTAAATCAATTAAAAATGAGCTAGAATGAGCTACATTGCAAGCTATAATGATTATTATTATTAAAATATTTTTACCCACGACTCCCAAGAAAATTGTTTATTATTTCATGGATACCGCCTCGGAAAGTGTCCCATTACACCATTAGTTGAAATTTACTTTCCAAGTAAAATGGGTTGCCTATATTAATCGATATCTTTGGTTTAAAAAGAATTTCGGTAATTAAAACTTTGCGTCTTAACATCTATAATTTTAAAATTTTATATTTTATAAATACTAAGGCTAAATTGCACCAAACAAATTAAAAATTAATCATTTAAATCCAAAAATTAACCATTAAAATGACACTTGTCAGGTTTGACATATTTTAACGACTTATTTTTTTAACAAGAAATTGTCTAAACACTCCACTCGTAAAGTAATATACTATTACTATAGATGTAAAGGACATCATTGTCTATTATTATATAGGTTTAGAAAATAATACAGTAATAATAAATATATAGAATAACATACCTCCTTTCTGGGGTTTCCATAGTTTCTAACCATGAGTTAAAGTAAACTTCAGCCATATCTGACATGAAAGTCGAACATTTTACAATGCTCACTATTTTCTTAATCTCTGAAAAAAATATATCCATCATCACTTGATCTGAACGGTTAGATATTAAGAATGCACAGGGAAATCCATCTAAGAGTTCATCTACAACTAATATTGTATGGAGTTTAAAATTGTAATTGTTGGTGCCATGTGTACCATCTACACATATAATATTTTGTCCATATTTTTGGAGAATATCAGCTTGTGAAGGGGTCATTATTATCAGTATAAAATCATCTTCTTTAATTTGTGGATATTCTTGACATGATGACTTTTGAGGTTTATAAAACACAACACAGTCTCCATGATTTCTCATTGAAATCACCCAAGCTTGTACACTAGTGGCATCGTTTTTATGCCATGTAGGAGGATGACCAAGATTATAACTATTCTCAGTATTAAATAAATCCTTTTTTAGTACACAAATGAACTCGATGCACATCAGAATTAACTACTGTTTCCCTTATTTCATCTAAAATATGATTGAAGGGTATTTTCTGGGCAATTTTCTTTGCAATGTTGTCCCTTTCTTGCTTTGTCAAAGTCATATGGGCTAATTCATTTTGATGTCCAACATGTGTTTTAATTAACTTCACTGTGCATTTTCCTAAAGTAAAAAAAAATTCTGAATATCTTTTTTGGTAAAGGGTATTTTATTTTACTAATAATCTTATCTTGAGTGTTGAAAAAGTTAAAGAATACATATACATATACCTACCATCAGTTTGAATGAGCAATTTTATTGAACATGGGCAAAATGCATTAATTTTCTTAGTTCCCTGAAGTTTTAGGCTTCTTTATCCTATACTACGTGATGTATATTTCCCTGATCTATTACACACATAGATTTTAAGCACATGATTTTTAGTTGATTTTGTTGTTTCTTTTTTAAACTGTGTTGCTCTTTCTTTTTCAAATTTAGTTTTCCAATCATTGAATTCAGAAACTGATGTAAATTGAATATTTTCAGACTCAACTATGATGTCATGGGAGTTTTTCAAATGGGTGTACATTTCTGTTATTGTTTTTGTGCCATATTCTCTACAAAAACCACATATTTTTCTGTCTTTCTTGTCAAAACTTCCTAAAATTTCAGTAGTTGATCTTTTTTCATGGGTTTTTATGTGGTATGTAAAATGATGTTGTTGGTTGAATTTTTTAGTGCACACACTACATGAGAACATATACTTTTGTTTTTGAGGATAAAGTCGATTAAAATGTTCTTCATGGAATCGTTTTATGTGTAACTTAAGGGTATAATGCCTGGCAAAGCAGTTACCACAGTAATTACAGGTAATTGCAGTCTTCTTCTTCTTGTAAAGAACGCCATATTCTTTACTATGTCTTCTTTTAACATGCAACTTTAAACTATCACTTCTTGAAAATATTTGGCTGCACAAAGAACAATAATTTTTGTTTAAATTTTTGGGTGGCATAGCAAAATAGAAAACACCGAACCAATACTATTTAATCTACACAAATACAACAATTCCGCTTTATTTTAAAATTATATTTTATCTCTTAACCAAACTTTTCTGACACTTTACCTTTGCACTTTACTAGCTGACAGCGCTGACGCTGAGCCTACAGTCGCGAACGGGAACGACGTTGCCAAATTTATGATGGAAATGTGTTCAGTTAGGTTCGCTACGTAGACTCTTGTGACCGACAGCGCCAAACCACGTGAAAAAGTAGTGCATGCGCAGTTTTGTAGGCCTGGGGTCCGCTTGGACCCCACCAGCACATTAATGGGTTAAATAAGATCAATGCATTTTGTATATGTCATAAATGGCAAATTATGCTCTAAAATAATATTTAACCATTAAAATTATAAAAAACACATGTAATAGTTTTTCAAACTAAATTAATTTATTCAGCGTGAAGTTTATAAAAACAATTCCTGTCTTTGTTCAAGCAAAGAAAATCATTACCTTTCTTGCATTTGATAAAACTTTTTGCACCACAAGGATATTTGCATCTTTGTCTTTCACTGCACCACAAGAGAAGATGACTATATTACTCTGTTTAAACATCTGACATTGGAGAATCGGATGGTAGAAGCTTTCTGTTCTTGTTTCGTAAATTTTTGAGATTTTCACTCGCACGACCCCTTTTTTATTAAAACCAGTTTTATTTTCAGTAGTAATAGCCCAAGGACATTGATAATTGTTCGAAAAAATTTTATAACAGATTTCGAAAGCTTGTTGCTTGGAAACAGACCGACGCCGTAGGCGGAGGTCTGTTGCCTGTAAGCAACAAGCTTGAGAAAGTTGTTAAAAATTTTTTGAGCATTTATCAATGTTCGAGGGTTATTCGGATAGAAAATTTTTTGCTGGTTATGAAAAAAAAAACGAGCAGAAACAATTTATTTAAATGTGCAATTAACAAAGGAACAATTAGAAAAATTTAATGAAGATCCAGACATGTTAGTTTCTATAACTGATGAAGATGTATTTCAACTACGCATGCTGTTAATAATTTTATTATGATGTTCTTTGTCAATGTTCAAGTACGGTTTTATTGAGTTGGGATTGTTATGCCCCGTAATTTTTATAAGCTCTTGCTCTTGAACACCACTTTTGGCCAACCAACTGACCGCGGTCGATCTATTGGAGTGATTAGTAATTTTTTTTTCCTTGGTTTTCAAGCCAATCGCTTCGGCAGACGTTTTTTTCCAATTTTGAATCATATTTTTTCCAATGGGCATATTATCATACCAATGATCATTTTCGGTTTTACAGTAACGATTTGTTCTTAGGAATAATCTATCCGTTTTAATATTGGGGCCCCTTTTTGATAACAATTTTTTAAATAATCTGACAGGACATACGTTACTGTCGTTGTTTTCTACTAAAAATTTGCTGTCAGTACACCTTCTTGAACCACCTTGGCAAGTCTTGCTGAATACAGGGTTATATTGTACTCGATTTGTTACAGAACCATCGTTATTTGTTTCAATACGAAAAAAGTCAATCAAACAAGCAGCAGCTTCCCCACCTCGCCAAGCTAATTCTACGGCGGTTATGTGATAGAATTTCCGTAGTAGCCCTTCAGGGGTGTCTTCGTTCCACAAATTTATTATTTTTGTTATTTCTACTGCACTCAATGCCTCTGAACTTTGTTTCCTTTTACAGGGATCCGATTGTAGTTTTCGTCGTATAGAATCGCGGGCAGCTCGCGCTTGTTGAAATACAACGCTTTTGAATGGGTCAATAATAACTTTCATTTCCTTATAATACTTTTCTTGTAAAAGCTTACTTGTTAGGTTCCACATGGTTTTGACAGTAGCTTCTTTAAACTCTGTACCATCTTTTCTTCTCATGTTCACAGCCAATCCTTTAAAATCGACGCCAATTCTTCCACCGTCCGATTTCCATCTAATTCATATTTTCTATCATTGCAAAAGTCCATAAACGCTTTCCATACTAATTTTTTACTGTAAACAGTATTCTTTGGTATATTTGATTCGATAATTTCATTAATATTCTCATCAGTATTACAACCAAATCGTGACATTTTAAAATATTGAATATTTGAAATGTCAAAATCGAAATGAAACGAAATGTAGGTATCCATAGCTACATGATTGATTGAAAACAGCCCATGGGATCTGTTTTCAGTATAATGTTGGTTGTATTCAATCAGATGACCACAAATTAATTGATTTCATTGGATTTCTAATTGAGCAAAAAATTTTCTCTGCTATTGCCATTTTGAAATCTGTCAGAGCTAAGTTATTATTACGCTCATTGTCACTTCTTCTCCAAAGAATCCGTTTATTTACAGTCGTCAAATCAATAATATGGAAAAATGTAGGTTTGGATTTAACTTTGATCTTATAGTACCCTGTAACAGGAATATTTTCTCTTATTATTGTTATTGTTGACTATTGAAATTGTAAAACCATATGAAACTTACCTGCTATATGATAGGAAATGTTTACGTAGATATTATTCCGGTAAATAATCGTGTTCTTTCTTTTATTTTTCCACAATTTCGTTTTATCTAATTTTAACTATGGTTTGTGTCTTGAATTTCTACTTGTATTTATATCACTACTTAATTGTGGAATTATTTTGGTCAGTAAAAGATATTTCTGCTAAATAAAATTGATGTGAATTTTAATCTTCTTTTCCGTTCCTGGTCTGTGTTTAATTTTCGTACGTAGCGCCTGAAACTTTTTCAGGATCCTCTCGGCCTCCTTACCAGGTGTGACGGGTGGTCTGTCTATTCTCACCGGTGTTCCGAGTGGGGACATCTCGAGCGGTATCTCTAGGATATCTTCCATTTCGATTTGTGACTGGTTTCTGCTTTAAAATGATCCTCGTTTTATATGATTTTCTCTAAGGAGGGGATAGTTATCAGTTTAAGATGTCTCCTACTTCGCATAGTTTCAGATCTTTGACATGCGCCGTTAGCTGCTTTCGGTTGTCTCTGTCTAGGAGTTTTATCTTTACTATTAGAGGCGACACTACTGCTGTTACAGTGTATGGTCCTGAGCATTTCGGTGCTGTCTCTTTTCTTCCTCAATAGCTTCAAATTCTTGGACTAAATCTTGTAGCTCCCTTAAGTTTTCAAAGTCCCGCCGCCTGATAAACAATTTGTAATCGGGTAGCATATTTTTGAATATTCGTTCTAGTTCTTGATTTTCATTTAATGAACCTTCCCGTCTAATCAGTGTTCTAATATCCGTTATGTAGTTTTCTGCTAGTTCATTTGGCTTTTGCTTCCTGTTTCTAATTTGTTCCTCTAATTGTAACGAATATCCTCTTGGGTAGAAAGTTCTTTTAAAATCTTCGCTAAAATCTGTCCACGTTTTCCAAGACTTGATATTGTTTCGGTACCATAACAATGCATTGTCCCCTAACATTTCCGGCAATGCCTTAAGCAAATCTTTCATAAGCTGTGCTAAGCTCGTCTATCTTTTCCATAAACCCTACTGCGTCGGTGTGTTTCTTATCAAAGTGTGTATTCCATTTCCGTACTTGGTTTAACGACTCTGCCTGCGACGACTGCTTGGGTAATGTTAAATTATGTATTTCCCTCCTTAGGAGAGAAATTTCCTGAGATAGTTCGTCGGATTCTGATTCCTTGTGCGGTTTAGATTTTGGGATCGTTCCGGTTTGTTCTCCGCGATCCTTGAAAAAATCCCTTAGCCTTAATCTCAGTTCATCGACGGTTCCTTTGTTATCTAAGCCGACTTTTATGGCTTCATTTTGCAGCTCTTCTTTACTTAGTCGGTAAATCCGCGACGTACCTGTCGTGGCACCGCTTACTGAGTCGGTGTCTGGGTTAAGCGGCATCTTTCTACCTTTTATCTTTTTGTTCGGGCGCCAATTTGTAACGGGTAACTCTTTTAGACACCAGACTCAGTAAAATTCGATTTCAGTTTAAATAAAAATTTATTTCTAATAAATTATATACAATGAAAATAAAAATAAAATGTTAATTCCACAAGAAAGGAATAGAACGGATCTGCGTCCCCTTTGGACCTCGGATGGATCTCCCTGTAAATAAATAAATTAATTATAGATTACGGTCGGTATCGGATAGTTATGGTAGGTCCTAACCGATCAATACTCGGTTACGGGGTAGGACAACCCTTGGTCAATACCCAAGGATCGGAACGATGCAACTGATCAATACTCAGTTGCCGGGCAGGATAATCCTTGGTCAATACCCAAGGATCGGAACGGTGCAGCCGATCAATACTCGGTGGTCAATACCCAGAGCCCAGGTTGGAGTTCTTCCGAGATCAGTACTCTCGGTAGAAGGTCGAACTGCCTTCTACAGCGACGATATCGCCCTTTTATACCAGTTGACGGCGCTCCCACTCACTGAATGTGTCTGCGCGAGTTTGGACGACGTGTCGTATCTTGGCTGCGCATCTCGAACGGATGGTGCGAATGCTGGCAAGTACAACGATGACGCGGTGTTTCTGTGTTATCGTTACAGCGCAATAATTAATTCTATTAGTGGAATAGTAAAAGGCCTCTCTTCTACGCATGTTACCATATGACGATTTGGGGGCACGCTGTCAGATTTCATTTTTCATCGTAAACAGCTTCCGAGTAAGGAAAAAAGCTCGTGCTCTTGTTTAATCGAAGCTCATCTTGGGCTTTTATTTTTGGATTTTGAGACAAGCCTTTAATTTCTGACTGGGCCATCGAATCCATCTACGTTTTGGTTATATTTTTGGGTTATTTCGTGTACAGTGGGAAAAACCACATTTTAGGATTTGTAGAGAGATTTTCGGTAAGTGCTACTAGTCTAGTCCACAAGTGCTGCTTTTTTGCTCAACTTTTTTCAGCAGTCGCCGAAAATTATGAACGAGGTGTCATTCGATTCGGAATCGCATCTGGATGATTTTAAAAAAAAATGAAGTTCCGCATTCAAAAACTGCAAAAGTTATTAACAATTAACTAAAACAAAAAGAAGAGAGTTTGATTTTTTGCAAATATCTTAAAAACTAATAAAGATTTTGCTAGTATTAAAACCTACATTTCTAAAATTTTTAAAAACATCACATAGTAAAAGAACATCAGTTTTTAAATATAAATCAGAGTATTCTCCTAAATTTTGAATATTAAATTTTTCCCAAACATTTTTGGCATGTTCATATTTTCCATCACTAATTGATTCATCAGTTAACTGATTATAAAATTCGTGTTGCAACGGCAATTCTTTTCCTTTAAGCTTTTCTATTTTGTCAATATAATCATAACAAAATATTTCTTTTCGTGCCAGCAACGAAAATTGTTCCATAGAAAAGTATCTAAACTCTTGTTGTAAATTTTTCAAGTCTTTAATTTCCAAAGTCGAAACAAGTTCATCTAAAGATGTATTCATAAATCGGAGTGAATCAATGAAACGAAGTCTAATGCCACACTCTAGATGTAGAGTAAAAGAGATATATTTTTCTTTATTTATTGGCAACAAACTAATTTGACCGGTTTTTGAAAGATCGCGAATTAAAAAGTGTGAATCGTATGAACTAAAATTATGAAATATGAATACGGGTACAACAAACTGTTTTCTAAAATTTAAGTTGCACTGCGCATGCGCAAATCCTCTGAAATAACCTCGAAAGTGACAATGGTCGCGGACTATGACGACTCTAGGATTAAATAGTTCTTCGCAAATGTGACACATTTTAGCATCGAAAGTATTTACATTTCCTTTTATTGGAATTATATTTTTAATTTTTGCCTGAATAGATTCGCCTATAGCTTTCATTTCTTCAGAAAACCATTCCATACAATTTTCTCCCCGATAACTTTTATAGTGTATCATTGTAATCACATTTGACATAATATCCACAGCTGAATGCAACATGTTTTTGATATTTTACCGTATTTGCGTTAATAGGTATTTTAATCGGTTCAAGTATTGACTCAAAATCTACATATATTATAAATGGAACTCTTTGTTGATATATAAAATTTTTAAATTTAATTACTGGATTTGGTGGTATAGTAATTTTTGCCTCATTCGTTTTTTCACATAATTCTAAATGAGTATTTAAACGAAGTTCATTACTAAAATAATTTAAACATCTGTCGCAGATAATTTTTTTATATCCAGTTTTATTAAGCTGACTATTCACTAATTTTGAAAGATTTTTAATCCAACAATAATGATATTTCAATTTTTTCAATATCATTCGGATCAGGAGCCGCATAATCATTTAATTTTTGAAAATATTGATCTTGAATCCTTAGCAAATTAACATGTCTTTCCATTTTATTTGGAGTGAGACGTAAAGGAATAACGTTAAATTTGTTGCCGGTTAGCTCTAATCCATAAACATTAATGGAAATTTGATTTAATTTTTCAAATACAAAAATATTTTTTAATGTAATTGGAATATTCAATCCAAACATTTAAAACTTGACTATAATGAGGATATGATGTTGTTCTATTTACATTTACTACAGCTGGATACAAACAACTTACGACGCTTCAATAAAAACATGCATTGTCAGAGTTTTTAATATTTATACATGCCTTTTTATTTGCAATACTGTTGGGTAACTGAATATAGCTTGATCCATTTCCTATTTCAAATTTATTAACATTTATTTCCAATGAGATAATTTTACTCAAAGCCCAACCAGAATCTTTTTCTTGAAATTATGACAATTTATTTAAAATATAATCTACCACATTGTCCATAAATCATTCTCTTAATTCTGTCGATCCGTCGATAATAGAATTTTTAATATGAAAATATTTGAAATCTACTATATCGTTATTCCTAATTGATTTTTTTACAAATTCAGCGCAAAATGTTGTATTAATTTTAATCATTGAAATTTTTTTAAGAATTTCAACAATTTTTTTTGCAAAACACTAAAAGCGTCTTCTAAAAACTGTAGTATATCCTTGTGTTTTAAATTTATAATTATACCAGAACTTACTCTATTTTTAAATATTGAAATCCCGTCTGACCATTTAATTTTCTTTTCTGTTTGATTATTCGCAATCGATTGATTAAAGTAGCTATAAACCGCTTTTAAATGACCTAATTTTGTCTGCCACATACGTGAGTTTCCAAATAAAAAATTTCTATCTCGTAAAACATCATAACATAGCGATAAAGCAATTTTAACATGTTTCTTCCACGCATCATGTTCTTGCAAAGTAAAATCGAAACCTTTTTCATAAAATTTTTTAACTAATTTATCAATATCTAACGCAAGTTTTTTTGTCATTTTAAAAAACCACTAACCTTAATTTTTAACAAATTTAAAAATAGTTGCTGGGTTGAATTTGCCTGTATTCTTTTCAACAATAAACACCAACGAATATCGTCCGTTCCCCAATTCAATTAGATGATCTTTTATTACTGGAGTTGACCGTTGTGGTAGAAAATCAACCTTGTCGTCCAATTCACTAAGAACTGTTTCTCCGAATTTGGATGATGTGATTTTAGCTATTTTTATTCTATACAGTATATTTACTGATAACGTTTTTAACTTTTCTACTGGGTTAGGAACTTCTTTTAAAAGAAGAAATTCGTTAATTGTATTTAAATCCATATTCTAAAAAAACGTAAACTGTATTAGAAAACCATAATATAAAATAATTAAATATCGTACCTGAACTATTCTTGTTGTATTGAAAAACTAAACTGTAAGACTTTTAAAAAGTGTGTGTATCTCTTAACGCAATTGTTGGGTTTATATAACCCGAGAAAACCTGTAGCGGCCTTTTTCTTCTTAAAATTGAGGTCACCAATTGTATATAAAAAGTGGTAGAGAATTTAAGATGGTTATCAGTGTTTTATCGAACTGAAAAAAAAAGAAAAAAATGTTTTGTTTATCTTGTGGCAAGTGGCAAGTAAGTTAGATTTTCTTTTAATATTTTTTTAAAAACTAATCTTTTAATATCCTTAATAAATTCTATCCTTTCAATTTGGATAAAGTTGAAAACTTTCAATCAAATGTAAGTTAGATTTGGGTTTGAATTAGTAGAAAACCGTTAAAGTTTAAAATTTTAATGTTTACAAACCCTCCTTTGTTACAGAGTTATCCAATGTATAATCAAATAATACCTTGTGATGAAAATTGGGATGTAGATGATAAAGAGCCTGTTTCAAATCCAAAAGTAAGTTATAGATTTAATCAGAAAACCGTTTATGTTGAAATTTTGATGTTTAAAACTCTCTAACACTTTTGTTACAGATTTATTCTATACATAATCAAATAGTATCTTGTGATGAAAATTGGGATGAAGATGATAAAGAGCCTGTTTCGAATCCAACAGTAAGTTATAGATTTAATAAGAAAACCCGTTTTATGTTAAAATTTTGATGTTTAAAACTCTATCTCTCACTTTTGTTACAGATTTATCCAATGTATAATCAAATAATACCTTGTGCTGAAAATTGGGATGTAGATGATAAAGAGCCTGTTTCAAATCCAAAAGTAAGTTATAGATTTAATCAGAAAACCGTTTATGTTGAAATTTTGATGTTTAAAAACTCTCTCTCACTTTTGTTACAGATTTATCCTATATATAATCAAAAGGTACCTTGTGATGAATATTGGGATGAAGATGATAAAGAGCCTGTTTCAAATCCAACAGTAAGTTATAGATTTAATCAGAAAACCGTTTATGTTGAAATTTTGATGTTTAAAAACTCTCTCTCACTTTTGTTACAGATTTATCCTATACATAATCAAATAGTACCTTGTGATGAAAATTGGGATGAAGATGATAAAGAGCCTGTTTAAAACTCTCTCTCACTTTTGTTACAGATTTATCCAATATATAATCAAAAGGTACCTTGTGATGAGAATTGGGATGAAGATGAGCCTTGCGGTACCTATGTTCCTCCAGTATGGTTTATGAACATAGTTCGAACCACACCGCCAGGCTTATCAAAAAAACTAAGAAGGGCTTGGAAAATAAATGAGAGGAATCGACATGCCATAATGTTTGAATAAAAATTAATATATAAAATTTAATACTTTTTCTCTTCTTTAATCTTACCGCTCTCTATATATAGCAAAATTGCTTTTGTATGTCATAAGTATTCTTTTATCTTTAAAAGTGAATATAAAGTGGTTAAAAATAAGTTATAATTAAAATTTTATTATAAAATCTGTTGAGATGGAAAATATTTTAGGATATATTCATCATGAAAAGATGTTGAGTGATTTGACTGTTGAAGATTTAAAAAATATTCCAATTCGATATTTAAAAATACATGTGAAACCTTGTGAGTTATTAGAAGTTTGGCATAGGCTTCCACGAGAATATAAATTGGATTTTGAGTTGCGAACATATCTACCTTGTTATGTACATCATAATCGTCCTGAGTGGACGTCACATGTGGATGGTCCTGCGCAATCGCAAAGAAACTGTCATATTTGCAAATTAGGGCTACAAAAATGCAAAGAACTTGTTCAAAAAAGTGGTTTAAATAAATATTAAAAATTAACGTTTATTTTTTCTTTTAAAAATTACCTAATTTATATAAATTCTACTTGAATTGTGGATAAAAAAATTGTCATATCTGCAAAAGAACTTGGATCATCTTTGCCTAACTAAATTTTACAGTAAATCTTAATGTATTTTTCTTTTTTAAACTTATCTTACACTTATTCTTTAAATCATAATTGTAACAAACTATGTGCAAATTCACTTACTTCCGGAATATATTCTTACTTACTAAATTGTTATATCCACAAATTAATTTTTTTTTCTTTTTAAACTTATTTCAAGAATATACTTACTTAAATCAATTATTTTTTCAACATATATATTAATTTTAGTTTCTCGACTTTTAGTTCATTGAAAATAAAAAACAGTAATTACTTTTACTTTTTTTATTTTTATTTTTTAACTCAAATACAATCTTTAAACTTTTAAAGGTAATTTTGATGTAACAAAATTGTCAAATCTGCAAAATGACAAAGGACTTATAGAATTCACGCTTAATCAATTTTAAGGTTAATGTATTTTCCTTTTTTTCAAACTTATTCAATATTCAATACATATAATAAAACTGTAGAAATGTATATGTTTGTGCGCGCATCACATGAAAACTACTGATCCTATTCGAATGCGGTTTTCAAAGACGTATTTGTCTTCTTTCAACTTAACATCTGGTGTATAAATCTTTCTCCCCCCACCCCTTTAACGGGGTGAGGAAAGAAATTTTTATACAAAAACCAACACACCACGCGAACGACGTCGCGGGTACATCGAAATTTCTTCATCTTGTTTTTTATCCGGACAGAATTTATTGATGTTAAGCATAACTGCTTGGTAATTCTCATAAAAGAAGGTGTAATTTTGCTGTAAATGGGTGGCGAATGATGACATTGTTTCTACTGTCCAGTCAATAGATGATACGTTCTTAAGTGGCGGGGGAGTGGTTGCTCTGGATGTAGAATATTCCATTGACGCTGGTGTTGGTGATATTACTACTATCTGTGATTCCATGGATTCTGATGATGATGTAGTCGGAATTTCTAATTCATTTAATAATCTCTGCAACAAGTCATCGGTATCCTTTGCAAACTCAATCTATAAAGAATTAATTTCAATTAATAAAAGTTTCACCTAATTTTACTTAGTTAGAATTTGTATTTCCACTGTCTGACAAAACATAAATAATGCATATAAATATATAAAATATAATCATACTTCTTTACTTACTGAATTATTTTTTTGTTTTTCACTTGTTTTCGATTTCTTTACTATTTTTTCCATTTTTGGTTTTTTAACTTGCCCATTACTCAACACCTTAATAGTTTTACCCATTCTTACAAATGACAGTGAATCAACGATACAACTCGAAGTATATTTATAAGAAAATATCCCACTGATAAAATTTTCAGACAGGTTTTCAGTTAATTACAATAGTGGGAAATTTTTTATACAACTTTTTTCATTAAAACCTCTCAAGGTAATATTCTACATCTTCTTTAAAAGCATCTACATAAGAATATAGGTTATACAATCGTATTCGTAAACACATCAGATAGTTGCCTTGACAAAATTACTTTTGTGTACGAAGTTAAAAAATAGTGCTGAATTTTAAGGTTAAATGTTGATTATCATTTTGGACAAAAACGCCCAGCACTGTCCTTGCTTAACCCATTTAATACAATCAATTACTTATATATTAGCACAGTCATCCTGCATCCAAACTTGTTTACTGACTTTTTGTTTTGCAAAGATATCAGAAGGTTTTCTACTTATTCCAAAATTGCATTGCTTAGTTAATGTTTTTTTTTACATTTAATTGCATCATCGAGTTCGAAAATCAAGTATAAAACATAACTGACCTCTACCACTACAGAATGCTATTATAATTGTTTCTTGTTTCTCTCATACCAGTTGATGCATTAACGAGTTCAAAATCCGGTTTTAAGTGACCTACCATAAAGCACTCTTCCAAAATACCGGGCATATACATTTCGGCATTCGCCACGGCCGGATCACATTTATTTTTTAAAGGGTAATATACTATCTCTAAAATAATATAAATATATTTTGGGAAATACTCAATTCAATTAGAAAAGGTTCACTGACGCTTTATTTCACTAAAGGTTCACTAAAATAATTTTTTCTAAAGGTTCAATAAACTCAAAATCATTAAAACTGAAAAAAGTCATTTTCCAATCATTTTCCTTAAGGGAAAACTCAAGGTCATGTGAGTTAGGACTTGTATTGTTCTACTACTCTCAAACACCAGTCTATGACTGTCTATGTATACGTGCATATTGTAAGCGGTTAATTTTTTTTGTGAATCTTCGATTGTCGAGCGAAAATGTCGGTTCGTAAGCCTGCACCATACAAAACTTTGACGTTGGCTGAAAAAATAGCGGTGTTTAAAGAAGTAAAGAAAGGGATGAAGAAAAAATCTGAGATTGCCAAGGAGTTTGGAATTCCTGCTAACACGTTGTCCACCTATTTGAAGAATAAAGAAAAAATTCTCAGTAGGGAAAGTAAGAACGTTAAAGGCCGAAAAAGGTTGAGAGAGCCGGAAAATCCAAATTTGGACGATTGTATTTTGAAATGGTGCAAACAAGCGAGGGATAAGAAGATTTCTGTGAGTGGTCCCCATTTTTTATTTTTTGAAAAATGATCATCACATGGTTTTTGATGTATTTTTTTGTAATATTTTTAACATAATTTAAGTCACATTGTACATTAATAGTTATTTAAGCAACAAGTGTATTAATAAGGGCGATTAACAATAGAGATATTTTAACACACGAGCATATCGAGCGCGTTAATGTTCGAGATTATTAATCGCCATTTAAATTCACGAGTTACAAAACTTTTCCGTCGACCGTACTTTTCAGAAATATCATTTTTTTGATTTTTCAAATACAAAATAAAGTAAATAATGATAAACAATGACAGTTATTACATTACTAACATTGACAGTTAGTATCAAGAGGAGCTACTTGATTTTGAATTTTTAAGTGTGAATATAAAAAGGTATATGTATGTTGTCTTGCCTAAAATGAAATTACAAAACTTTTCCGTCGACCGTACTTTTCAGAAATTAAGATATCTTACTTTCAATTTTTATTTTTTTTTAAATAAACAACAATCATTTTTCAGTAAACTCAAAATCATTAAAACTAAAAAAAGTCATTTTCCAATCATTTTCCTCATAGGAAAACTAATCTAAACACACATTTCAATTGGAAAAGGTTCACTGACACTTTATTTCACTAAAATAATTTTTCCAAAGGTTCAATAACCTCAAAATCATCAAAGTACAAAGTCATTTTCCAGTCATTTTCCTCAAGGGAAAACTCAAGGTCATGTGAGTTAGGACTTGTGTTGTTCTACTACTTTTGAGTCATTTTACAAAACAAGTGGTAGGGGTAGGTAGCAAAAGGGTGGGTGCAGTCACCTTGCAGGTTCACAAAACTCACGATTGAATACGGCCTTGAAAATTAACTGACGCTAATACGTCTTTTGTGGAAATTTCTTGTTTGAAACGACATCGCATTTTAACTCGTAAAAACTTCGAATTATCCAAAATATAATTCGAATTAACAAACATTATTTATATAGGGAATGTCTAGGGACCAAGATAAATATTCGAATTAAAGAAGATTTCGAATTATTTAAGTTCGACTGTATCTATATTTGGTGAGCTCTTTGGCAATAACCATCTTAAAACCCGTAAGACACTTTTTGTTGTAAAAAACCTGTTGCTTCACCGATAAGGAATTAAAATATATTATAAAAGGACGAGAATTTCTTTCATTTGTTTTTCTTTGCCTATTCTATAACAATTCTTGATGTCCAAGTTATTTACTTTTAACTTAGGACCAAGCGACTGTTGGATTTTTTTCCTTTAGTTTTTCGCCATTCGATTCTTCCAATCCATAGAGTCTAAGCTGCTTAAACCTCGAATTTTGTTCCAAGTTGTCTAACTTAAGTTTTAATTCAGAATTTTCCTTTCGACTCTGCATGTATTTATTGTTAAATCAGCCACCTTTACCTGTAATTTATCTATCTGCTCAGATGAGGAATTCGAAATAATTTGGCCCACTGCTGTAGCCAAGGTCGAGATAACGTTTTTGTCGGTCAAACATTCAGATAAGCATTGTGTAATTTCATCTGTATGGTTCTTCGTTAGTGACATTTTATTTAAAATTAAAGTTGTTACCTTATTTGTAAATGTCCAAAAATTGCACCTAACTTAAACAGCAAACTAAACTCTTTGAAATGGTACTAGTTTGATGTTTTAATTTTTTTAATAACTGTGGTTTATTTTATTGTATTTTTGGAACAAAATAAACAGGTCTACCAGATATCGATATATATATATATATATATATATATATATATATATATATATATATATATATATATATAAACGAAGTGCCAAGAAAATGCGTATTAATATTGATCCTTTTTGCGTACATGCCCAATAATTTTCCCCTTTTGTATATATATATATATATTTATATTGTTATGATATCACTGTGTCTATTGTGTAAATAAAATATCTTACTGTATAGTGTGACGACATAGACCAGTGACTATTATTTTTTTTTTCAATTGTATAAAAAGCGGTGAAATGCCATGGAGATGATTAAGATTTTGAATTTGATTAAATGTTATTTTGAAAGATTGTCATTTTATAAAAAATATTTTGAAGTGAAAAATAAAAGAGAATTCTAAAAACAAACAATATTTTAATTAAATTAAAATAATTTGAATAAAAGAGAAGAACCCAACCCATTAGAAGCCGGAGCCAAAAAGGAGAATCATAACAATTTTGACGATCCAACGTGGGGCCATCTCAACTACAAGATCCGACTACAAGAATCCACTACAAGACCGACTACAAGCCCAACTACAAGACCGACTACAAGAATTCACTGCGAGAAAACCCGGAAACTGGAAGAATAAGAGAAGACAAGAAAATTGACAGACAGGACTGACAGAAAGGTGAGATATTTGATTTACATAATAGAGCAGTGATTTGTGGGGAGAATTTAATTAAAAATTAAACATTAATTTTAAAATTAAAATTATTTAAAAATCAACATATAAATTTAATAAATATAACAAATTAACATTTTAAATACTTAAAATACTTAAATAAAATGGATACAAGACAAAATAGAAGAAATAGAAGGAGAGAAGATGAAACACAAAGTAATGATGTTATAAGACAGGATGTAGATGAAACAATAGAAAATATTGGTATAAGGGAAAATGATGGATCTTCGGAAGGAGAAGAAAATACAACTATTCAGGGGGTAAATGTAGGTGTGATAGGAGATGCTACTAGTTCAAAACCACATCAAGAAACAGACATGGAGAGAATGTTTAAATTTTTGGAAAATAAATTTGATGAAAATAATAGAAAAATGGATGAAAATAGTAGAAAAATGGATGAAGAATTAGATGAAATTAATAGAAAAATGGATGAAAATAGTAGAAATTTACAAGAAGAAATGAGGAGTAATAAAAATGAAATGAAAGCTGAAATGGACAAAGTAAATGGTAAAATATTAACTATGCAAGTGGATATTCAGAAATTGAAAGATGAAGTGAAAATAGATATTAACAATATGAAAGTAGATATTATAAATGAAATGAAAAATATTATTAAAGAAGAAAATATTAAAATACAAAAAGAAGTAGACCAATTGAAATATGGATTTAAGGAGGTAGATTATAATACAAATATAAACGAAAAGAGAAATAAACCTACGGGAAAATATGAAGAATTTATTTGTTATGAAGACAATGTACAAGAAGAAAAAATTAAAAATAATGATTATAAAGGATATGTTACTTATAAAGACAAAATAAAAAAAGAATATTTTTTTTTATTTTATATAAAACACCCATTTGGCATTTTTGTACATTACAATCTGGTCATGTAGACCAATGAGCAATTTTATTCTAACTTAATTTACTAGGTTTGAAAACTTAAACTAGGGTATACTCATCAGTATCTTCCTTAGGTTCTAACATATCCGTTTTACACTAAACTTAACGTGTTACAACGCACTTTACTCTGCTTTTGCACTTTCACTTAACTAACTCAAATGGTTTTGTCCTTTTAAGTCTTCTTTCTATCCCTGTGTTGTCTAGGAGCTGGATCGCCTCGAC
The DNA here is from genome assembly GCA_964028335.1 of Altica lythri. Classification (NCBI taxonomy): domain Eukaryota; kingdom Metazoa; phylum Arthropoda; class Insecta; order Coleoptera; family Chrysomelidae; genus Altica; species Altica lythri. The sequence goes on from OZ034806.1 coordinate 17,734,475, forward strand.
GTTCACATGTTGGTGGAGCCTTTCTTCATGGCTAATGGCAATTTGAGTAATGGTTTGTTCAATAGTTTCCATCTTCAGGTCTCTGTGAAGATCACTATTACGAATATACCAGGGAACATTAGCTATATTCCTCAATACTTTATTTTGGAAACGTTGTATTATATTTAAGTTCGTCTGTTTGGTACATCCCCAAAGTTGTATACCATAAGTCCAAACTGGTTTTAATATTTGCTTGTATAGTAGCAATTTGTTATGTAGAGACAGAGTGGAGTTTCTTCCAATCAACCAATACATTTTTCTGTATCTGATGCCTAGTTCTTCTCTTTTCTTTTTAACATGTGCTTTCCAACGGAGCTTTGCATCTAGCGTTATACCTAGGTATTTTGCTGTGATCGAGTATGGTACTATATTATTGTTTATGTTTACTGGTATATGTTGACATACTTTATTAGTGAAGTTAACATGTATAGATTTAGTTTCATTTAATCTAATTTTCCATTTTTTTGTCCAAATGTTTATTCTATTGACAGCTGTTTGTAATTTCTCTGTAGCTTCCTCATTGCTTTTTCCTACTGCTAATATAGCAGTGTCATCAGCAAAGGTAGCTAAGGTATTATTTTCTAACAGAGGTATATCACAAGTGTATAAAAGGTACAAGACCGGGCCCAATACACTTCCTTGAGGTACGCCAGCTTTAATTGGTTTTAATTCTGAATATGCTTCTTCTTGTTTTATTCTAAAGTACCTTTCCGAGATGTATGATTGCAGGATTTCAGAATATTGTTTTGGTAGGTATGATCGTAATTTATAGTTTAAGCCTTCATGCCATACTTTATCAAATGCCTGCGCTACATCCAGGAAAATTGTAGAGCAGATCATTTTTTCCTCTAACGATTTCTCTATTATATCTGTTATTCTGTGTACTTGATCTATTGTGGAGTGTTTATTTCTGAATCCAAATTGATGGTTAGGTATTAATTTTTTAGCTTCAATAATGGGTTTTAATCGTTTCAGAAGGAGTTTTTCGAACAATTTTGATATTACTGGTAGTAATGATATAGGTCTATAAGATGTTACTTCGTGAGGAGGTTTTCCTGGTTTAGGGATCATAATGACTTCAGCCATTTTCCATAATCTAGGGACATATCTTAATCTAAAAGCAGCATTGATTAAGTATGTTAGTTTAACTATAGCTTTTCTTGGAAGCTGTTTCAATATTTCTCCAGTTATTAAATCAAAACCAGGTGCTTTTTTCGAGTTAATGTTTTCTTTTATTTCAGTAATTACTTCTGTTGGTGATGTAAGTCTGATTGTTTCTTCTTCTTGAAACGGCTCATCCCAGTCTGGTACTTCTTCGTGATATTCATTTGGTTTAAATGTTTGTTCTAGATGATTTGCAAAAATTTTTGCTTTTGAGGTATTATTTCTAGCCCATTTTCCGTCAGTTTGTTTAATTGGGGGATTCTGGATTATTGGTCTTTTTAATCTTTTAGTGGCTTTCCAAAGAGAATAATAAGTGCTGCTATCATAGGTTAAGTCTCTCAGGTAAGAATTAATAGATTCATCTTTGATTATGAAAATATGAGTTTAAAATTAAATGATGAATATGACTATAATAAGAAGAATGATAAAGATAAATATTACAAAAATAAAGAAGCAAAATATGAAATTGAAATATATGAAATTGATAAAAAGAAATATAAAAATGAAGTATATTATTATATTAATAAAATTAAATATAAAACTGAAATTAATTATGAGAATGAGAATAAAAGGAAATTTAAGAAGAAAACGTACGAAGATGAGGATATAAATTATTTTGAAATATGTAATAAGATTAAAACAAGATTAAAGAAGATTTGGAAGGATATAATGTATAATTATAAAAAGAGAAAAAAAATAAAATATAAAATAGTTAAATAAAAGTAAATAAGATTAAAATAAAATTAAAATTAAGATTAAAAATTATGGAAAAAAATAAATAATGGGGAAATATCAGAAAGGGATGAAAAAAAAAATACAAAATAAATAAATAAAACTGTTCTAAGTTGTTTAAAACAAAATGTAAAGGAACACTGAATAAAAAGGTTATAAAAAAAATAAAAAAATTAAAAAAAAATTAAAAGTAAATTTAAAAAAATTAAAATATGTCTTTGGAGAAAATTTGAATTTTTTTAATTGTGGGGATTTGTTATGATATCACTGTGTCTATTGTGTAAATAAAATATCTTACTGTATAGTGTGACGACATAGACCAGTGACTATTATTTTTTTTTCAATTGTATAAAAAGCGGTGAAATGCCATGGAGATGATTAAGATTTTGAATTTGATTGAATGTTATTTTGAAAGATTGTCATTTTATAAAAAATATTTTGAAGTGAAAAATAAAAGAGAATTCTAAAAACAACAATATTTTAATTAAATTAAAATAATTTGAATAAAAGAGAAGACCCCAACCCATTAGAAGCCGGAGCATTTTTCAGATAACTATCGGGAAAGCGTCAAAAAGGATGTCAGACAATGATGATATTTGCCAACTTAGTTGAGAACTTTATTCAAATGCGAAATTTTCGGTGACAATTTTTTTCACCTTCATCAGCGCCTGGAAATACAACAAAAAATATGTAACTTCTTGTGTACAATTTTTAACTATAAAACATTATAAAACTTACAAGAAATTTGTTCTTATTTCTCCTTACGTAGTTTCAAGAAATTGCAACATATACCCTATTAAAATAACAAACAAACACAAAAAACACATTAAAAGATATTAATATTTCTACACGCAGTGAAAATATGCTATTTTTCGTTATTAATTGTAAAAAGACAGCAAATTATTTAACATTCACACACCGAAAAGAAGAAAATTATTCCTATTTTGTCTACCAGATAATATTTTTACATTGACAGTTCAACAAATTAACCTCTATGTGATGTTTAGGTTATTACAATAATAAACAAAATAAAACAAGAAACATTCTCAAGACAGACAATTAAGACTTTTGTGAACAGGTTTAGTTAGATTCTGACGCAATAAAAAGGTATATATAGAAATAAGGTCCTCTACATCCTTTTTAAAATTCATGGATTGTTCATTGATGTTAATATAACACATTTCAACAAAATTTCTTTTGAACTGATTGGGTACGCATTCAAGAACTTTTACACTCTTATAATCTACTGAATGGGAGGAAGAATTCACATGTTGTCCTAGCGCCGTCAAAGTAGGTTTCTTAACATTATCACTTTTATGAAGAGATAGACGTTTAGATAACTTTTGTCCTGTTTGTCCGATATAGAGCTTTGAACAATCACTACAATGGAGGGAATACACCACCTTGGACCTATTTAACACTGGGATCTTATCCTTCAGGTGGGTAAAATACACACCTAGTTTTTTGTAAACAGCATTAGAGATGATAATGTTATATTGTCTATAGAGGTTAGTGATAGAAGGTGATAGACCAACGATGTATGGAAGTCTAGCGTACTTATATTCCACTGGGTCTCCCTCGTCTGGTAATCTTCGGGGTATAACACGTTCAGGTAGGTTGTCGTACAATAATTTTTTTAATAAGTTATTAGGATAATAATTTTGTTTAAGAATTGCATACAATTCTTTAATATTTTTTTCCACATAGGACGGGTGGCAAAACCTATGTATCCTATTTTTAAGATTTAGGATGATGTTGACCTTTTGTTCATAAGGGTGATAAGAATGGAATGGGACATATCTACCGGAAAAGGTTTTCTTTTTATACCAATCTAGTCTAATGGAATTATCTTCATGTCTAATAACTTCGGTGTCCAAAAAGGGGACCATTCGGTTGGTTTCTGTTTCACACGTGAACTGCAGGTTGGTATTATATGAGTTAAATATGTCCAAAGTATAATTGATTTTATTTTTAGGAACAGCACATATTAGGTCGTCTACATATTGGAACATGAAAGGAAAGAGGAAGTCTACTTTCTTCGTACAATAATGTAATAGTGAGTTCATCACTATTTCAGCTATCGAAGGGCTAATTGTTGCGCCCATTGGGTAACTGGTAACACACAAAGCCTATGGACGGCTCTGGACAAAATTCCGTCTGACGTTTGAATCAACGCTACACGAGGAATGTCGTCTCTTCCACGGATAAATTCGACGACTCTTCCCAAACGCCACTTGGTAGGTGGCAAGTTGTCGTCTTTTACCAACACTAGTTGTCCAATGGTCAAATTTCCTTTGGTCCACTTACAACGTTGTTGTAGTTCGGATATATATTCTCTGCTCCAACGGCGCCAGAAGTGTTCGTATAGTTTGTTTAGCATCTGATAATTATTTAAGCGGTTGTCTGGGATGTCGATGCATGACGGTTCGGGTGCTGATGTGATTGACTTGCCGATAAAGAAGTGAGACGGAGAAAGGCAGGTAAGATCGTCAGGATTGGAGCTTAGAGGAGTAATGGGACGAGAATTGAGTATAGCTTCAATGCGGATTAGTAACGTTTGAAAATCTAAAAAGAAAATTATATTGTTACCCAGAATACGTTTCAAATGATACTTTAAGCTTTTTACTGCCGCTTCCCAAATTCCTCCAAAATGAGGTGAATTTGTCGGAATGAAGTGCCACTTTATATTTGAAATAATAAAAGTAATAAAAAACTCTCTGTTTTTTATATATAACTTTCACTTTAATTAAAAAATCTTTAAAATGACATGTTTCGCTGAACTAGCATCATCAGATTGACATATTATAAAGTTACATTTTGTTTATTTGTATCTAACTATCTGATGTTGATTAGGTAATATTAAGGCTAGATTAGGTATGGAAGTAATTAGATATAACAATATTAAAGCCTAGATTTTTTAATTAAAGTGAAAGTTATATATAAAAAACAGAGAGTTTTTTATTACTTTTATTATTTCAAATAAAAATGAACTTTCAAGCAGTAAGGGTCAGTACAATTAATTTAATTGCCACTTTATACCTTGATTTGCTATTGAACTGCCGATAATAGCATGGTTATTTTGTAAAAAGGTGCCAAATTCCTTTAATTCTCGATTAGCCTTAACGAAATTTGTGCCGTTGCCGGAAAACACTTCACTTGGTTTCCCGCGACGACTTGTAAAACGATTGAAGGCTTGCAGGAAATCGTCAGAGCTTAGAGATAGTACGATCTCTAAATGAATGGCGCGTGTGCTAAAACAAACAAATAAAGCTGTCCAACATTTAATGGGCTTACAACCACGACCGCGTTTGTCTTTCATCGTGAATGGACCAGCGTAGTCCACTCCTACTATACTAAATGGACTTGATGGTCGAACGCGACCCTCTGGCAAGTCACCCATAATTGGTTGAAACGATTGAGCACGATATCTGGCACACTTTATGCATTTTTGTATTGTTATTCTAGATAAATTGCGGCCGGAAATTGGCCAAAATGTGTCCCTTAAACTAGATAAAAGCATTTGAGGTCCCGCATGCAGTAATTTTTCGTGTTGCTGCTGGAAAATAATCTTCGTTATATGATGCTTGGGCGACATAAAAATGGGGTGTTTCTTTGAGTAAGGATAATCGGAATTAGTAAGACGTCCGCCGACTCTTAAAATTCCTTGATTATCCATGAATGGATGTAAACTTAGTATGTTGCTGTTAGAATTTAATTGTCGATTGTTTTGAAGGGCCGTATAGTCATCGGGAAATGATTCTTGTTGAACGAGTTTTATTATGACATTGAAGCCTTCTGTGTGTTCATCAACAGTCAAATAAGACAGTTGACGAGCTTCCGGTTTAAGTTTACAATTTTTGAGAAATCTCAGGACATACGCAAAAATTCGTTTTGTTTTATTGAAATTAGAGAAGTTCTCAAAAGAGAAACGATTACGAGTGCATGTAGAGGCTAAACAGATTTTTTTTACACTCTGATATATCCGCTTTATAAATTGGAGTTTGTGGCCATTCGCTCGTATTTTTTGTCAACCAAACTTGTCCGTGAAACCACAATGTGGACGCCTTTAACTGGTATGGACTTAGACCGCGTGAGACTATGTCCGCTGGGTTTTCGTTTGTAGGTACGTGTTTCCAATGGAAAGTTTCTGTCAGTTTCTGAATTTCGGACACACGATTGGCAACAAACGGTTTTAAATTGTTTGGGGGTGTCCGCAGCCAACCCAACACAATTGTCGAGTCTGTCCAACAAAACACTTTCCTAAATGTCATATTGAGTGATTTAATCACCTTAGTAATGAGTTGGGCTAATACTAACGCCGCGCACAACTCTAATCGCGGTGTACTTAACGATTTTACGGGTGCAACTTTCGACTTGGCGCATAAAAGGTTCGATGTATGGTTTCCTGATGCGTTTCTAGAGATGACATAAACGCAAGCTCCATAACTAGACTCGGAGGCATCAGAAAACCCATGTAAACTTACATATACCGGGTTGTCACACAAGATTCTACGAGGTATGTTTAGAGAATTTAATTCATGTAATTGTGAATACCAATTATTCCACACTGAGTGAATTTCATCTGGTACCCTTTGATCCCATCCAATGTTTTGAGACCATAATTTTTGCAGGAGCACTTTGGCGATTACTATACATGGGCTCACCAAGCCCAACGGGTCAAAGACCGTCGCGACCTTGGAGAGTATTTGTCGTTTCGTGATCGCGTTCGTATAAATATCGGTTTTCGGCCGTATTTTATAGGTTAGGACATCAGTCTGTTGTTTCCACGCAAGGCCCAATGTCTTGTCTATTTCGTGATCTTTGTTAATGGAAAATTCGAATGAATCACTTGCATTTTCACAAGATAATCCGCGAATAATATTTTCATCATTTGACTTCCACTTTCTTAAATCAAAACCGCGTTTTAGTAAAATTTTTGAAATGTTTTTACAAATATATGCTGCTTCTTGTGTAGTGTCCACACACGTTAGTAAGTCGTCTACATACATGTCATCACGAATAATTCTAGCAACATCGGGAAACTCAGCTTCGCATTCGTTTGCGATCTGGTGCAAGCAACGTATGGCTAAAAATGATGCCGCGGTTGTCCCGTATGTTACCGTATTTAGTTGATAAAAGGTCGTGTTGGATAGTGGGTCCTGTCATTTGAAGGTCATTCAAGGACAAGCCCGTTGATGTTGGAGACGATGAATTAAAAACTACGCGTAATTTTGTTGATGTGCTCGAATCCTTTACGACGCCGTGATGCGGCATGTAGTATTCAGGTAATCCGTTATTAATGTCTTTTACTTCTTTCATGTGACCTAGTTGCTCGTACGTCGACAGAAAATCCGCGTACATATCGTATAAAGTTTTATTGGACATTAGTTTTCGCTCGAGGGCTAAAAATCGCTTTACCGCGGTGTCACGTGATTCTCCTAGTTTCTCCGGCGATAGTTTGAAGGGCAGTGACACGACGTATCTGCCATCATCGTTTATTTTTAAATTGTTCAAAAAATGTTTTTCACATGCTTGCTCTTCGAGTGTCCACAGATTTTTGATTTCGATTTCTTCGATTTCCCAAAATTTCGTCAATTGAGTTTGAATTGAAGAATTGGAGTTAACGCTTAAATTACAACTTGTTTTTCCAGTAGGTACCTCTAAACAACCGGCGACGACCCATCCAAAACGCGTGTTTTGTAATATAGGATTAGGTATGCCCAAATGTATTCGTCCTATGCTTAATATTTGCCAAAAGGCATCCGCACCTATTAAAATATCTATTTATTGGGGTATATAGAAATCGGGGTCAGCTAATTGTATATCAGTTGGTATATTTAAATTCTGCAAATCGATTAGATTTTCTGGAAGATCATTAGTGATTTTGTCCAAAACGAAACAGGACAAATTAACCGAATATGTATTAACAGTGGACTGCATTTTTATTTCGCATTTATAGTTTGAAAATGACGTTTTGTCGCCTATTTCCGAAACGGCTAGTTTAAACTTGGTTTTTTCTAGATTTAATTTGTTACATAAATCTGTTGAAATGAAACTCGATTGCGAACCGCAGTCCAATAAGCCCCGTGCCACAGTATACCTTTTTTCTAAGGTATTATGTACATTAACCTTTACTGTCGATAAAATCGCATGACGAGATGTAGCTCGTGTGCAATTAGAAACATTATTTGGAACGTTAGAAGTAAAATTGTTTTCTTGAGAAGTACCGATTTGTGACGTAGACGCTGGTGTGTTCGCTGCCTCGTGTAAAATAGTGTTATGCTTGGCTCCGCATATTTTACACCCTGACCACTTACACTCCCTAGGTGTATGATTCCGTTTCAAACAATTGGAGCATAATTTTAAATCCCTTGCTTTGGATGTTCGTTCTTTAATACCTAATTTTAAAAAGTCAGGACAGTAGAATAAACTATGATTTTGTTTACAATTGAAACAATTGTATTTACCTCGTATCTGGTCCGATTTCGCATTATTATCGTCAGTACAACTCAAAAAACCACTAGATTTATTATCTGAATTTTTATTGTAATTTTTACGCATATCTGTTTTCGCATCGCTTCGTTTATCGTATATGTTTTCGGATTTCATTTCTATTGTTTCCAATATATTAGCACGCTTTTTCAAAAAGTCTTTAAAAATGTCCAAAGTTATGATATCGTATTTCGTTTTTTGTTTTTCCCATTCGTGTGCCGTACTTGAATCTAGCTTATTGCTCATAATGAAAATTAATAAAGTGTCCCAGGAATCGGTCGGTTCACCCAATTGTTTTAGACTACTCAAATGTTTAAATAGGTTTTCGTATAAATGTCGAATTTTGGAAGCACACGCACTTCCTATGTTTTCTATAGTAAATATAGATTTCAAATGATTCTGAATAAGTAAATGCTTATTATTAAAACGATCGCATAGAGTGTTCCAAGCTATAGGTATCCCAACGAAAGTTTGTGACAGCCACGTGTTAGTCGGCGCAGGTAGGCGGAGTCTTTCTATCAGTGGCGGACGGAAATAAAAATATTTTATACATCTTAAATTAATTTTTAATGTATGATGCCAACATAATTAAGAAGAATTTATTTTATATAAATTTGTTACTGCCTAATTTAAACTAAAAAAATACATACATTTAAAAAACAACTCAGAAACTCTCTCAGCATATTCGTAGCTAAATACAGTTTACAAAACCATTCTAGCTACCACACTGATAAGCTTTCAGAACGGTCGTTGTTATCGTAACGCTCGTAAAAAAACCACTGCGCATTGAACGAGTAGCCACGTGGCTGTCCCAAACTCTCGTTGGGCGATCTATACAATATAATTGCCGGCATTGAATTCTAATGATTGAATTACCAGAGGTGCTTGACCAATCAAAGACGCCCGAAGGTAATGAAATTTCTGAATGTTATTGATTTGCGAATTTTGGTGGATCAAGGATTCAAAAATGTCCCTGAATTCCATCCACGTATTGTAAGTACCATCGAATTTGGGCAGCTTTATTTCCGGCAGTTTTACTCCGTCAAATGAGCCCAAACCGGAAGGGCGATGACTAACATGAGACTGTTCGTCATTATCTCTCGTTTCGAATTTTTCAGATAAAGTTTTTGCTTTGGCCAAAATCGCGTAAAATCTATTTTCAAAGTCTTCCCGATCTCTGAAATGTTCGTCGGGTACCTCGGCATCGCATTCGATTTCGTTTTGAATAGCATCAAAATGATTTAACAACAACTCTACATTATTTATTCTTTGATCAAGTTCGATTTTTTTTTAACGTTCTATTTCCGTAATCTGCAAGTCGTCGAGCGCTTTTATCAAAGTTTGTTAGCTTGGCTTTAACCGAGGCTCGTTTCTTAATTAGTGTTTTTAACTGATCGTTTTCGTATTGATCTTCATTCGACTCAGACATTCTATTAAATTATTTGAATAATTGAAACTAAAACAAACAGCAATCTAAAAAAAATGCCTATATGAAAAACCCAAATGTTTTGTATTTATCGCGTCGCAATACTCAACGAAGGAAGGGTATAAGGAAAATAAAAAAAGGTACCTGATTTGAAGAATAGAGTTGGCCAGCTGAACGCTTCTCTCTGTTGGCCGATGTTTCACTGTCGTAACTCAGACGTCCCATTGCACAATGGAATGTCCAAGATCGGAGTAACACTTGTGAATTCGCTTTCTTTTATTGACGTTTTAATTGTTTTTTCGATTTATTCGACTCAGAAGGACCATGTTTTCGTGTGAATAACACTGTTTAATTTGTTATATTTATTTACATTGACTTGTAACGTAATACACATAATACATAACACATTATAGTTTTAATTTTAAAATTCCACCTTCTCGACTCGTGGTTCTTGACTGAATGCTCAGATTTCGGGCGGCGAACTCCCCACCACTACAGGGTCGGATTGGGCCGCAACAACAACCTACCTGAACGTGTTATACCCCGAAGATTACCAGACGAGGGAGACCCAGTGGAATATAAGTACGCTAGACTTCCATACATCGTTGGTCTATCACCTTCTATCACTAACCTCTTTAGACAATATAACATTATCATCTCTAATGCTGTTTACAAAAAACTAGGTGTGTATTTTACCCACCTGAAGGATAAGATCCCAGTGTTAAATAGGTCCAAGGTGGTGTATTCCCTCCATTGTAGTGATTGTTCAAAGCTCTATATCGGACAAACAGGACAAAAGTTATCTAAACGTCTATCTCTTCATAAAAGTGATAATGTTAAGAAACCTACTTTGACGGCGCTAAGACAACATGTGAATTCTTCCTCCCATTCAGTAGATTATAAGAGAGTAAAAGTTCTTGAATGCGTACCCAATCAGTTCAAAAGAAATTTTGTTGAAATGTGTTATATTAACATCAATGAACAATCCATGAATTTTAAAAAGGATGTAGAGGACCTTAGTTCTATATATACCTTTTTATTGCGTCAGAATCTAACTAAACCTGTTCACAAAAGTCTTAATTGTCTGTCTTGAGAATGTTTCTTGTTTTATTTTGTTTATTATTGTAATAACCTAAACATCACATAGAGGTTAATTTGTTGAACTGTCAATGTAAAAATATTATCTGGTAGACAAAATAGGAATAATTTTCTTCTTTTCGGTGTGTGAATGTTAAATAATTTGCTGTCTTTTTACAATTAATAACGAAAAATAGCATATTTTCACTGCGTGTAGAAATATTAATATCTTTTAATGTGTTTTTTGTGTTTGTTTATTATTTTAATAATGTTGCAATTTCTTGAAACTACGTAAGGAGAAATAAGAACAAATTTCTTGTAAGTTTTATAATGTTTTATAGTTAAAAATTGTACACAAGAAGTTACATATTTTTTGTTGTATTTCCAGGCGCTGATGAAGGTGAAAAAAATTGTCACCGAAAATTTCGCATTTGAATAAAGTTCTCAACTAAGTTGGCAAATATCATCATTGTCTGACATCCTTTTTGACGCTTTCCCGATAGTTATCTGAAAAATCTTTATTAATAGACGCGTCGTTAACAGATCTTTATATATATATATATATATATATATATAAACCAAAGGGGAAAATTATTGGGCATGTACGCAAAAAGGATCAATAAGGCCACGAGTAGGAATGGTAACCGCAGACATGCATGTTTCTGGCTCATTTCTTGGCACTTTGTTTATATATATATATATATATATATATATATACAGGGTGTTTCATTAAGAATTATCCATATAGTAACTGGAGAAACCTTAGCACGAAATGTGAAGATTTAAGCCAAAACACTTAAATAAAATATTCCTCCTAACCGAGATACAGGGTGTTTTATTTTAAATATTCTAAATGATTTTATTCTATATTTTTGACACCTTCCAGTATTTTTTGTTCATACTTGGCAAAAAATTTACACATATTAGCTTACTTTAAACAGTGGCAAAAAAACGTTTTTCTCTATTACCAGAGGCGTGCGGTAGGGATGGATACTTTCTTTTATCCCCCTACAATTTACGCCACTGTCGTAATAATTATATCTTCATGTTTTTTTGATTCTCCGTCACTTTCTACGTAAATATCATCCTCTTGTCTCAATACGATAGAGTGAGTAGTTTTCGAGTTATTTGCATTTAAATGTAATGTTTAAAATATCCATTTTTCTTTTATTGCTTATTTAACATGAGTGACCTTAATAATTTAACCACCTTGATGATAAAATTTGTTAATTCTAATCGTAAATTCACATGAGTCAATAACTATTTCACTAAATAAATAAAATTTATTAGTTTCAAATGATTTTTTCATATTAATATTTATCAAAATTTCAGTTTTAAATTTATGACAAAACAGAACCATGATTTTTATTATGAAATAACATGATGAATACATAAAATAAACGTACTAAAACAATTATTTATTTAGACTACTGTAACAAAAAATCTAGTTAGTTAACATTATAGTAAATTTTCAAAGTGGCCTCCATTGACTTCAATACATTTATTAATCCTTTTGGAAAAATTTCTCCTAACCTTTAGAAATATGTTGGGTTGATTCTTAATAAAATTTGCAGCATTTTCTATTTGCTGCCATAATTCCTGTCGGCTATTAATTTCTTGAGCGTACACAAGTGTCTTCATATGTCCCCAAAAATAAAAATCTAGAGGATTAAAATCGGGACTCCGAGCAGGCCATGGAAATTCACTCCCTCGCCCTATCCATCTATGAGGAAATGTATTGTTTAGATAATTTCGCACCGCTAAAGGATAATGTGGTGGGGCGCCGTCTTGCATAAACCACATACTTCTTCTTTGGTTTAATGGTAAGTTTTCCAGCTCATCAAAAAGTGGATTTTGAAGAAATTCCAGATATGAACGGCCATTTAAATTTGAAGGTAATTCAAAAGGACCTATTAAATTATCTCCAAAAATTCCGCCCCAAACATTTATTCTCAGTTCATGTTGAAAATGTGCCTCTTTGACGGAGTGTGGATTTTCATTATCCCAAATATGGCAATTTCTCCAGTTAAAAACGCCTGTACGTGTGAAAGTGGCTTCATCACTAAAAAGGATATTGCTAACAAAATTGTTATTTACATTTGTCCTATCCATAATAAATTGTGCAAACTCCATCCGTCGAGGAAGATCTGTTGGTAGCAAGTTCTGCACTGGAGTGAAATGGTAAGGTCTTAAGTTTTCTTTTTTTAATATTCTGAAAACTGAAGAATGGCTTATTCCAGTTATTGCTGACAAACGTCTGGTACTTAATTCAGGATCATTAGCAATTCTTACTAACACATCATCCTCCTGATCTACTGTAATTATTTTAGGACGTCCTAGATCTCGCTTTGGACGGAATTGACCAGTTTCCGCTAATCGGTCGTAAATATTTTTAAAAGTCTTGTAATGGGGTTGTCTTCTGTTAGGATATAATTGTAAATATCTTTGAGCAGCAACACGCCCTGTATAATTAGCTTGCGCATAAACACAAACCATGTCACGCATTTCTGCATTTGAGAAATTACTATGACGAGGCATTTTCACAAAAAACTTTTTTATAACAGTAACAATTTTTACGCTTTTCAATTAAAATTATCTGTCAGTTGTAACGCAAATAAGTGACATCAGCCTACTTAGTCTTTGTCGATAAATAAGCCCTACAACCCATCATTGTAATGTTGATAATACCCAACAAGAATTATGGTAACAAAATGAAAATGCTACGAATTTTATATTATTTATTAGTATTTGATAATAAAAATCATATTTCTGAATTTTCATAAATTTAAAATTGATAAACATTAATATGAAAAAATCTTTTGAAATGAAATTTACTGAAACTAATAAATTTTATTTATTTAGTGAAATAGTTATTGATTCATGTGAATTTACGATTAGAATTAACAAATTTTATCATCAAGGTGGTTAAATTATTAAGGACACTCATGTTAAATAAGCAATAAAACAAAAATGGATATTTTAAACATTACATTTAAATGCAAATAACTCGAAAACTACTCGCTCTATCGTATTGAGACAAGAGGATGATATTTACGTAGAAAGTGACGGAGAATCAAAAAAACATGAAGATATAATTATTACGACAGTGGCGTGAATTGTAGGGGGATAAAAGAAAGTATCCATCCCTACCGCACGCCTCTGGTAATAGAGAAAAACGTTTTTTTGCCACTGTTTAAAGTATTCTAATATGTGTAAATTTTTTGCCAAGTATGAACAAAAAATACTGGAGGGTGTCAAAAATATAGAATAAAATCATTTAGAATATTAAAAATAAAACACCCTGTATCTCGGTTAGGAGGAATATTTTATTTAAGTGTTTTGGCTTAAATCTTCATATTTCGTGCTAAGGTTTCTCCAGTTACTATATGGATAATTCTTAATGAAACACCCTGTATATATATATATAACACAAAGGGAGCCAAGTATGCGTACTTATGATAAACAAAAGGGGTAAATTAACGGGCATGTACGCAAAAAGGATTATAGGATTACAAGTAAGAATGGTTTGTGTTTTTTAGACACATGTTTCCCTACCATCCTTTGCTCCCAAGTACCCAACACTTTTGCTAGCCAAGTGCAATACCTTACTTGGTTATGCCGCACTGATGACGGCTAACGAGCCAGAAACATGCAGTTCTGCGGTTATCATTCTTACTCGTAATCCTATAATCCTTTTTGCGTACATGCCCGTTAATATATATATATATATATATATATGTATATATATATATATATATATATGTTATATTAGAATTTTCACTGAGTATACAAAACGGATACACCTCTATTCATATTTCATATCAGATTACATTTTTCTATTAAATTACTGAATTGCATTTCCCATGGGAATGAACTTCAAAACTGCTGACAATAAACTTAAAAACTTATAAATTTAGGTAAATGATTTTATATACTCAGTTACTATTCAATCTTCAAATTAAATTAATAATAATTATTGTAACTCATTTTTATAATTTAAATCCGGTTAACGGTTAAATAAAATAATAATATTTTTTAAAAAAGTCTTTTCTGTTTTCACCGATATAACAGTGGCGCAGTCAGTAGGATTCCTCTAACGCATCTAGAACACATGTTTGATCCAAACTAAGTGCCGAATTTCGAATTTAGAACACGGGCGACCCTAACCAAGTGTTGAAAGAGAATAACATTTGGAACACGGACATTCCTCACTAAGTGTCGATTCGCATTTAGAACACGGACATTCCTCACTAGGTGTGGTGGTTCCTAAACCTTTAAGGAAGAACAACGTTCAAACACAATATTTTCAACTTTAGACGGTCTAACCGGCATCGGGAAGAAGCAACCTGGTGTAGCACAGCTTACGGATCTGGATTTCATCTACAAGGCATGAAAATAATTGCGTAAGAATTATCTCGTTTTTCTTTAATTTTACTGTTCTATTGTCATTTATCTGTATTTTTATAATTATTTTTTTTTATTATTCCCTTTATATTTATATTTCTCTAAAAACATTCAAAATGGTAGATACTCGAAACACTGCCAACAATAACGCCAATACAGGCAACAATACCAATACTGGTAGTTCTTCAGATCCAACTCATTCTATAGAACCTTATAAATTATCTGAAATTTTTGCTATGGTACCGGAATTTGACGGTAACCAAATTTTTTTAAACAGTTTTATTAATGCTTGTAGAACAGCTTTAAGCATGGCAATCGGAAATCAAAAAATATTGCTTACTCTTCATATTAAAAATAAACTAAAAGGCCGAGCGTCTGAACTAATTAATTCACGCGACACAAATACATTTGAAGAAATTAGAAATTTATTAGAATCTCATTTTGGTGACTCTCGTGATTTAAATTCACTTATTCAAGACCTTCAAAGAATGCGACAGCTTAATAACGAAACACCTCTTTCATTTATAGCTAGACTTCAAACGCATGAAGCAAAAATGCATGCATCTATTAACCAACAAATTTCTTTTTCCGTTGAACAAAAAACTGCACAAACTAATCTTGTTGATTCTCTAGTTTTAAACACTTTACTTACTGGGTTAGAACCAAGAATCGGACAGATAGTACGAGCAAGTAACCCAACGAGTATATTAATAGCAACAAATAGGGTCAAACGAGAACTCCAGTTGTCGTATTTTGAAAATCAAAAACTTCAAACCCAAAGAAACCCGATTACACCCTTACGTAAACTAAATCCACCAACAGGTATTAAACAATGTTCATTTTGTAAACGAACAGGACATACAAATAACGAATGTCTTATACGACAGCGACAAACTCAAGTTCCTATACAAGGTTCGTTTAATAATTTCCAAAATTATCCAAGAACGACACAACCACCAAACTTCCAAAATAATTCTCAAAACCAGCAACAACATTTTAGGACTCATCCTCAAGGCCCATCTCAACAAAATCGTCCACCAATTACTCAATTTAATAATAATGTCAACTCTCCAAGACCATCGGTTATTCAACCAAATCCAAACTATAATAATTACCACAAAAATCAACCCCGAACTTACCACCTGAATCAAAATCAACCCTTGTACTTTTGCAATGATTATGAGCAAAACTTCAATAATTATTATTCCGATAATGGTATCGACCTTTATTACGATTACGATTCTCTCAATGATTTCGACCAATACGAAAATTACTCTCAAACATATAACAATGAATATGATCATCCTGATCATGTTATAACAAATAGTCAAAATCTCGATCAATACCCTAATGAATTCGAATCAAATTTTGAAAATCAGGATTTTCAGCAGGCTATTCTACCTTCTACCCCTCCGATATTAGATCAAAACAATTCGGTAACACATATACAAACACAAGTCCAAAAATTAAATTTGACAGATACAAACCCCAATTTACGCCTCCAACAGAAATTTCTCTAAATTCAATATTTCCAGTAAATTCAAAAAATTTATATTATATTAAAGATGCTACCAATAGTTTTAAATTATTAATTGACACAGGTGCTGGAATTTCAATTTTCAAACCTGCAACTTCTTCAAATTTTAAAAATCGAAACTATGAAAATGTTGTAATTCAAGGTATAGCAAACAAACAGATAATAATAAATGAGTCATTATTAATCCCATTCTTCTCAAATGATGATCCACATAAAGTATACATTTGCAACCTTGACATCGAATTCGACGGAATACTAGGATCAGATTTCTTAGAACATTATAACTGCACAATTGACCTAAAAAATAAACAACTTATTACAGACTTTAAGACTATACCTTTATATAAAATTGATGACGATACTAAACATGACCTACAACAACCAACCATAAATTGTGAAACTTCAGAAAATACTCAAAACATTAATTCCTCCTACTTTGATAATAAAGATATCCCAAAAAAAATTGATAGCCTATATAATAACGTAGTCGAACCACGAACAGAAACAATATTTAAATTAAAATGTAACCTCAGAAATACAGAAGCAATTTTATTAAATCAAGAAATAAAAACGGTTCCACTTCCAAGTGCAATAGTTAAAATAAATAAAAAGGATAATTTCCTTTTTTCAGTTCTAAATATAAATACTTTAAATAAAACTGTCAATTTTATAAATACAGACCTCGAAATAAACAAAGAAGCTTCAGAACTAACAACCCTCTTAAACCTATATAAGGAAAAATGGATGATCGATTATTCAAAAATAAAGTTTTTGAGTAGTCAGTTACCAGCCAAAGAGAATAAACTTATACTTTTCTTCAAAGTCAAAACATTGGAAGACATTTATAATAGAATAATTGAGGACATATTTATAGAACATGTAGATTTTTCTGATTTGGCAAATAACGTGTTATCAAATCAGAAATACTTTATTATAACTGTTCCTTACGATTATTACTCAGTTATTAAAAATCTTTTTACATTAATGTATAAAGGCCGACATGTCTTTAAACTTTCAAAAACTTATCGTATAGAAAATAACCCTGCTCTAACAATATTACAAGTATTATCTTTTATATTTCCTGAAACTGACTTACAGCAAACAGTTTGTCAAAATGTACGCCAAACACCAGATCCCAAACAAATATCCTTAATACTAGATCAATATCACAGAAGAAAAACACATCTACATCAGGGTATTAACGAAACAATTCGAAGAATAAGACAAAAACATAATTTGAATAGTTCGACTAAAGACGTCGAAAATTATATTAAACCATGTAAGATCTGTCAAAGAACAAAAATATACAGGAAAAATTTAACAAATCCCCTAGTAATAAGAAAAATCCCAAAAACCCATTTCAAAAGAATAAACTTAGACATTTTTGAAATTTCTCAAAGAAACTTTGCTCTCACCATTGTAGATGAGCTAATTAAATTTTCTCAAGCCTACCCTCTGGTAGATAAAACAGCTAATTCCATTGTTAATACACTTATAAAATATTTTCATCATTTTGGGACACCCTTTCGAATCCACTGTGATTGTGGCAGAGAATTTGACAACGCAATATTAAGAGATCTGTGTCTAATGTACGATATTAAACATGCTTTTTCAAGTGTCGATGACCCTCAATCCAATGGATCTGTAAAAAGATTTCATGTAACCCTCTTGGATATGATACGTGCATTCGTTGCAGGAAATCCTAACAATTCAAAAAATAATACGCATGAATTTACTCCGTATGAGTTGATTTTTGGACATACGTCCGGCAGACCACCTGAAACTCTTTACAACCAAGAGCAGCTATTGACAAAATATGTACGAGATTTAAATAATCGTATATCATATTACTACAAAATCCAAGAGCAAAAACTATACCACAGAAAGAAAAAGCAAAAGAACGCATTGACCAAACAGCATTCAAAAATACACCAGATTATAAAATTGGAGACCGAGTCTATATTAAAGAAATCCAAATAAAAAATAAATTAGGAAATAAATTTAAAGGACCTTTTGAAATTTTAGAAATTCATAAAAATTCAGCTACCGTTCTAAATCTGGAAACGAAACAAAAATCAAAATATAATTTCGATGTAATGAAACCCTATTTTGAAAATTAATTTATTTTCAGGTTTCTCTTGCTGATCGGAACAGCAACTTGCCAATACACATTAGAACCGATCGATAATACAGTTGGAGTGTATTATTACGATGAATCCAAAATAGTTATAGCAAACAATGCATGGACATTACTCGTACATAAAAATATTACCTCCCTCAAAGAGAGCTTCTATACAAACAATAACATTTTAGAAACTATTCAGAAAACCTTCGAACCCAAATCTCACTTAAAAAACATTTTTTATACTGAAGTTAAATCTCACTTGGATCTACTTATTCAACTTTCGAAATCAATAAAAACTAAATTTGACGAAATTACATTTAACAGTAACAGACAAAAACGCGGACTTATTAACGGCGCGGGAAGCATATTCAAAGCAATAACTGGAAATCTTGATGCATCCGATGGCGAATATTATAACAAATGTATCGAACAATTAAAAGACAACCAGCATCAAATTGAGAATCTAATGAAAAAACAAATTTCAGTAACCGCTTCAGTTCTTAATGATTTTAATACAACTGTTCAACAACTAAAAATTAGCGAAAAAACATTTAATGATGATATAGCAAAAATTGAGGAAACGCTTTTACAAACAAATAGTGAAATAATTTATATCGAGACAAAATTAAAGTTTCTTGAAATCTGCGAAAAATTAATGGAAAGCTATGCTTTCTTAGAAAATTCTGTAAACGACATTTTAAATTCTATAATATTTGCTCGTCTAAAGATACTTCATAGTTCCATCATTGAGCCTGTAGAGCTAATTTTATCATTAAAGGAAAATTCTCAGAATTTAGAAAGGAGAAATCTACCATTACCTATAAAATTATCAAAAATCTCTCAATATCTCCAGATAATTGAACTTGAAGCATACCAAACTAATACTGATTTAGTATTTGTCCTAAAAATCCCTCTAATAGAACCCCAAAGTTTTACCCTATTTCATTTGTACCCTATACCAATATATGACAATAGAACAGGATTTCACCATATTTTGAAAATAACCGAAAAATTTATTGCGCGAGATGATGATTCTTTAACATATGTTGCTGTCAAAAACCCACATGCATGTAAGCAAATAACACCTTACCAAAAATTGTGTCATGAACTTTACAACTACCCAATCGACAATAATGCCCCTTGTGAGGTTCAGCTTTTTAGAAATCTTAAAACCGTACCTACAAATTGTGAAAGCACTTTGATTTATGGACAGGGATACAACATCCAAAAACTTGGCGAGAATATTTGGCTAGTGCTTATTGCCGAACCAGTATATACAACTATAAATTGCCCTAATCAAAATACAAAGACTATAATAACCAATAAAACTTCGATATTACAACTCTCAACAGATTGTTTCGCTTTTGTTGGTGTATCTAAAATCCAGGCCAGTACTAAAAGAGTTTTCAATATTTCACATAACACACATCCAGTTCTTATCACCTATAATTGCTGCGATAATGTTCCTATCAAAATAAATATTCCGAAACTGAAACCATTGCAGCTAGATAACCTAAATATTGACGACTTAGAAGGCATGAAAAATAAGTTGGACCAGTATTCTACAAATTTGGACAATCTAATAAATCAGCCGTTTGCAGAGAAAAGTATTTCTTGGTTCACTTTCGTTACCATTGGGCTTATAGCAAGCCTTGTTATAATATTTGTAATCTACAAGTTTAGAAACAAGTTCAGAAAAACTGCAGAAACCACCCAAGAAGAAATTTCGTTTCCCGAAAGACTCTCAAAAATCTGTGCGAGTAAGAGACCCAAATTAGAAACAAGAGTGCGTCTAAATTAGTGAACGCTGTGAAAATCGGTTTGTGCTTATTAGTGTTAGAATTAAAGCTTAATTAACTTGTTAATTAATTAATATTTATAATATTTTTGCTTATGCTTTATTCTTTTATTTTATTTTATATCCTATTCTTTTTGAATTTATTTTATATTTTATATTCACTTATGTTTATTATTTTTATCAAAAACTTGATGGTTCACATCAACTTTTTTTATATAAGGGGAAAGTTGTTATATTAGAATTTTCACTGAGTATACAAAACGGATACACCTCTATTCATATTTCATATCAGATTACATTTTTCTATTAAATTACTGAATTGCATTTCCCATGGGAATGAACTTCAAAACTGCTGACAATAAACTTAAAAACTTATAAATTTAGGTAAATGATTTTATATACTCAGTTACTATTCAATCTTCAAATTAAATTAATAATAATTATTGTAACTCATTTTTATAATTTAAATCCGGTTAACGGTTAAATAAAATAATAATATTTTTTAAAAAAGTCTTTTCTGTTTTCACCGATATAACATATATATATATATATATATATATAACAAACAGAGCGTTTTGTGACAGTCTAAAAATGTCCAAAGATGATACATAACGTATTTAATGCCATACTGTCAAAAGTAATAATTTCAGTTTTGAACTGAAATGGTGTCGGTTAGAAATTTCTAACACTTTAAAAGACACCTTGAATGCTGCGATATAAATAGATATAAATATCATTCAACCTATATCAGGGCAAAACCAAACTACAGACACGTGTTTCGCTCTTATTTGAGCTCGTCAGTGTAGTACAGGCTATGTCTCTCAAGTCACTAATCAAGAGACATCCCTGCTATAAATTGAACGATATCTATAGGTTGAATGATATTTATATCTATTTATATCGCAGCATTCAAGGTGTCTTTTAAAGTGTTAGAAATTTCTAACCGACACCATTTCAGTTCAAAACTGAAATTATTACTTTTGACAGTATGGCATTAGATACGTTATGTATCATCTTTGGACATTTTTAGACTGTCACAAAACGCTCTGTTCGTTTTATCATTTTACCTTGCCTAAGGTTATATACAAGATGCAAAGCTACCACTGAAATACCATTTTTGGAGTGAAGATGGAACCACTTGCGACTGTTTATCAGTTTCGCATTTGACATTTACCATTCCTACTTGTAACCTATGATCCTTGTTGCGTACATTGCCCGTTATCCTCCTTTTTTTTTTTTTTTTTTTTTTTTTTATATTGATGCGCGTTTTCTTGGCACTTTGTATATATATATATATATATATATGAACAGTAGTGGTGTTCCGGGTTTCAATCCGTTGGTTGTTTGTGTCTTCACGACGTTTCGCCAACATCTCAGCTGGCATTTTCAAGTGATGCTTCCTTTGCGGCTGCTCAACTTCCAAGTTGAGCAGCCGCAAAGGAAGCATCACTTGAAAATGCCAGCTGAGATGTTGGCGAAACGTCGTGAAGACACAAACAACCAACGGATTGAAACCCGGAACACCACTACTGTTCATTCTACCATCCGTGAAACACTACATCATAACATATATATATATATATATATATATATATATATATATATATATATGTTATGATTTTCCTTTTTGGCTCCGGCTTCTAATGGGTTGGGTTCTTCTCTTTTTTTCAAATTATTTTAATTTAATTAAAATATTGTTGTTTTTAGAATTCTCTTTTATTTTTTACTTCAAAATATTTTTTATAAAATGACAATCTTTCAAAATAACATTAACAATCAAATTCAAAATCTTAATCCTCTCCATGGCATTTCACCGCTTTATATACAATTGAAAATAAATAATAGTCACTGGTCTATGTCGTCACACTATACAGTAAGATATTTTATTTACACAATAGACACAGTGATACCATAACAAATCCCCACAATTAAAAAAAATAAAATTTTCTCCCAAGACATATTTTATTTTTTTAAATTTACTTTAAATTTTTGTTTTATTTATTTTCTTCCATATTTTTATTTTAATCTTAATTTTAATTTTATTTTAATCTTATTTACTTTTATTTAACTATAATTATATACAATGCTCATCCAAATCTTCCTTAATCTTCTATTAATTTGATCTATTTCAAAATAATTTATATCCTCATCTTCGTACGTTATCTTCTTAAACTTCCTTTTATTCTCATTATCATAATTAATTTCAGTTTTATATTTAATTTTATTAATATAATCATATACTTTATTTTTATATTTATTTTCATTAACTTCATATATTTCCATTTCATATTTTGCTTCTTTATTTTTGTAATATTTATCTTTATCATTCTTCTTATTATAGTCATTTTCATCATTTAATTTTAATCTCATATTTTCATATTCTTTTTTCATTTTTTCTTTATGAGTAACATATCCTTTATAATCATTATTTTTATTTTTTTCTTCTTGTACATTGTCTACATGATAAATAAATTCTTCATATTTTCCCGTAGGTTTATTTTTTTTTTCGTTTATATTTGTATCATAATCTACCTCCTTAAATCCATATTTCAATTGGTCTACTTCTTTTTGTATTTTAATATTTTCTTCTTTAATAATATTTTTCATTTCATTTATAATATCTACTTTCATATTGTTAATATCTATTTTTACTTCATCTTTCAATTTCTGAATATTCACTTGCATAGTTAATATTTTACCATTTACTTTGTCCATTTCAGCTTTCATTTCATTTTTATTACTCCTCATTTCTTCTTGTAAATTCCTGGTATTTTCATCCATTTTTCTACTATTTTCATCCATTTTTCTATTATTTTCATCAAATTTATTTTCTAAAAATTTAAACATTCTCTCCATGTCTGTTTCTTGATGTGGTTTTGAACTAGTCGCATCTCCTATCACATCTACATTTACCTCCTGAATAGTTGTATTTTCTTCTCCTTCCGAAGATCCATCATTTTCCCTTATACCAATATTTTCTATTGTTTCATCTACATCCTGTCTTATAACATCATTACTTTGTGTTTCATCTTCTCTCCTTCTATTTCTTCTATTTTGTCTTGTATCCATTTTATTTAAGTATTTTAAGTATTTAAAATGTTAATTTGTTATATTTATTAAATTTATATGTTGATTTTTAAATAATTTTAATTTTTAAAATAAATGTTTAATGTTTAATTAAATTCTCCCCACAAATCACTGCTCTATTATGCAAATCAAATATCTCACCTTTCTGTCAGTCCTGTCTGTCAATTTTCTTGTCTTCTCTTATTCTTCCAGTTTCCGGGTTTTCTCGCAGTGGATTCTTGTAGTCGGTCTTGTAGTGGATCTCGCAGTGGATTCTTGTAGTCAGTCTTGTAGTTGGGCTTGTAGTCAGTCTTGTAGTTGAGATGGCCCCACGTTGGATCGTCAAATTGTTATGAATTCTCCTTTTTGGCTCCGGCTTCTAATGGGTTGGGTTCTTCTCTTTTATTCAAATTATTTTAATTTAATTAAAATATTGTTGTTTTTAGAATTCTCTTTTATTTTTCACTTCAAAATATTTTTTATAAAATGACAATCTTTCAAAATAACATTAACAATCAAATTCAAAATCTTAATCCTCTCCATGGCATTTCACCGCTTTATATACAATTGAAAAAAAATAATAGTCACTGGTCTATGTCGTCACACTATACAGTAAGATATTTTATTTACACAATAGACACAGTGATACCATAACAATTTTTTTTTTCTTTTTTTTTTAGAATTCTCATTTATTTTTCACTTCAAAATATTTTTTATAAAATGACAATCTTTCAAAATAACATTAACAATCAAATTCCAAATCTTAATAATCTCCATGGCATTTCACCGCTTTATATACAATTGAAAAAAAATAATAGTCACTGGTCTATGTCGTTACACTATACAGTAAGATATTTTATTTACACAATAGACACAGTGATACCATAACAATATATATATATATATATATATATATATATATATATATATATATATATATATATATATATATATACAAAAGGGGAAAATTATTGGGCAGGTACGCAAAAAGGATCAATAAGGCCACGAGTAGGAATGGTAACCGCAGACATGCATGTTTCTGGCTCATTAGCCGTCATCAGTGCGGCATAACCAAGTAGGGTATTGCACTTGGCTAGCAAAAGTGTTGGGTACTTGGGAGCAAAGGATGTTGGGGAAACATGTGTAAAGAAACATAAAAACACAAAAACAACGAAAGCTCACACAGGAGTCCTATCGCCATTTTGTGCTTTCGGCCAGCTGTGCCAATGGGTTTTCGGCTAGCAACCAGCGTCGCAACGTTGGCGAAACGGACTCATTGTGTGAGCTTTCGTTGTTTTTGTGTTTTTATGTTTCTTTACACATGTTTCCCCAACATCCTTTGCTCCCAAGTACCCAACACTTTTGCTAGCCAAGTGCAATACCCTACTTGGTTATGCCGCACTGATGACGGCTAATGAGCCAGAAACATGCATGTCTGCGGTTACCATTCCTACTCGTGGCCTTATTGATCCTTTTTGCGTACCTGCCCAATAATTTTCCCCTTTTGTTTATATTAATACGCATTTTCTTGGCACTTTGTTTATTATATATATATATATATATATATATATATATATATATATATATATATATATATATATATATATATACGAGTAAATCTCTTTAGAACTGGTTTTTTATTGACTTCTGAATCGTTTGACTCTTTGCATATAACTTTTCCTTGCAATCGATTTTCATAATCTTCTCTGCATTTGATATGGATAACTTTGAATTTTGAATGCTAAAACTGTCGCGATTAAAACGTGATTCTGTACCCTTGATTGAGATAATTGAACAAAATAGACTTGTGTTCTTTCCCATGTTAATAGTGTTTGTCAATTCCAAATTATGAGCTTTGTGGACGTTTCTTTTATGCCCCATTTAATTTTTAGTATTTCCAGCTGATCGTATAACTTTGTCGCATAGTTTACACTTAGCAGTTTTATCTTAAAAATTTAACGATATATGTAATATTATATTCTGTCAGTATAAAATAAACTCACCTGTGTTTCACGTTCATGATACAACTTTTTTAAATATTATTTACACTAGCAACAACAAACTTGTAGAATGTAAATAAACGAAGTATCTGTATTAAAACCATGTAATAAACTATAACACAAAATAAACCGATAGGTAATTTTTTTAGGTCACTATCTCGCCTCGCTTCCAATTCTTGCCTCACAGAACACAAAATACGACAGAACAAAAATTTCGCATCTCTGCTCTTTTGTCTAATTTCGTCATCGAATGTCAAATGAAATACATCGATACATCGTCAAACATCGAATGAAAGCGAGGTATCGAATAGTAAACATCGATGTTTTCGATGCATTGATGTATATCGGTCATTCAGGTTTTATATTCCTAATCTACCATCACCTAGTAATTTACCACATTCTGATAAGTTACAATATTCTTTGTTTGCTGATGAGGCCTTTCCACTAAAAGAATATAGTATGAGGCCATTTCTGGGAAAACAACTCTTTCAGGCAAAACGAATTTTTATGCATATGCTGTCGCGAGCCCGACAAGTCATAGAAAATGGCATCATGAAAGCAAGCTGGAGAATTTTAAAAACTTCGATAAATGCCAAAATATTGTAAGTATGTGGACCGATACAACCTGCAACTCATGATGGTAAAAAATACTATGTTACATTCATAGATCATTTCTCTCATTTTTGTGTTTGTTACTTAATTGAAAAGAAGTCAGAAGTTATAGATAAATTTAAGGAATATATTAAAATGGTGTATGCAAAATTTAATACAAAAATAGAGCGTATCAGATGTGATAATGGTGGTGAGTATTCCTCAAAAAATTTTAAAGACATATGTTTGAAATATGGAATTAAAATACAGTATACCGTTCCTAGAAATCCACAGCAAAACGAAATAGCTGAGAGATTTAATAGAACAATTATGGAAAAAGCAAGGTGTTTGATTTTTGACTCAAATTTAGACAAATCATTTTGGGGAGAAGTCGTAAGAGTAGCAGCTTATTTGACAAACAGAACTGACACTAGTTATTTATTAAATGGAAAAACACTGGCAAAAATTTAGTCATTATTTTAAAAAAACAATTATTTCACCGGCAAATTTTAAATAATAACTTACACACCTAAAAGTTTCATAAAACAAAAAGAAAACAATCTTCAAACTCTTCAGGATAAATATAGATAAAAGTATCTCAACATTGTGCAAAAGAACACACTGTACGTCAGTAACATGTGGCAAGAAAAATACTATACAAAATGGCTAAAAATAGTTAAAATTAAACTAGGACATAGGGAAACATATTGGAAAAGCATCAAAATTTACAGATGAAACTGTTTAGGAAGAAACAGTTTACAGGAATTGCTAACGGCGCCTCCACCATGTCACGCCTGAAGGGGTTGGGGAGTGTGCCATAGTGTTTTGGGATGAGGGGTAGCTTACTGAAGGCACTTCCCACCCAGGTCGTGTTTATCTAACCCCTGGTTAGGTATCCTGCTGATGGCAAGGGGAGGATAAGATAAACAACAGGAAACAAACAACAAATATATTAACAAGAAACAAACAATGAATAACGAATAAATAAATACAATCCTTAACTAAACTTACCAAATAAACTACATGGTGGCATGTCACACTCACTCACGAAAATACGTCAGGAGTCACAATGGCGGGCCAGACCCAGGAGTCTGTTTTAGGGACACCCCAAAGGGTGACCCTTACAGACAACCTCAGACTCCGAACTTCTAGTGTCCGACCTCAACAACTTGCTTTTATAGCCAATTCATATTCTACGTAAGAATAAAAATTAAACTATTTATAGTCCAGGGAAGTTACGAAAAATAGCGGAAAAATTTACATCCAGCAGATATCGAAATGCAGTTTTTTGCATTGTGTTCAGAAAGGTCCCAGGAAAAAAGTCTACAACGTCTGGTATGGCGCATTTTTGAAAAATGCCTTCTGGGCCGGAAAATGCATTTTCCAATTGCATCATTCCTTGGAACATTATTGGAACGACTGGAAACTCGAAAAAATCGCTTGGAAATCGTTACTCGGGGGTTTTTTGGGGGTGCCGAACTCGATTCTGGCATTAGTACCCGGGGTGGCTCTGTGGGGGTGCGCAGGGGGTGAATTGGGGGAGAAATGGCAGCGTGCTTGAAAATCGCTTCAAACCCGTTACTCGCGGGTTTTTGGGGATGACGAATTTAATTCTGGCATTGGAATTACTCGGGGGCGGCTCTGCTGTGGTATCCGGGGCGACATTCTGGGGAAGAAACTGCATAGTCCATAAAAATCGCTCCAAACTCGACACTCGGGGGTTTTCGGGGATGACGAATTTAATTCTGGCATTGGAATTACCCGGGAGCGCTCGGAGGCGGCTCTGCGGGGGTATTCGGGGGTCATTCTGGAGGGAAAATTGCATAGTTCATGAAAACCGGTCCAAAGTTATTATTTGGGGGGTTTTCGGGAATGCCAAATGCAATTCTAGCATTAGATTTCCCTGCGGGCGCTCGGGGGTCCCTTTAGGGGGTGCGCGGGGGGTGAATTGAGGGAGAAATGGTAGGTGTCTGAAAATCACTACAAACTAATTACTCGGAGGTTGTCGGTGATGCCGATTTCAATTCCAGCATTAGACTTCTGCGTGGGTGCTCGGGGTTTGTGCTGTGGGAAATGGTAAATTAGAAAGTGAAAAATTACAAATTATAAAAATAGTATTTTATTCAAATAACAAATAATAGTTTATATTAATGTTGAATTATTCATTATAAACTTAGATTTGATTTTTCACTTTCTCCTTTACCATTTTTCACAGCACCAACCCCGAGCACCCCCGAAGAAGTCTAATGCCGAAATTAAAATCGGCATCATCGACAACCCCCGAGTAACGAGTTTGTAGTGATTTTCAGGCACCAACCATTTCTCCCTCAATCCATCCCCCACGCACCCCCACAGAGGGAACGCTAGAATTGAATTTGACATCTCCGAAAACCCCCGAGTAATGACTTTGGAGCGGTTTTCATGGACTATGCAATTTCCTCTCCAGAATGACCCCCAGATAACCCTGCAGAGCCGCTCCCCGAGCGCTCCCGGGTAATTCCAATACCAGAATTAAATTCGTCATCCCCGACAACCCCCGAGTGTCGAGTTTGGACCGATTTTCATGGTCTATGCAGTTTCCCTCTCAGAATGTCCCACCGGATACCCCCGCAGAGCCGCTTCCGAGTGATTCCAAGGCCAGAATTGAATTCGTCATCCCCGAAAGCCCCCGGGTAACGGGTTTGAAGCGATTTTAATGCACGCTGCCATTTCTCCCCCAATTCACCCCCTGCGCACCCCCGGGTAATTCTAATGCCAGAATCGAGTTCGAGATCCCCAAAAAAAAACCCGAGTAACGATTTTCAAGCGATTTTTCCGAGTTTCCAGTCGTTCCTATAATGTTGCAAGGAATGATGCAATTGGAAAATGCACTTTCCGGCCCAGAAGGCATTTTTCAAAAATGCGCCAAACCAGACGTTGTAGACTTTTTTCCTGGGACCTTCCTGAACATAATGCAAAACACCGCATATCTGCTGGATGTAAATTTTTCCGCTATTCGGGCGATTTTGATCTAAATGCCCTGAACTATTAAGATCTAACGTAATGATTTTGACCTGGTTAAATGCAGAAATACAAAACAATACAGTTTAATCTAAACTAATATATTAATATACATTTTCCGTCGACCTTTTATTTATGATGAATTTTAACACAGTCGAAATCGTTGATTAATAACCCCTATTAATAAATGAGGATTTCAACTAAAACATTTAAAATCCAGTAGCCTGTCTGTCATTGTTAGTACTAACTGTCACTGTATAATCTGTATATCATTATTTAGTTTATTGTTTAAAAATCTGTGTATTTGAAAAATTAAAAAATGAATATTGACGAAGAGTTTAATTTAACTCCACCAGAAGTGGCAGAAACTGCAAATGTAATATCTTTAAACTTACTTCCTGAACGAAGCAGAACATTGTACGAAAAAACATACGCTGAATTTATTGCATGGTGTGACAAGAGAATAATAACACGATATTCAGAATCTGTATTGTTGACATATTTTTCAAACATTGCCGAAAAAGGACTAATAGCAAGTTTGTGACCCAAATATTCGATGCTAAAATCAACCTTAAATCTAAAATAAACATTGATATTTCTAAATATAATAAGTTATTGATGATTATCAAGAAAAAAAAAACAGGTTATGTACCAAAGAAATCAAAAACACTTGAAAAAGACCAAATTCAGAAATTCATCTCTGATGCTCCCAACGACGTGTTTCTAATGATAAAGGTAAACCAGTAAATTTAGTTTATATATTTAGTATTTCATAAAATTTCATTTTGTAGGTTGCATTGACTTTCGGAATAGCTGGTGCGTTAAGAAAGGACGAACTATTGAAATTAGAAACAAATAACGTCAAAGACTTGGGGTCGAAGTTTCTTATCACAATAAAAACATCAAAAACACACACAATTAGAATATTCACCATAGTAGATAAAGAAGCAAATACCATTCTCAGTGCAATCAAATACTATATTTCCTTAAGACCAGCACACACTCCACATAAACGATTTTTTGTTTTTTATAAAAATAACAAATGTTCCACATAGCCAGTTGGCATAAATACGTTTTCCAAAATTCCTTCAGTTATTGCTAAATTCTTGAAATTGGAGCACTTCCATCTCTACACTGGGCATTGTTTTAGACGTTCCTCGGCCTCAATACTGTGTGACAGTGGTGGAGACTTTTCTGCTATAAATGGCCGGTTGCACCAAATGATATTTAAGCTTCCTTAAAGTTAAGCACCACTTTAAGGATATTTTGGTTTGCACCAAGCATGGCTGGTCACTTTACGGAGCGCTTAGTTAAGCTTATACGCTCGTCGGCTTATTCTCCCCTTAACCCTAAAGTAGAGATTTCTAACCTCATAATTTGTTGAAATTTGTCAACTTTGTATCTTGTCAAATTGTGATTTTTGCATAAAGTACCTAAAATACCTTATTTTTTAAGGTTTTAATTTTAACTCGGTATGTTTATGGATGATTTAGATTTACAAGTGTTGGATCTCCTTGAAAATGGATTTCCAAGGAGAAGGTACAACCGTAAAAACTACTATGAAGAATTGGATAACAAAACTTTTTTTCAAAGATTTCGCTTGACGAAACCAACCGTTTTACAACTTGTAGAAATGCTAGAAGGCACCTTGGAGTATCCAGATAATTTGTAAGTCCCATTCTTTTTAGCATCAAAGTAGTTATACCCAGATTATTGAGTCTTTTTTAATCTATGGTTATACCTAAATATCTTTTATTTTAAAATCTCCATCTGGCTTTTTTGAAATTTTTTTTCTACTTGTAGAAATGATCCAGTCTCACCTGTAAACCAAATCTTAACAGCTTTGAGATTTTATGCAACAGGGACTCACCTATCGATGATTGCAGACTATATGGTAATCCATACTTCAACTGCATCAAGGATAATTAAAAAAGTTTCAAATGCACTTGCCTCCCTTGGTCAACAGTACATTCAAATGCCACAAGAAGATGAAATCTTGGAAGTGCAACGTGAATTCTTTAATATCGCTTCATTCCCTCGAGTTGTGGGTTGTATAGATGGAACACATATAAAAATTCAATCACCAGGTAGGTATATTTTATTTACAATAAAGTAAATAAAAATAATTTTTTAAGTGCCTGAAGGTACTTTTACGAATGCATTTTTTTTGTATAACTTTATATAATTGAATGTATTTTTTCAATAACTTTTTGTAGTTAACCAATTTGTTTCACCCTGTAGAAGAAAATGTCAAATACAAAAGTCTTAGGGCTTAATGTAAACTATTTGCAGCATATATCATCGTATATACAGGGCTTTTGCACAAATGCATTACTGGTCATAGTTACATATTTTTTAAACGGAATACCTGTAATATATGCTGCAAATAGTTTACATTAAGCCTTAAAATTTTCATAGTCAAGATTTTTTTCTACAGGGTGACACAAAAAAGTTAAAGGGGGTGTGAGTTTATTAATCACATGGTAATTACCTACATTCTAAATTTGTTTTTTTTTTTATTTTAAATTGGTTTTTATCAATCCCTAATCAAGGAAATCAAAAACTGTATTCTTTTGCTTCAGTTAGAAGAAAATATAAACACAGGTATAAAAAAACTATGTTTTTTTTTCTGAAATATATTGAACTTGTTTAACAAAAAAGCATTTAGGATTAGCATTTAGGATTAAGTACTCACCTTTACCTTTTCTACCTACAAAATGAGCAATATAATTATTTTTTTCTACTACCGTGCGTAAAGTAGCCACTTATAATGTCATTGTGATAAAAAATTTTGACATTTACAAGTTTGGCTTTGTGACAGTGACATTTCGGTCCCAACAGTTAGGTTTCCAAGAAATATTTAATAAAAAGATTATTAAAATACATGTTTTTATTTCGCTAAACGAAAAAAGAAACATAAAATTGTTTAAAACAAACGTAATAAAATTAATATTTTACGCACTAGTGTGTAAAGTAATATAGTATTTTAATTTTTTTAAAATTTTATATTTTGATAGAAAAACTTTTGTATTCTACTTGTGTGTAAATCACCTTTTTTTAGCTCATGTGATTGTTGACAATATTCACATTCGTAAAAAAAGACTCACTTTACACACTTGCTGCATAAATAACTACTCTGTGAAACTCATAAAATTTTTGCATTTTAGGTGGACAAGATCCTGAAGTGTATCGGAATCGTAAAGGGTATTTTTCAATTAATGTGCAAGTTGTTGGTGATGCTGGTTTGAGAATCAGAGATATAGTTGCTCGTTGGCCAGGATCTGCCCATGATGCTACTATATTTGCAAATAGTCGAATAAGAGCAAGGCATAAAAATGGAGAATTTCCAAATACTTTTTTGCTTGGTAAGCTTTAAATTTGTGACCAGTGTACGCAGAGTGAATTGGTGACTTGATGATACCACACCTGTATATTATATTTTATTTTTAAAGATCCCTTCCGATTCCAAAAATACCATATTATTTGATGAGTGTATCTTAAACCGTTCTCGATATATGCAATTTTAAACCTGCCACAAGAACAATGTGCACGGATATAGAGAAGTTGCAGTATGTAATATCATAAGGAAATGATCTTTAATACGAAAATATAATATACAGGGTGATCCATTTCAAAAAATAAACCTTTGACCTGTAACGCGTTTCTGCAGCATCCTGTATATGCAATGGTATATGCTGCAAATAGCATACATTGTGTAACTAACACTTTTACATGTAAATTTTTTTTCTACAGGGTGAAACAAAAAAGTTGAAGGGGGTCCATTTATAATTTTTCATAATAAAATTTTCGATTTGATTGATATACACAATATATACACAACTGTATATCACATCTAAAATTTTAGTATGACAATCGCATATTTTTTTGACAAGCAGGGCTTTTTATAAACAATGACTTTTTCTCGAAAAACGAAAAATAAAAAAGTCGTTCCCCTTGTAAACCCCATCTGTGAACACACTGCAAATAAATAAAGGTGACTGTAAAACTAATATCAACATGGTTGTGATGAATGTGTGCATCTATATTATTTGAATAAAATTTAAAAAATGGTTAAGTTAGCCTAGTTAGCCATTAGTTAATCCTGTTTTTTTAGGTGATAGTGGCTACATGCTAAAACCGAACTTTATGACACCACTTCAAGATCCGAGAACTAGGGAAGAGCATCTCTATAACGAGTCTCACATCAGAACACGAAACAGCATTGAACGTCTATTTGGTGTCTTGAAGAGGAGGTTTCCAGTATTGGCTCTTGGTATCCGACTAAATTTAGATACAGCCCTATCTGTAATTGTTGCATGTGCTGTATTACACAATATGGCAAGGGCAATGAATGAGCCAGAGCCTCCACTTCCCGAGGAAATTGATGAGGCACATCTGAATTTTCTAATTGAAATGGGAAATATCCCAGATGTGCCAAATAATGAAGTTCCAAACTTAAATCATACAAGAAATGCTCTTATAACTAATTATTTTGTTAATTTATAAACCTAGAATATGGACATAAAATATTAAATTAAATGTTCTTGTTTTTATAATGCTATATCTATAAACCTTTCTAGTAGTCCTATGAGAACCCCAATCAATTAATTTTAAGGCCATGAGGCTTGAAGCTGTAGGCTATAGCTAGAGTGTCAGATGATGATTTTATCTGGTAATGGCATGTTGGAAAAAATAATGAAAACTTAAAGTTGGTGTGTTGGGTTTTATTTTTCAGTAGACAAATACCAATAACAAATAACACTAACATTAATAACCCAACCAAAAAATCGCCTAACCTACATACTACATCTAATCTGGTTTTTCATTTCTTCTGGGCGTACTCAAATTTTTGTTTAATGCTTCTAACTGCCTTTTCTTTATTTTTAACTCCAGTTCAAGAATTTTGAGTTCCAGATCATTTTTTCTTTGCAAGGCTGCCATTCTTACTTGTGACTCCTGTCTTAAAAAATCTTCATTTACAATTTTTTTATCAACTAATTGCTCATATTTATCATACAATGTTGATGCAGACGTCAGCTGAACTGTTGAATGAGGACGACGACGTGAGGCAAGGATATTTCCTTCTGATCCCTAAAAAAAATATTTACTAGACTTAACACTATTTAATTGGGTTTAATGAGATGATCGCCTCTTTAAATTGCCCCTAAGGTTTTCCTGAGGGTTTTCCTTATTTGATGAATATGTTTCACTGTCTTCAATACACTCATTGTGAGTATCTCCATCATATACAATTTCAATTTTATTCCTTGCAGAATGAGCTACTGATTTACCTATTGTCCTTTTTAAATTATTTGGTCTTCTTAGATCATCAGCTTTAAAATGTGACCAATTGCTTCTGGATGGTGTTTTGGAAATGTTTTCAATGGTATTCATATTCACTTGGGTATCTATTTCACATTCAAGCACATTATGGTTGTTTTCTGAATTAGTATCTATGGAGGCATCAATATGGATAACACAATCATCAGCATTAATGGATGATGCAGTGTTTAAAATGGCATTCTAGAAATAATAAAATTTGCTCAACTCTGATAATAATAATTTGTGGATGCCTAATGCAAAAGTCAATATTATTGTTAAAAAAATAACTATTATGATAATTTCGAGGATAATTTTTAGAAGGCATTGCTATGATGTTCACAGAAAGATTTCTTACCTTTTTATTGTCGGGTGTCTGCGGTCTTGTTATATTCTTGGTTATATTATCACTGTCAAACTGATTTTCTAAGCCAAATACAGTTTTGTCATTAATTATATCAAGCAATAGATCATCCGAATTGTCTTTCATGCATTTTGTGAAAGGACCCCCTCCAGTTAAATACATCTCTTTTTTCTACCACCTTTTTTCTTAGCTCTTTCTTCTGGTTTTCATATAACTTCCTCAAAGATTCGACACTCCTGAAGCACAAGTTTGGGGCTACCAGGTTAAATTCAGATGCTATTTTTCGCCAAATTTCATTTTTTTCAGAAACAGACCCACTATCGGTCATTTTATTTTCAAGAATCCCTTTGCATTTTGCAGCTAAGGATATTAGCAGTTCTTTTTCACTCACTGTATAATTTGCAGATCTGGTTTTTTTACTTGGAACTGTGCTTTCCATGAACAATTTTATTATTCCACCTTTATTCCTTTTCCAATCACAACCATAAATAAAAAATAACGGCAAAACTTATTCGTTTCACTATAAACAAACGATTTTATATTTTATTTTATATTATTTTTTTAGTTTTTTTAATATTTCTTCATTTTTTTTTGTTTTCTATCATTCTCTCTCAGACCAAAACTAGGGAGAAAACAAAAAAGACAAGAAACGTTACTTAAAATGCGACGTTGCCAGGTGTATCAAACACTTAACCAAGAAGCAGAACAAAAACACTGGTGCAACGCAACTTAAAATAAACGACCCTTAAATATTAAGCTCGCCATAGTAATTCTAAGCTTACACTTCTATTGGTGCAACCGGCCATAAAAGACTTGGTGGTTGGAAATCGACTGCTGTAGCGAAAGGTTATATAGATAATTCTTTCATCAAATCCTACCTTTAATTTCAATATTTGTACAATTTCGAATGTTAATGTTTACAGTAATAAAAGTACCACGAAGGACAATTAAAAATTGTATCGAGTGAACGTAAGCAGAAAAAATGATTGTTGTTTATTTAAAAAAAAATAAAAATTGAAAGTAAGATATCTTAATTTCTGAAAAGTACGGTCGACGGAAAAGTTTTGTAATTTCATTTTAGGCAAGACAACATACATATACCTTTTTATATTCATACTTAAAAATTCAAAATCAAGTAGCTCCTCTTGATACTAACTGTCAATGTTAGTAATGTAATAACTGTCATTGTATATCATTATTCACGGTTTAAGAAGGGAAGAAAAGAAAGATGGGGAAGGAAACCCAGAGGGGCAAACTGCCCAAGCAGAAAGTGGTAGTGGCTCACCCGGAGAGACTCCTAGTGATGCGGAAAGCATCGGGTCCTTCCACGTCGCCGATCTCTATGGCAAAGACTCAGAAAATGAGGCAGCCATGGAGGTCGGAGAAGTGCAGGACGAGGATGTCACCCTCTTGGGTGAGTCAGATGACACCCTCGTTGGAAGTGAGGAAGGGGTCCTCGACGAAGAGCAGGGGTAGGTACATAAAAAAAAAAAAAAAAAAAAAAAAAAAAAAAAAAAAAAAAAAAAAAAAAAAATGGGAATAAATATTGCTCAGCTAAACGCCCATCACGCTAAAGGAGCTTCAGCGGTTATATCAAGGACGTTTATCAGCAACCAATTGGGAATTGCATTAATTCAGGAACCATGGGTTCGTGAAGGGCAGGTGGAAGGACTGGCCAGTAGGGATACAAAGGTGATATACAATGTAAGTAATACGGACATACCAAGAGCTTGCATCCTGGTAAGTAACAGTATTAATTATTGTTGTGTTTCAGAATTCATGACGAGAGATCTCGTCCCGATTCAAGCTGAACTCGAGTTCAAAGAAAAACGCCAAGAAGTTATGATAGTTTCATGCTACTTTGCAGGAGACGGGACTGCACCGCCTTTAGAACTGCAAAGACTAGTAGAATACTGTCATGACAAGAAGCTACCATTACTCATAGGATGTGACGCCAATGCCCACAACACGATATGGGGAAGCACAGACACCAATAAAAGAGGTGAGCAAATATTAGAATTTATTCTCAATAAGAATATTATTCTACATAATATAGGGAATACCCCTACGTTTGTAACAAGAATAAGGAAGGAAGTGCTAGACATAACACTAAGCACATTCAATCTGAAAGATCATGTAAAAGATTGGAGAGTTTCGAATGAACCGTCTCTCTCTGATCACAGATTGATCATGTTTAGACTAGAATGCAATCCTCCTGAGCCTATACTAAGGAGAAACCCCAGGAAAACCAACTGGGAAAATTATAAGACTAATTTAAACAGAAACCTTGCAGGCCTTCGAGCCACAGGGAAAGCCAAAAACCACCTGGTATTGGAAAATGATCTCATAGAATTAAACGAGGCAATACTCGATGCCTATGAATCAAGCTGTCCTCTTCAAAGGACTAGAAAGTCAAACGACGCAATATGGTGGAATAGTCATCTGTCAAACCTAAGATCCGAAACAAGGAAGCTCTTCAACAGAGCCAAATGTACCGGAGATTGGCAGAGCTACACCGAGAAACTCACAACTTACAATAAAGAGATTAGAAAAGCCAAAAGAAACAGCTTCAGGAAATTCTGCGAAGAAATAGACTCTACACCTTCTGCTGCAAGACTACACAAAGTCTTAGCAAAAGGAAGAGTAGATACAGTAATGGCACTGCGAAAGCCAGATGGACGCTTCACAGAAAGCTAAAAAGAACGGGCAAAGCTCCTGCTAGAAACCCACTTTCCTGCAGGCATAAACACCACAGGAAATACGAGGTACAAAACTAGAAGACCAACCAGGGAAGACACTGCAATGGCAAAACACATATGCAGTGAAGAACGGCTGAGATGGGCTATGAACACCTTTCAGCCATTCAAAACTCCTGGAACTGACGGAATATTTCCTGCCCTACTACAACAGGGGCAGGAGGCAATCATTCCTCATGTGATCCGAATCAGTCGGAGCAGTTTTGAACTGGGATATATACCAGAAGTGTGGAGGAGGGCAAGAATCACCTTCATCCCCAAGGCAGGGAAACGGGACACCACACACCCTAAATCCCTTAGACCAATCAGCCTCACATCGTTTGTTCTCAAGACGATGGAAAAAGCTGTAGATAACTATATTAGAACAGAAGTCTTGGAGCAGGTACCACTGCACCCTCGTCAGCATGCATATCAAACGGGCAAATCTACGGAGACCGCGTTGATACAATTGACTGACGAAATCCAAGACGCTCTAAACACAAAAGAAACCGTGGTATGTGCCTTTCTAGACATAGAGGGGGCTTTTGACAATACTCCACACGAGGCTGTCAAAAGAGCACTCAGTGATAGAGGAGTAGATAGAACGACTTCCACCTGGTTGTCGCAATTACTGTCTACAAGAATCGCAGAAATGAAGGTAGGCCAAGACACTATCTCCATCAATACGACCAGAGGTTGTCCGCAAGGGGGAGTTGCATCCCCACTTATGTGGAGCCTCACCGTAGACAGCTTACTCTGGCAACTGACCGAATTAGGTATACCTTGCCAGGGTTACTCCGATGACGTAGTTATCCTCGCAAGAGGAAAATATGAAAACGTCCTCTGCGACATAGTGCAAAGAGGACTGAACACAGCAAAGCAGTGGTGTGATTCAGTGGGACTTAATATCAACCCCACCAAGACCACGTTAGTACCCTTTACAAGGAAAAAGAAACCTAAACTAAAAACTATAAAAATAGGTGGAAATACCGTTGAGTGGAAGACAGAGGTCAAATATCTAGGGCTAATCCTAGATAATAAGTTACTCTGAAACAAACACGAAAACGAAATAATACACAAAGCTACAAAAGCCCTTATGGTGTGCAGAAACATTGCTGGGAAAAATTGGGGCTGTAACCCAAAGACATTGCAATGGATGTACACAGCAATAGTGAGACCTATCATC
This sequence comes from Altica lythri, assembly GCA_964028335.1. Classification (NCBI taxonomy): domain Eukaryota; kingdom Metazoa; phylum Arthropoda; class Insecta; order Coleoptera; family Chrysomelidae; genus Altica; species Altica lythri. Next base: position 17,773,530 of record OZ034806.1, read on the forward strand.
ACATATGGGGCAGTAGCTTGGGGCACGAGAGCTAATCTGATCACTACGAGGACAAACCTCTCAAAGATTCAGAGACTAGCCTGTGCATGTATCACTGGAGCAATGAGAACATGTCCCACTGCAGCAATGGAAGTAATACTAAATCTCTCGCCACTGCATATTCAAGTAGAAAATGCTAGGAAGAAAACAATATATAGAATGATCAAAGAAAGAATAATCAAGGAAAAACCTCGATCACTTCAACTTGATCAAACTTGGGAAATGCCCCAAGATGACATGCCAAAGAAATTTAACTTTGTAAGGAAATTTACCACTAAACTGGGAAGCAAATCTGAATGGGACGAAAACACCATATTGGGGCTAAGCCAAAACGCCATAAAATGGTACACGGACGGCTCCAAGACAGATAAAGGAACAGGAGCAGGGGTGTTTGGACCTAGAACCAAATACTCAGAAAGCTTAGGTACATACCCAAGCATCTTTCAAGCGGAAATTCGTGCCATCGAAAGATGTATAGAATTTAACATTGAAAGGAACTATCGTAGACAGAAGATTGTAATCATGTCAGATAGTCAAGCAGCCATCAAAGCTCTGAACTCAGATACAATCAATTCAAAGATGGTCTGGGAATGCCTAGGCAAATTAAATGAACTAGGACAGAATAACACTGTTACCCTCCTATGGGTTTCAGGACACGTAGGAATAGAAGGAAATGAAACAGCAGACAAGCTGGCAAAAAAAGGAGCTGAAACCCCATACCTGGGACCAGAACCATCCTGTGGGATCAGCAGTAGTACAATCTTAGAAAAACTAAAGAAGAAAATGGATAGCGAAAAATCCAAGTACTGGAATGATCTAGAAGGACTAAGACAATCGAAGACGCTCCTGGGAAACTATAACCAGAAGAGATCTCACAGCTGTCTTAACCTGAGTAAGAAAAACCTCCGAATTATAACAGGAATACTAACCGGTCACTGTCGATTAAGAGGACATATGAAGAAACTAGGATTAGTAGATGAAGTAAACTGCAGATTCTGTGAGGTAGAGGATGAAACCTCAATACATATACTTTCAGAATGCATGGCATTAAGTAATTCTAGGGTCAAATACCTAAGGTCATACGAAATAGAAAGGGAAGAACTACCTAATTTAAAACCCAACGATATCCTTAACTTTCTAAGGAAGATAGGACTAGAAGAGCTGCTATAAGTCTGAGGAATCATCAGAAATATAGCAAGAAAAGGGGGACACAATAGATCTTATAGGTCGCAGGTGTATCTGTCACCCCTAACACCATACATACTGATACTGACGGTCGACGGAAAAGTTTTGTAATGAACTCGTGAATTAAAATGGCGATTAACAATCTCGAACATTAACGCGCTCGATATGCTCGTGTGTTAAAATATCTCTATTGTTAATCGCCCTTATTAATACACTTGTTGCTTAAATAACTATTTATGTACAATGTGACTTAATTATGTTAAAAATATTACAAAAAAAAAATACATCAGAAACCATGTGATGATCATTTTTCAAAAAATAAAAAATGTCCCAAGAAACAATCATCATGTGTACTTTGAGACATACGTTGGTGTACCTTGAAAGAAACAAAATAAAATTATTTTACTTTATAACATGTCATATCCATATGAAAAACCATCTTTCGTCGTCTTCTTTCTATCCATTATATCAAGGTAACCACTTCTGAATTTTGTAATTCATATTCAGTTTCATCGCTGTCTAAGAATATATTTATTCGTACTTTCTTAAAATATTTTATTTCCAAATTATTTCCTATTGTAATTTTAGAAACATATTATTAATAGGATTTCTTTCTGTGAAGTTGTACAAGTATGAAATCATTCACACTCAAATTATTATTATCTTCAAATTCCTCTTCTATACCGAATTCTACATCCTATAAACTACCATTTGACTCGAAAATTGGTTCCTTATCTTCTAAACTACTGCACCTTTTTAGACAATTTATCAGTTAGTATTCTGCACCTGCCCGGTTTTCTGCCACCACGTTTAGAATTCTTTCTAGTCTCTGCTTTTAGAAAAGGTCGTATGTTCTCAGTGGTTAAAAATATTGAAGTGTCGGACATATTTACATCTGTTATACAAATTTTATCTTGATACAATGTTGAGGTAGAAGGTTTAACTATTGTAGTAAAAGGCTCATCTTCCTGTGCTTTTGATGAAGCAGAACGTTTTTTTTGGAAGAAGGTTCTATAATGGTCCATTACGTTGGAACTTAGAAATTTATGATCAGCCAAAATGTGTCTATTCATTGGATAAATGCCTGTTACTCTAAAACTCGATTCGACATTTTGTGATGTAAAAGCTTTGAGATACGATTTGCCAATACCTTCTGCCACATTATATATTGTCATTGGTTTGGAGTTATTATTAAGGAGCCACTTATTGCAAGAAGTATTGTAAATGTTTTTAGAAGACCACAAACTGCGCGCTTCAATGGTTGTAACTTGTGACTCGTATGCGGCGGTAAAGTGAGCATAACAATTCCCATCTCTTTGGCATAGTTTTAACTTTTCACTAATATGTGGCTCTTGTGGTTATCTAAGATAAGCAATACTATATTTGTACCACTTGCGTGTAAATGTTCAACAAAATGGCGCAAAATATATAAAAAATATCCGCATTGGACTATCCACTTGGATTTGCTGTTTAGCATATGGTGTTTAAAATTAACCCAAGGGAAAACAAATATAGGAGGTCTGGAATTTCCATTGACGTTAATGGCTAACATTAAGGTGACATTTATTTTCCTTTCTGCTAAAGTCATACTTATGATTTGTTTGGTACCTTTCGCAGCTAATACACGAACAGGGGCATGAACTGTTGATATTCCAGTTTCGTCCATATTAAAGATAGTTTGTGGCGCAAATTCAATATTTTCATTACATCTTCCAATTTATCAAAGAAAAGATTGACATTAAATTTATTAAATGCCCTAGATCTTGTAGCTAGTGGTTTTCGTGAACTGATAGCTGGGTTCCTTTTGTTAAAACATTTTAGCGAATCCATACCAGCCATTTTTGCTTGTCCAACTAGCCTTAGCACGATGGTTTATATTACAATGGAACCTCGACCAACCGGCAGGCACGGGACCAACAGCCTGCCGGATGTTCGAAACCGCCAGATAATCGAGATTTTTATAAAAAAAGTTAAGAATTGTATACTGTAACTGTTTTTTTGAAAAAGCAGTAAAATATTTATTTAAAACTAAAATTTAAGAAAATTAGTAATTTTTGTTTGCTTCACTGTTTTTTCGGATTTATCCAAAGCCAATTTTCGCATTCGCCTGGGGAGCATTGCGTCTGTATTATTCGCATCCTCTTGTTTGTACCATTTAATAAACTTTTGAATATTTGATGCTGCTTCTTTTGATTCTTTTTTAAAATATTTAGCTACAGCTGCATCATTGTCTTTAGCCTCACTACCATCGTAGTCAACGTCTTCATTTTCTGATTCTTCAATCTCTTCTTGGAGCGACACCTCAACAATCTGATCGTCAGTTAATATTTCGTAGCTTAATTCTTTGTCGCCACAAGATAACCAATCCATACTTTCACTTTCGTTCAAAGTAAATGCGGCATTCGTTTCAGCCAACAATTCTTGTGTAAGAACATCACTTTCGATTTCTGAAACAGTAGGTTACGGGCCAGGCCACAAGTTATTCCAAGCTCGCTTCAATGTTATTGCTGAAACGTCAGCCCATGCATCAGACACTTTTTCAACGACATGTTTTAAATTGTATTTTTTCCAGTATTCTATTAGAGTGACGTTTTCTTCGGAAATCAGTTGTTGTGTAATATTTTTCTGTATGGTCTTTTGTTTAAAATGTGTTTGTTTAATGAAGTGGACTGTATTCTGAATGTTGATGATAATGTGTTAAATAAAATTGGATGTTTAACTCAGAACAACTTGTATTAAAATGTATTCTTACAATGTGCTTAACACTATATTGACAATTGACTTCTGTCAACCATACCTCCGTTATATAAAAAGGTGACAACTTACCACTAATACCAACTCAAAATTGGTTACTAATTTAAAAGATATAAAACAAATACAAAAGTATAAAGTAAAGATTATAAAATTATACATAGCCCACACCTTGAAGAACAGCTTCAAGTAAAAGATATGTAATAAATCAACTTAGAACTAAACCTACATTAAGAACTTTGAACATAACTGAGTGTCATCACTGCACTGTATTTTCCTGCAATGGAATTATGCACAAATCTCGGATATTACGTTTTACTGGAACATGGTTAGTTCTTAAGCCTGCTACTCGTGAAATATTATCTTTTCCTTTGTATAATTTGATTACGCGTCCCATACTCCACTGGAATGATGGTAGGTGTTGATTTCGAATAAGAACAATATCATTCAACTTAATTGGTGTAGGATTTTCCTTTCACTTATATTGCGTATGTAATTGTGTGACGTATTCCTTGGAAAATCTGTTCCAGAATTTGTAACATTATCATGTTATTTTTATTTAGTAAAGTACTCAAATATTTCTTATTTTCAATTAGGCAAATTGCGCTTGTCTAAATAACGGCTGACGGTCAGGTGGAAGGGAGAATTCTAGAATTATTCAGTTCGTTCAGCGTTTTAAAATTTTAACATTCATTTAAAATTCAGTGTCTTCGATGAAAGCTTGTCTTGGTGAGTTATATATTTTATAATTTTTTCTTTTGATTTTGTTTAAAGAAATGCTTGATAATATTTTTTTTTGAAAATCATTTTTCTCATTTCATTAATTTATATAACGGTTTCGTATAGTAATTTTGACAGAGAATGTTATCTTTTCTTTGTACTGTTAGTTTAACCAGTTAAATAGATATAACAAATTCTGTTTTTTTTATACTGTCAACCTTGAGCAACAAGCATGTGTTTTTGAGTTGTTTTTTTGATATTTCTGACGCTGAAAATTATATTACAGCGAATATAACATCGTTTAGTCACATTGGATTGCAATTTTAACACATTGGATTAGTTACAATCAATGTATCTCTTGAAGTAGCCGTTAGAAATATAACATAACACAACCTAGAAGTTGTTAACTGCACTGACGAACTCTCCTCGACTTTTGAAGATATAATGACGATGCTGTAGGCTGGCCCATGAATCTACTTAATCGACAGGAGTTGAGTAATATTTCCAAAACCTACCTTTGGAAACCAAATGTGCACATGTTTGAGTAACTATATATGTTTAATTTTAATTTTTGACCATACTTGTTTTCGGGGAATTTCTTTAAAAAAAGGTACCTGTTTGTAATTATATTACTTATGGTTTAGGTTTAAAATTTTTCATATAATTGTCACAGATTTTTTTATATATTTACCGGTTATCTTAATTACAATAAACTGTGTGAAATTTTAATTCTATCTTTTGATTAATATTAACATATCTTGAGGTTACTAATGGTTTTCTTTATATTTTGAGATAATTACTTTCTTGTAATTTGAGTAAGGATAATATCTAAAAAAACATTTTTTGATTTTGTAGTAATTTTTTTCTTTGCTAAAAGAATATATTAAACTCAATCTTCTTATTATTTTAGTAATAAATGTTTTTCATGTTTTCAAAATACTTCTTTTAAGTGTTTTCTTCAATTTTGAAAATAATTATAAATTTCTTTGTTTTTAAATATTTCTATTAATACAAAGAAGAAAACCCTTTGGCGCCTAACAAAACTAACAAACTCCTATCCAAAGAAAATCTGCTATCATCAAAAGGACCAGCGCCTTGAGAAATCCGACTGGAGCTAGACATTTTGCATTTATTCAATTTTTTCTTTGACCAATGTAAAGTTGATACCCCAACAGGGTTATTAATGTTACAAAATGGTGCCCAACAAAAAGTGATGAATAAAGATTTTTGAAGGATTTGGGATTTGTTATATTTAAATAAAAGTATATTTTATGAATCTAGCTAGTAAAATTTGCTGTATGCGAAAGTCTTATCTTATCTCTTTAGATAATTTTTTGCTGGTGACAAAAGATTAAATGTAAATGGTTAAAATAACTTATTTATTTATCAGATATTGATAGAAATTTATTTATGCCGTCGTTACTTCGTTAATTTATTTGTTTAACGTTTATTGCTATAAATAGAAATAATTTTGACTGAAGAGGATTTGGTTCGACATTTAATAATTAAAATAATTTTGCAAACACTTAGGAGTTGACTTTGCAATCAAATTTGATACTTTTGAATTATTTATTACTATTTATTGAATAATTTTTTCTAGTTAGACTTAATTTTTAATTTTTTCGATTCTTGCTATTAACAAATAAAAATGCAAGCCAACTATTTGAAAGATTATGAACTAAAGTATGAACTTAAGTTATATGGTTGTGAAATACCAAAGACTGTGGATGAAATACGTAAAGTTTTTAGGGGATTAATGGCACAACAATCTTCTGATAGATCTTTTGTAGCACCTGTAAATAATATTGTTTTTGAAGATGACTTAGTAGAAATTAATAAATCTCTCTCTGAAATAAAAAATGAAATCAATACTTTTTCTGGTACTAAAGTAGATTTAGCTTATAAAAGAATATGTTCTAGACTTTTACATGTTAATGGTAGGGTACATAGACTTAACGTTATAGAAACAAAACATACTAAACAACAAAAAGATTTAAAAATTAGTATTCTAAACTTGGAAGCAGATTTAGCTGATAAAGTTCCTGACCCTATTAGTACAAGTAGTCCTGTTTTGCAGTCGACACAAAGTAATTTTTCTGTTAAACAAAATGATATACATAAATGGAACATTCACTTTGATGGTTCAAATTCACTTCATGATTTTTTATCTCAGATTGAATTGTTAAAAGTTTCTCGTGGTGTTTCGGATGCAGAACTATTCATTAAATGCTTTGAATTTTTGAAAGATTCTGCTTTAATATGGTTTTTGTCAATTAAAAATAAAGTAAATTCATGGCCAGAATTAGTAACTAAACTAAAAGCTGATTTTTTACCAATTTATCAATTTAATTTAGAACTTGAAATAAATAATAAAATGCAGGCTGTAAATGAACCAGCAAATCTATATATAGCAAGTATGGAAAATCTTTTTAAACGACTAGATGTTGTTCCCAGTGAACAAAATAGAGTAACGAGAATTAGACGTAATTTATTGCCATTCTATATCTCACAGTTAGCATTACATTCACCTCAAACAATAGAAGAACTTAGCACGTTATGTAAAAGAATTGAGGAATCTAAATTATGGTCAGAAAGATTTAATCTTTCTTCGATTGCAAATAATAATTTTTCTTTAGAGTGTTTACCAATTCCTCAAACTTCTAATTTTTGTTCCTTAGGACAGTCAGCTAATAATAACGAAGGAAATTATAATAGCAAATTTAGAACAAATGTTAATAATTCCCCAAATAGGTACAGTAATTTTAATAGAAATAGTGGTTTCACTAAATATAATAATTTTAATAGGAGCAATAGAACTTTTTATAATAATGATGACAATGTTTTTAGACAAGCAAATAATAATAGGTCAAATTTATCTTCTAATATTAATACTATCTGTTGGAATTGTTCAAAACAAGGACATAAATATATTACTTGTAGATTTCCTAGAAATATTTTTTGTTTTGGATGTGAGAAAAAGGATATTACTAAAAATAATTGTAATATGTGCTCAAAAAACATAGAAAGGACTGGACAGGAAAATCTGGCATCTGTTTCTGGTCAAAATACACAAAGAATGTCAGACAATCATCCAAACAAAAAATCAAACAACTCCAAAAAGAAAAATTAATTAATTTTACGTCTCGTACAGAGTGGGATGAATATCTACACTTTGTAAAAAATTTCCTAAAAGGTAATTATTAAGTAAATGTATTACTTCTAATACACTTAATAATAAAAGTTTAACGAATTTAACTGCAAAAAATATAATTTCCGAGGGAAATAATTTAATTTTGGGATGTAACAAGAGCGATAAAAATAAATCTAATTCAAATTTAAGTCCATTATTTGTAAAAAAATGTAATGACAATAGACTATACCTAAATATTAAAATTAATAATATAGAATTTTTAGCACTTGTTGATAGTGGTAGTAACTCTTGTGTATTAGGTGGACCTGGTTGTCATATATTAAAATCTTTAAATATTCCTATACAAGAAGCTTTTTCCAGTATAACAAAAGCTGATGGTAAATCACAAAATATTGTAGGATTCATTAATGCACCTATTACTCTTAATAATATAACTAAAGAACTTCAAATCATGATTATACCTTCTATCGCTCATTCATTAATTTTAGGCATGGATTTTCTTAAATTATTTGAAATTGATGTAAATTTTCATAATCTCTCTTATTCAATGTTATCTTCCCTTTGTGTGGTGAATTCAATTCAACCAATATCTAAATTGTCTGGAAAACAAAGAAATGATTTAAACAGGGTAGTTAGACTTTTTCATGACATTTCCCCGAAAGATTCAATTGGCAAGACTCATTTAATAGAACATGATATCGATACAGGGAATGCTAAACCCATTTGTCAAAAACAATATCCGTTAAGTCTGACAATGCAGTCTCATCTCAAAAAAGAGATTCAAGACATGTTAAAACTTAATATTATTCAAGAAACAACGTCGCCATGGAACTCGCCTTTGTGGTTGGTAAACAAGAAAAATGGAGAATACAGGGTTTGTTTTGACGGAAGAAAACTTAATTCGATCACAGTTAGTGATTCGTATCCGATGCATTCTGTGGATGAAGTTATTAGTAAACTTCGTGATGCGAAGTATCTTTCTTCAATAGATTTGCGTAAAGCTTTTCTACAAATTCCATTAAACAAATCTTCGAGAAAAAAAACTGCTTTTTCAGTTTATGGTCTAGGTTCTTTTGAATACACTAGAATGTGTTTTGGTCTCAAGAACGCTCCTAGAACTATGGCTCGTCTAATGGATAGGATTATCGATCCTTCCATTGCCCCTTATTGTTTCTGCTACCTTGACGATATTATTATTGCAACCCCTACTTTTGAACTTCACTTAAAAATTCTAGAAAAATTATATCATAAATTAAAAGAAGCTGGTTTAACAATTAATGAGGAAAAGTGTGAATTTTGCAAAGATTCACTTAACTATCTTGGTTTTACAATTGATAAAGATGGTTTACGTACCTCTCAGGACAAAATAGACGCTATTTTGAATTATCCTGTACCTAAAAACACGACAGAAATTAAAAGATTAATTGGATTAGTTGGTTGGTATCGCAGGTTTCTGAAAAACTTTTCTGCTATATGTTCTCCAATCACAGATCTTTTACATGGTAGAAAGAAAGGTCAACCTATAGAATGGACGTCTGAGGCTGACGAAGCTTTTTCAAAAATTAAGTCTCTTCTTACTTCTGCTCCGATTTTAGCAAGTCCTGATTACACAAAACCTTACATAATTCAAACCGATGCTAGTGACACTGGTTTAGGTGCAATTTTATATCAGGAATGTGATGGAATTGATCATCCCATTGCTTATGCCAGTCGGGCATTATCAAAATCGGAAAGGAAAATTTCTACGACTGAAAAAGAACTTCTAGGTGTCATTTTTGGCATTGAAAAATTTAGATGTTATGTAGAGGGAACAGTTTTTACTCTGGAAACCGACCATTCTTCCTTACAATACCTTCACAAGTTATCTAATCCTAGTGGAAAACTTGCTCGCTTAGCTTTGAGGTTAGCTCAATTTGATTTTGTCATTAAACATCGAAAAGGTTCCACTATGTTAGTGAGCGATGCTCTTAGTAGATCTGTAAATGAAGTTTCTGTTTTGGATGTTTCAGTTTTTAAACCAGATAATTGGTATAAATCTATGATTAATAAAATCTCTAAAAATCCGCATAAATATCCATCTTTTAAAATAGAAATTAATATAATTTATAAACATGTTTTTTCGAATATTCCTATTGAAAGTAATTTACATGATTGGAAAATTGTTGTTCCTTCCAGTAATCGTAAAGACGTTTTAAAAACATGTCATGATGATGTAACTAGTGGACATTTAGGCATTTCTAAGACAATTTCTAGAATAACTGAATTATATTATTGGCCTAAACTTCGTCAAGATGTGTATCGTTATGTACAAAAATGTAAAATTTGTTCTTCTTGTAAAAGTACTAATCTACCTAAAGCTGGGGTTATGGGTTCATATAAGGATATTAATTTTCCGTTTCAATGGTTAAGTGCAGATATTATTGGTTGTTATCCAAGGTCCAAACAGGGTAATCGTTATGCATTAGTGGTAACTGACTGGTTTACAAAATTTTGTTTTGTACATCCTATGCCGAATGCTACTTCCTCTAGCATTGTTAAATTCTTGGAAAATAATGTTTTTTTGGTCTTCGGTGTTCCTCAAGTTATGTCATGTGATAATGGTTCTCAATTTATTAGTAAAGAATTTAAAAATCTAATGAAAAAATATAAAGTCCAAAAAATTTTTTATAACCCTAATTATCACCCTCAAGTAAATCATACCGAAAGAACTAATAAAGTAATAGTTACTGCACTTCGTTGTTATATTCACGAAAATCATAGAGATTGGGATTTATACATTCATCAGGTAGCGCAAGCTATTCGTACCGCAACTCATGAAGTTACGGGTTACTCTCCCGCTTTTTTAACTTTTGCAAGAAATGTACCTATCTCAGGAGATTATTATGGGAAAATTTCAGAAAATACTAATAATATTATTTCAATAGGAGAAAAGTCTCAATTAATACAAGACATACAAAATGTACCTAAATTATATATCGATGTTAGGAAAAAATTAAAAGAAGCATATTTAAGAAACGAAAAATATTATAATTTGAGGAAACGAGATGTTGAATTTCACGTAGGAGATAGATTATGGAAAAGAAATTATGTACTTTCTTCAAAAGTAAATAATTTCGCTGCTAAATTCGCTCCTAAATATATACCGTGTGTTGTTAATAAAGTTTTATCTAAATTAGTATATAATTTGAAAGATTACGAAGGAAATGATTTAGGAAATTTTCAGATGTTGACACAAATTTACCGGAAAATAATAATGATGAGGAAAATAGTAATGATAGATTAGATGACGGTCTTCCTAACAATAAGGACCCTACTTACACGAGTGACGACGAATAAAAATCATATCTTTTTATTATAAAAAACACATGTGACATAGATTCTCAATTGAGATTGAACGAGTATTGGACGCTAAAAGGGTGCTATTTAATAGAGCAATGTTTTGTCATTTTTTTGTTGAATTCTAATGTTCACTTTCTATGTTCTTGTCCCTTGCTTTTTGGTCATTATACATCATTATCATTATTATCATGTTAGTAATTTAAAAAAAAAAAAAAATTAACAAATGGAAATATATCTGCAATTATAACTTTGTTATTTATTTGATATATTTTAAATTTATAATTTTATTTCTCAATATCTAAAGAATTTTTATTGTCTCTTAAAATATTAAAGTTTCACAATCAATAATTTTTTATCGTTTGAAATATCAAAAATGTCTCAGGAATGACGTTGTGATATTTAGTACTTGTTTAAGATTGTAGACAAGTTTATATAGAAATTTATAAGGGGTTAGGTTTATTCATTTTGTCTAAAAGTATAGTTATTATATTAGCATATGCTGTATCTGGTCTGTATCTTAAAGACAGAATGGAATTTTTTTTTTCTTCTTCAAAAAATAATTTTCAGCTACTTTTAGGTGGTGTGTAATTTTTTGAAATTTTTGGACACCTTATAATTTTTCTTTCAGTATCTGGGATGCTTGGTTATGTATCTCGAATTTATCTTTTTATCTTAATTATCTTGGTGGGTGTATATATATGTTATATACAATTTATCTTATCTTTGAAAAGGATGGTAAAGTGATTACCATTTAAAGTCTGCAATATGCATTTTATATCTGTTGGATGTTACAGATTGCCTTAATATTGCGGAAATATCTTTATTGATCATAATTGGTGTAAAACATGATTGTTATGAATATGTTTATTTATTTGGAGAAATAAAAATTGCAGATATATCGTCAAGAGTTTGCCAACAGTTAATAATTTTTTACCGATTGTGACTTAATGCTACTTAAATGTTAGCAATACCGATTATGACTTTTTTGGTACCCTAGAGGTGCTGGTCAATGCGACCAAATTTTTTTAGAGTGGGGGGACTCTCTTACCGATCGTGACTATATATTTTTTTTTTGTTCTTTTTGTTATTGCCACTTTTTCAAAATTTTTTTTTGTCTTAACCTCTTTGGCTTTAAATTCTCTCTCTCTTCCCGACTGGGCGTTGTCTGCCAAATGGAGAAACATGTTCCCGGAGAAACATGTTCCCGGGGAAGCTTAATTTGCGGAACTCCCTTGGTCAAGTCCCTATATTTTTTTTTATATTTACCTTTTTTATTTTTTCTTTTGAAATGGTTGACATGCCATCATATTGATACGACGAACCGCTGGTTATGCCGAGACCACCCGTCTTCACTGAGCTCCTCGTATCCCCTGTCCAGCGTGGAGAAACTTCAGTGTTGACCGTTCCATTGGGTTGGCTGGTACCCCTTGTAAAAATCCAGTCACTTCGTCTTATGACGGTTTAACTACCTGGGTTTCTTCAAAACCCATGGTAATTTTACTTGCTTTACATGGGTCCCTTCAGGTCCCGGGCTTAGGCCCAAAACAATTTGTTTTCTTTCTTCCCTAGAGGTAAAGTGTAGTAAGGTTTCGTGTTTTTGAATTTTTTTCCTTGCATTAAATATCGAGTTTTCTCTTGAATTTTCTATCTTACTTTCAGGACTTTCTTAGTAATATTGAGTATGTTTAGGTTTGTGTAAGTTCGGATCTATTGGCTCACATTTTTAGGACGGTATTTACATACCTATGTGAGAATAGTTGCTGAATCTTTGGAGTGTACACAGATTTTGAATTTTTTATTGGTTTCTTTGTGTTACTATGTTAAGAGGAAACTTATATTTTCTTAATATTTTGTTTTTTATATACATTAATTCAATAAATTTTTTTTGAAGAAATGGGATGTGTTATAGCACACCTTATAATTTTTTTAAATACTGCTTTTGATGATTATTATTATGATTGTTACAACTGAAGTGATACTTCAGATGATGTTTTTTGTATGCATTGCATTTTACCTTTTGTCATCAATTGTTTGATTTAACAGGTATTTATAATTTAAATAATAGTGTATAATTATAATTGTAATTGAAACATTACAAATTTTGTTAATTTATATGTAAACAAACATTTGTATTTTAATACTGATGTAAAATTTAGGTAATTATCTATTAATTTTGAGGGATTTATCAATTATTCTATAATTTTTGAATATGACGTCACAAGACAAATAACTTCATTATAAAAAAAAAAATTTTTTTGAAACGGTTAGGGGGGATGTAACATTACCATGTTATTTTTATTTAGTAAAGTCGTTAGGGACTCAAATATTTCTTATTTTCAATTAGGCAAATTGCGCTTGTCTAAATAACGGCTGACGGTCAGGTGGAAGGGAGAATTCTAGAATTATTCAGTTCGTTCAGCGTTTTAAAATTTTAACATTCATTTAAAATTCAGTGTCTTCGATGAAAGCTTGTCTTGGTGAGTTATATATTTTATAATTTTTTCTTTTGATTTTGTTTAAAGAAATGCTTGATAATATTTTTTTTTGAAAATCATTTTTCTCATTTCATTGATTTATATAACGGTTTCGTATAGTAATTTTGACAGAGAATGTTATCTTTTCTTTGTACTGTTAGTTTAACCAGTTAAATAGATATAACAAATTCTGTTTTTTTTTATACTGTCAACCTTGAGCAACAAGCATGTGTTTTTGAGTTGTTTTTTTGATATTTCTGACGCTGAAAATTATATTACAGCGAATATAACATCGTTTAGTCACATTAGATTGCAATTTTAACACATTGGATTAGTTACAATCAATGTATCTCTTGAAGTAGCCGTTAGAAATATAACATAACACAACCTAGAAGTTGTTAACTGCACTGACGAACTCTCCTCGACTTTTGAAGATATAATGACGATGCTGTAGGCTGGCCCATGGGTCTACTTAATCGACAGGAGTTGAGTAATATTTCCAAAACCTACCTTTGGAAACCAAATGTGCACATGTTTGAGTAACTATATAATATGTTTAATTTTAATTTTTGACCATACTTGTTTTCGGGAAATTTCTTTAAAAAAAGGTACCTGTTTGTAATTATATTACTTATGGTTTAGGTTTAAAATTTTTCATATAATTGTCACAGATTTTTTTATATATTTACCGGTTATCTTAATTACAATAAACTGTGTGAAATTTTAATTCTATTTTTTGATTAATATTAACATATCTTGAGGTTACTAATGGTTTTCTTTATATTTTGAGATAATTACTTTCTTGTAATTTGAGTAAGGATAATATCTAAAAAAACATTTTTTGATTTTGTAGTAATTTTTTTCTTTGCTAAAAGAATATATTAAACTCTATCTTCTTATTATTTTAGTAATAAATGTTTTTCATGTTTTCAAAATACTTCTTTTAAGTGTTTTCTTCAATTTTGAAAATAATTATAAATTTCTTTGTTTTTAAATATTTCTATTAATACAAAGAAGAAAACCCTTTGGCGCCTAACAAAACTAACAAATTCCTATCCAAAGAAAATCTGCTATCATCAAAAGGACCAGCGCCTTGAAAAATCCGACTGGAGCTAGACATTTTGCATTTATTCAAATTTTTCTTTGACCAATGTAAAGTTGATACCCCAACAGGGTTATTAATGTTACAAATTGTTGCTGAAGTTGCTGAATAAATTCTATTCTGGATACTCGATTAGATGGTGTTAATTGCCAGTCAGGTTCAGGTGGTGCAGTGATAGGTCTTTCGATTAAAAAATGAGAAGGGCACAATGGATTCAAATCGTTAGGATCATTTGAAAGTGCAAATAATGGTCTTGAATTAAGTATTCCTTCTATTTGTATTAAAATAGTATTAAATTCTTCGTATGTTACAATTGAATTTTTCAAAATGCGTTTTAGATGAAATTTGAGGCTTTTTACTGAGGCTTCCCATAGCCCTCCAAAATTAGGACTATAAGGAGGTATAAAATGCCAATAAGAACCTTGTGCAGACGCAAAATTTAAAACACTATTTTTATGATTTTGTAAAAATAAACCTAATTCTTTTAGTTCGTTATATGCACCAATCTCTGGATCTGGATCTAGAAATTTGGGAGGGGCGAGCTAGTGCTCAGCCAGCACTGAGGCCACATATGACCCATTGTGCATGCTCCCGTATGTAGGGATATCCTCACCTCAGGATGTCACCAGGCCTATTGATTTAAAATAGGTGATGAGGCTCCCGAGGGGGATCTCCCTGACATCGGCTGGTGTAAGCCAATACTCGCCCAACACGGATCTTCTGATTTCAGAAAAAGCAGAGCAGTCATACATAATGTGTTCTACTGTTTCCTCTTCTTGTTCGCAGCCTCTGCATAGCGGCGATTCTGTTAGTTTCATCCTAAAGAGATGTTGTCGCAATTGGCAGTGACCTGTCTGGATTCCCACAGCCAGGATAAGGTAATAACTCTCTGGCCAGTCTACAGTTCGTAGTTTCATCCCAGCACTGTATAAATTTTTGGTGAGAGTGCTGTTTAATAAGGTCCACGACTGCGGACAATGTTAGCTTGGTAGATGGGCGAGGGCTAACATATTTGTAGCCCGCAGCCCTCCTTGCTAAATTGTTCGCAATGCGGTTGCCTTTAGAGTTCCCATGTCCTTTGATCCAGCTGAGAGTGACCACGTTATTCTGGCTGGCCTCAGTTAGAGATTGGTGACCTTCTAGTACTAAACTTGAAGTGAAACGTGGTCTATTCAAGGTCAGTAGTGCTTGTCGGCAGTCTGTATATATATATTTATATTCCTGCCTGTGATGTTCGTATTGATTAATTCTTTTGCAGCTATGGTTATGCCTGTGAGTTCTGACTGAACCACACTTGACAAGCCATCCATAGCCCATTTTATTTTTAGGCTTAAGGATCTAGAGTAAATTCCACATCCCACACCTTGCTTTGTTTTTGATCCATCCGTATATACGCTCAGAGCGTTAACTACGTTGGGGTCTGCTGTCTTGTTTGTTAATATTTTGTAGGGTTTGTCAAAGACAAATCTTGGTGCGACGGCAACCGTAAGAGTGGTATCACTTTTATCGATTCCCTTCACAGACTATCCCTATAGGTGCCAGTCCCTACAGTGGGTTCGATACCAACCGTGCGAAAGCGTACCATGGTCATCAATGCGACCTCCTTAACAAATATATCAAGGGGGGTGAGACCGAGTATGACTTCCATTGCGCTGGTCGGTGTGCTTCGCATGGCTCCTGTTACGAGAAGGCATGCTGATCTTTGAATTTGGTTTAATTTTTTGATTGCTGTCGTTTGTTTCACTTTAGGCCACCACACGACAGCACCATATGTTAGCATAGGTCTTATGATTGCCATATAGATCCACATGGTGACCTTGGGGGATAATCCCCAGGTCTGTCCTATGGTTCGGCGGCATTGCTCATAAGATATAAATGCTTTTTTAACTCTGCTTTCTATGTGTGAGTTCCACGTTAGCTTGCTGTCAAGGATAACACCTAAGTATTTCACTTCTGTAGCAAAGCTTAATTTAACGTTGAAAAGACTGGGTGCGTTTAAGCCCCTAGGTTTCTTTTTCTTCGTGAAGAGAACCATTTCTGTCTTTTTGGGGTTAATAGACAGCGATTGCTCTTTACACCATGTCTCTAAAGTTCTGAAAACCACTTGCATTCTGTCGCAAAGGGTGCTTTAAAACTTTCCTGTTGGCAGAATTACAATGTCGTCTGCGTAGGCTACTGTATAAATTTTGTCATGTTCATTGAGGCGGTGAATTAGGCTGTCCAGAACAATGTTCCACAGTAGGGGTGATAAAACCCCTCCCTGTGGACAGCCCCTCGTAAACTTGCCTCGTATCTTGACATCATTTACAGTTATTTCTATTGCACGCATAGAGAGCATGCTGAGAATCCATCCGCTTATTGTTGTAGGTACATTTCGATCAGTAAGCGAGGGCATTATTTTAGGGAACATGGTTTTATCGAAAGCTCCCTCGATATCTATGAATACGCCCAGGGTGGACTTTTTCTTGTCCAATGATCGCTCGATCTGACCAACCACATGATGTAGGAACGTATCGGTGGATTTCCCTGTTGTGTATGCATGTTGGTTGGGATGCAGTGGTTTGGTGTTAATCACTGTATCCCTTATGTACCTTTCATTTAGCCTCTCTAGCGTTTTTAATAAGAACGATGTAAGGCTAATAGGCCGGTAAGCTTTTGGAATGGAGTAATCCATTCTTCCAGGTTTTGCTATGAAGACAACCTTTACTTCTCTCCACATCTTCGGTATATAATTCAGAGCTAGGGAAGCTCTGAATATTTGCACTAGGTGAGGAAGGAGCTCCTCCAGACCCCACTGCAGCAGGGCTGGATAAACTCCGTCCATTCCCGGTGATTTGAAGGGGGAGAAGCTAGATATTGCCCATTTAACTTTGTCCTCGGTAACAATGAGTCTGGCAATGTGCCAGTCCTCTGTCGAGGGTATGTGATGTTCCTCGTTCCACTTTGCCTCTACTGTGGCAACAGAATCGGGGAAGTGTATTTCTCGCAAGAGATGTAAACTTTCTTCCAGGTTGGTAGTTTGACTACCATCCTGTTTCTTAAGTATACCAATATCTCTGTATGGATCTTTTGTTAAGGCTCTTTGGAGTCTCGCTGCCTGTGGAAAATCTTCGATTTCTTCCACAGTAGGTTCTCCATGCCGTTCTCTGGTTTTGCCTGACGACTTTCTTGTATTCTTTAAGGTGGAGCTTGTATAAGTTCCAATCCTCGAGGAGTTTTAAACTACTTGCCTTGTTAAATGCCTTTCTCGCCATCTTCCTTAGGCATTCTAATTCTGGGCACCACCAAGGAGTGAAGTTGCCTTTATTATTAGTCAGCCTTAGGGGCAAGAGCTTT
Source organism: Altica lythri (assembly GCA_964028335.1). Lineage (NCBI taxonomy): Eukaryota > Metazoa > Arthropoda > Insecta > Coleoptera > Chrysomelidae > Altica > Altica lythri. Next base: position 17,791,627 of record OZ034806.1, read on the forward strand.
TGTAAGACTTGATAATTGTGTTCTGTATCGTTGCTGTGTACCGTTCCAGATCACTATTATTTCCGGGTGTGGTGACCTCACACTCCCGCAGAGCCCTTTCCAACCGAGAAGCGTAAGCTGCTCTGTCGGTCTTTCTAGGGTCGCGGGATAGAGTTAAGGGCACACCACCCAGATCTATCTTAAATGCTAACCACCGGTGATCTGACATTGATACTTCGTCAGACACCTGCCAGCATCGGATTTGTTTTGATATTTTAGTTGTACACAACGTTATATCTACTATGGTTTGACTTCGAGAGTTTACAAAGGTGGGAGTGGTACCTCTGTTCATAATGCAGAGGTTATTCCGTATTATATAGTCATAAAGTGACTTACCTCTGGCGTTTATGTCCTTACTGCCCCAGTTGACGTGATGTCCATTGGAGTCGCACCCAATTATGAGCTCCAATTTCTGGTGCTGGCAGTACTTCACCAGTTCCTCCAGTTCCCTGCTAGGTGGTGGTGCGGCTGCATCAGAGGGGAGGTAGACTGATACTAGGACTACGGTATTTGGTTGTCCGTCACAACTAGCACATTCCATCCTTACTGCAGTCAAGTCTGAGCAGGAGAGATGTGCCAGAGGATGAACTTTAATTTGCCTAGGTACGTATATAGCAGTCCTTGGCTGGTCATTGCTGGGAAAATAAAAAGTTTTACCAGTTAAAGTACTTAAACCAATGATTCTGGTTTTCCTTATCCACGGTTCTTGGATTAATGCAATAGTGTCCTGTTGCTCAGCAAGGTGGCGGCTGATGGTTGCCGTGGCCACTCTGCTGTGCTGAAGGTTACACTGAATAAATGAAGTCGTGTCGGCTCCTCCTCTACGATCCATTATTATTATTATTATTATTATTATTATTTTTAATTATTTATTTGCTCAGGGGGACCGTTTCTGAGGACCCGTCGGTCTGCATCTTTTCAGATGCCTCCTCGGGTGCCTCGTCTGCAGGGGTGTCGACCGCCAGACTTCCTAGCTCGACGCCACTGCTGGTCTCCTCCTGACCTTGCTTCTTGGCCTCTTCGGCCTTTACCTTCATAGTCAATGAGGTGAACGCATAGGTCAACCTTATCGACTTTCGTTTGAGGGTAGTTAAGTCCTCGTCCCCTACTCCGAAGACGAAGAGATGCCCCCTCGGTTCTGTTTGGCCTCGTGGTGGAAAGAGCACCATCTCGAGACCTTGAGGTCCGGGTTTTGCCCACTTAGCCGACGCAGCACGACCTCCTTCTCCTCGAGTATCTCAGTTGATCTATTTGGGATCCAGAGAGATGCTTTTGTCAGCTTCGGTAGGCAGTCTACTCGCACCACCTCGAGTGATGCGTCCTCCCACGGTCGAAGGCCAACAACAGTATTTGTAAGCCATGCCAACGTCGCGTCGTCATCGCAGATAACTCTGATGATTTCACTAGAGTGCGACCACTGACGGAACGTTGGTGGCTTGGCGTTACTGGAGGAGGCGGCCAAAATTACTTTGTCCAGCTCTCCCAGCAGCATGTCTTGGACAAGAGCTTCCCTTTAGGCAGAAATTTTGCCGTAGAGGTTGCTTTTGTCTATTATAGCTACTCGGAGGTGACCGGTATATATGCACCAATAAATGTTTTACCATTGTCAGAGTAAAAATTAGACGGAATACCCCGTCGAGATATAAATCTTCTAAGGATTGCTATAAAATACTCACTTGGCAGATTACTTACAAGTTCCAAGTGAATTGACTTTGTAGAAAAACAAATAAAAACACAAATATAACATTTTGTAACATGACGTCCTCTACCTCTTCTATCAGCAACTGAAATGGACAAGCATAGTCAATGTCAGTATGCTGAAATGGAAGAGAAAGAATAACACGACTATCTAGAAGATTTGACATGGAAGCTGGGCAAAAAATTAGGGTTTTTTGTTAAAACATGTTACACAATTGTTTATAACTCTTTTTGCTAGGTTTTTACCACCTATAATCCAATATCTTTGTCGTACTGCTGCAAGAAGAGATTGCAGACCTGCATGTAATAATGCCTTGTGCTTGTGTCTTAAAATAAGGGTAGCTAATGAATGTTTTGAGGTTAGTAATATAGGATGCTTCTTATTATAATCCAATAAAGTAAATCTAAGTCTTCCTCCAACTCTGAGTATATTATTATTATCAATGAAAGGTTGTAATGAAGCTAGTTTGTGCTGTTTTGGTAATCTGCTTTGGGTTTTTAGCAAAATGATCTCATCTTTAAATGATTCCTGCTGTGCTAATAAAATGAGTCTATGATGAGATAACTTTAATTCATGAAGTGTAATTGGTGTCAAATTGATTTTGTTTGGATTGTTTTTTTACAATCTCTAACGTAATTATAAATTCTGAAAATATATGACGTAACTCTTAGTAATTTGTAAAAATCGGAAATATCAGTGAATAGAGAAAATGGAGTAATAACCAAATCTTTATTTTTACAAAGTAATATGGATGAATTAGATTTAAGTTCTGGTATTTCTGTGCTATTAGAAACAGGTTTAGCATAATTAATGTTGAATGATTAAGTTAAAAATTTTGGACCATGCCACCACAATTTAGAATGGAGGAGTTTTAATGGTTGAACTCCTCTTGATGCTTCATCAGCAGGATTTTGTGAAGTGGAAATATATTTCCAATTTTCGACAGTTGTTAGTTGTTGAATTTTATAAACTCTATTTGCTACGAACTGTTGAAGACAAGCGGGTTCAAGTTTAATCCAAGCTAAAACAACTTGTGAATCACTCTAATAAAAAACAGGAACTGATATTGAACAAGCTGCTTTTACTTGGTGTAATAATTGAGAACCCAACGAAGCTGCACAGAGCTCTAATCTGGGTATTGTTGTGGGCTTTATGGGAGAGACCTTAGATTTAGAACAGAGAAGATGACATTGAATTGTGTTAGTATTAAAATTTGCACTTCGAACATATACACATGCTGCATATGCCAATTGTGATGCATCACAGAAACAATGAAAATCCAATATTTTAAAATTTGTTGAAATCACGTTACGAGGAATTGTTAAATTATTAAGATATAATAAATTATTATAAAATTTATTCCAATTGTCATATAAATCTTTTGGAATGGGTTTATCCCAATCAAGCTTTCTGATCCATAATTGTTGAATAATTAATTTAGATATTAAAATTGTTGGAGTAAGAAGACCTAATGGATCATAAATTTTTGAAATATACGATAAAATAATTCTTTTTGTGATTTCAGTAGGATTAATGGGTTCAATTGCATAAGTTAATTCATCTAATTGGCTTGTCCACTAAATTCCTAATGTTTTTACTGATTTATTTTCTCCTATAAAAAGTATAAAATTATCAGTGGATTGATTGGAAATTGAATTTAACAACTGTGGAGAATTGGACATCCACTTTCGTAATGGAAAATTTGCGGAATTTAGAATGGATATTATTTGTTTACATAAAACTTCTAATTCTGTAATGTCATTGCTTCCAGTTAATAAGTCAACAACATAGAAATCGTTGAGAATGACCTTTGAGGCTTGTGGAGAAGTTTCTGAATTTTTATATGCTAACTGGTTAAGACATCTGATTGCTAGATATGGAGCCGCGGCAGTGCCATACGTCACCGTGTTCAGTTGGAAAATGGAAAGTGGTTTGTTTGGATCATCTCTCCAAATAATTCTTTGGTATGGTTGATGAGATGAATGCATTTTAATTTGTCGATACATTGTGTTGACATCAGCCGACACTACATATGCATATTGCCAAAACGTACCAATATATCAAAAATGTTATTTTGGATCTTTGGACCTATATACTGGAGGTCATTAAGTGACCATCCACTAGTTGTTTTCGAACTACCGTCAAAAACAACTCGTAACTTAGTGGTTACACTAGATTCTTTGAAAATGCTATGGTGAGGAAGATAATAACATATTGAATTAGTAGATGAATTAACTGAACTAGTTACATCGTGTAAATGATTTAAAGTTTGATATTCAAAAATAGATTGCTTATAAAGAGTATATAATTCCGGTTGAATTAATAATCTTTTTTCTAATGAATAAAAACGTTTAATTGCATGATTAAATGAATCACCTAAACGTGATGGAGAATATTTAAAAGGAAATTTTACTGTAAATTGACCAGTAGGAGTCCTACTAGTATCAGTGAAAAATAATTTTTCACATTCATGCTCATCTTGAGTATTAAATTTAATAGCTGGAATTTCTTCCAATTCCCAGAAACGTTTTAATTGTTCATCTTCCTTGGAACAATTCACTATACAATTATAAATTAAAAATGGTTGAGAGTTAGGCTTACAAATTGGTGCTACACCCGAAACAATCCATCCTAATTTAGTGTTTTGAAATATAGGTAAATTTTTACCTAGTTTAATTTGTCCTATCGACAATAGAGACCAAAATTCACTAGCACCTATTAACATGTTAATAGGACCTGGATCGTAAAAATGAGGATCAGATAAATTTATGTCTTCTGAAACATTGCAATCATCAAAGTTCATGAAATGAGATGGAGTATTATTACTAATAGTAGGTACTACTAAACAAGAAAGATCTGTCGAGAACTGACTAAATTTAGAGGAAATCGTTACTGAGCATTTTTTATGAATTATAGACTCAGATTGATTAATGCCGATGATGGGAATATATGTGTCAATCAAATGTAGTTTAAGTTTATGACAAAACTGTTCAGTTATTAAATTTGATTGAGCTTCACTGTCTAAAATAGCTCTAGCTGAGTGGAGATTACAATCAGAATCTTGAATGAAAAATGTTACTGTTGACAACAACACTTGAGTTTCATGTTTTTTGCTTCTTACCAAAAAATTTATTTGAGCTTGAGAATTGACAGCTGAAGAATCTTGTGCATCAATATGTAGAAGTGTGCTATGCTTCTGAGGACATTTTTTACAGTGCCCCATTTTGCATGGATCGTTTGTATGATTTAATTTTTAGACAATTAAAACATAGTTTTAACCTTTTCTAATCTTTCCAAGGGAGAAAGTCTTAAAAAATCTTTGCAAGAGCAAATTGCGTGCTGTCCTTGACAGAAATTACATTTTAAGGCGTTCATTGTTAAATTAAATTTAATAGGAACTTTTTGATTATTTGATCTTTTTTGATGATAGTTAAAAGAATTTGAATCTCTACCAAAATAAGGTTTATTTTGATCCTTTGGCTAATTTTCAAGAGTATCAGCTTTTTTATTTAAAAATTCAAAAAATTCATTAAGAGTTGGTAACTCGTTATTTGGTTCAAACTCTTCCCACCTTTTTTGTAAATTAGAATCTAATTTTGAATTAATTAAGTAAATAAGAGAAATGTCACAACTTTCTTCATTACTTAATTTAAGGTTTTTCAATGCAGCTAAATGTGAAGAAGTTTCATCAATTAATTTTCGATACGCCTCTGCAGATTCTTTGTATATAGACTCAGTTTGAAAAATAGCCTTTACATGGTTATTTGCTAATATCCGTTTTTTATCGAACCTATCACATAATGTTTTTCACGCTATATCATATTGATCCTCTACAAAATCAATTCCATCAATTATTTGTTTACCATAACCTTCTAAAGATGTTCGTAAAAAATTGTATTTATTCGCTCTGCTTATCATGTTATTATTATGTACTATAGATAAATATTTTGTTTTAAAATTAAGCCAATTTTCATAATTACCTTTAAAAACCGGTAGTTTAATTTTAGGTAAAAAACTACTTTGAGTGTCTACTAACTAAACACGATTATTTAAATTATTTGATGGAGTGTTACTTTAAATAAAATGTTTTAAAATCCCTCTAGTGTTATAATATTCTGATTCAAATTGAGCCCTAAAATTAAAATGTTCGTCTAAATCTACGTCTGCACATTTTTCTTCTATATCAGTTTAAATTTTGTTAAATTCTTTAAAAATATGATAGAGATTTTCAGCTCTCTCTTCTATTTCATCAATTGTTGGCATTTTTTCTTCTAGTGACTCAGCTAATTGTGATAAATTCATTAATCTCTGCTTTACAGATTGTCTGTTTCTTATTAATTGTTTTAATGTCATATTGAATGTAATTGAAATTAAATACTACTGGTTAATGACAAATGAACTAAACTTGTATAAAGTAAATTTGACTGAAACTATTATTATTTAATAACAACAAATGTAAGTTGTTCTAATGCGTACAAACTTTACTTGCACTCTCAAATGTAATAAAATAAGGATAATTGGAATGAACCCACCTTAATATTGTAGATGCACTAATAAATAATCGATTGGGTTACTATAGATTTCACCTTCCTCGTTTGGTTTATAATGAATAATAATAATAATAATAATAATAATGCTTTATTGTCAGAAATTTTACAATTTGTCGACAAAGCTAAAAAACATACAAAAAAGTACAAAAACCTTAAAATCTAACATATCACATAAACAAAATACAAAAAAAAAATATTTATACAATTAAAGAAATTGAAAGTCATCAAAAAAAAGAGAAAGAAGAAGAAAAGGAAAAAAGAAAAAGTTCCTTGAAATAGTAAATTAGTGTGTATTTAGAAGTATAAAATCATAATATGAAAAATTCATTTACTGTGTACAAAGATCTCTCCAATAAGTGTGCCTTCATAGCTCTACGGAATGCGGGAAAGAGTGTAATAGATTTGATATTGAAAGGCAGACGATTGTGCATCTTTTTTGCATTATACAATATAGAGTTTTTGATTAATTTTGATCGTGGGATTGGTAAACAAAGATCAAGCTCCCTGTTTCTAAGTGGATAGTTGTGGGAAGGCGTTTCAGGATTCGCTGACGAGTGCTTGCGGATTAAGCAAACGGATTCAAAAATGATTAAAGAAGGAAAGGTTAAAATTTGATATTTTTTAAAGTATTCCCCACAATGAGTTCTATTGTTTAAACATGTAACGGATAGCTCTCTTTTGAAGTTTGAAAATACGGTCAAATTGAGTCGCACAACACGTACCCCAGAATGGAATGGGCGTAATAGACTGTTCGAGCTGTTGACAAGTTTAATTCCTTGGAAACTGATCTTAGCGCAAAACACGCAGAACTTAATTTTTTTGACAATGCATTGATGTGCTAATCCCATTTTAATGAGTTGTCAACAATGAGACCCAGGAACTTTACAGAATCAACGATTTCCACACTATTGTTATTAAGTTCAAAAGTTTGTAATGTACCTTTATATGATAAGATTTTAGTTTTAGAGAGATTGAGGCACAGAAGGTTAGAATCGCACCACGATTTAATAGTGACTAAGTCACGAGATACGATACTATAAAGGGATGTACTATCCGGGTTGCTCCAGGTAAAACTAGTATCATCAGCAAAGAGGCAGAGTTTACTACTAATATTTAGGTAGACAATATCATTAATAAAAAGCAGAAATAAGATAGGACCTAGAACTGAACCTTGAGGCACCCCACAGTCAATTGGCTTACAGGAGGATGTTCTCTCATCAACCCTTACTATCTAACTTCTGTAGGTAAGATAAGATTTAAACCACTCGAGTGGTATTCCTCTAATCCCATAGTGTTGTAATTTGTGAATTAAGATGTTGTGGTTTACACAATCAAAGGCCTTAGAGAAGTCGCAGAAGATTGTTGCTGTAGAGTTCTGATTGTTAAGACTGGAGTAAACATTGTCAAAGAGCGAGAACATAGCATCATTGGTAGATTTATTGCTCAAGAAACCAAACTGTTGGGGAGTTAGTATTTTATACTTGCAAAGAAAAGATAGCAATCTTTTTTTAACCAATCTTTCAATAATCTTCGACAACGTGGGGAGAAGTGCTATTGGGCGATAGTTCGAAGCTTGATCTTTATCACCTCCTTCGTGCAAAGGAATAATTATCGCAGTCTTAAGGCAGCTTGGAAAGACTCCAAGTTGAAGTGACTTGTTAATCAAGTTAGTCAGATGGCTTAGGGTGTTTACCGGTAGATGTGAAAACATTTTCAGAGTAAGCCCATCCGTTCCAGCAGATGATTTGTTTTTAATCTCATTAATTGTGTTACGAAGCTCGGCCAATGATACAGGTGAAATGAAGAAACTGTGTAAATTTTCGTTTCTGAGATAAGAAAAAGGATCGTGGGAAGGAGTTATGGAGCTCACTAAGTTCTTTGCTACATTAACAAAGAAGTTGTTTAAGTTCTCTGGAGAAGTAGGAATTTTGTTAGATGAAGAGGCCCGGTCCCTTAATTCATTTACAATAGACCAAGTTTCTTTAGCAATGTTACCCGCATTTCCCAATCTTCTATTGTAATACATATCCTTGGCAGCTTTGATAGTTTTAATATAAGTTTTCCTGTACAGTTTTTCATAATTTTGGAAGGAGACGCTATCTGAGAATTTTTTTAAATATTATAAACAGCGCATGTTCTTAGAAGATAATCGTAAGCCTCTAGTAGACCAGGGTTTGTGTTGCTTCACTTTAATAGGCCTGAGAGGAAAGGATTTGAATGCAAGATCAGACACTATCTTTACAAATCTAGAGAATTCGGAGTCGACGTCATCAGATAGAAAATTCCAGTCAGATTTTAGACACAACTCATTGAAATTTTGGAAATTTTTATCCGAAAATACGGCCTAATTTGCGCGAAACATTTTTACTTTTGGATTTTAGGGGAAATGTAGTTAATATTGCTTCATGGTCAGAAAAACCTGAATTAAAAACAGTACAGTCAACGATTTTCGGATCAAAAGATGTAGTGACATAGTCTATGGTGGTAGAACAAGTTTTAGTTATTCTGGTTGGCGCGTTGACGTGCATGATTATTCCAAAAGAATCAAAAATATTCTGAAGAGATTCTTTTGCAGTACAAACACTGGAGTAGTCAATATTCAAATCACCACATACAACTAATTTACCATTTAAAGGAAGGGATTCAAGTAAGCTCAGTAAATTTTAAAAAAAAATTTGCAAGTCCGCATCAGGTGTTCTATAAATACAAATAATGAAAATGTTATAAAAATTATTACAAACAATGGAAAATTCAAAATGTTTCTCAGATAATAAATGATCAAATTTATTCACTGCTGAAAAGTCGTTATTTGTTGACATTATTATAGTACCTCCATGAAATAAATCACTTCTATTAAATCGAGCGACTGTAGTGTACTTTTTAACAAAGACTGGCTCATCAATATTTAAGCAGTGTTCAGTAATTGCAACCACTTCACGAAATTTTAGCTCTTCTAATAGTAGAAGTAATTCATCTGTTTTATGTCTTAAGAACCGAATATTAATAAAAAATAAACTAAGCCCACCATCATCTAAAGTTTCAGAGTGTGCTTGTTCCTCTGTTCGCGTCTTATTGATTAAAAATTTTGTGAACTGGATGAAGAACCACTTGAATAATAGTTCTTATGGCATTCTCTGATTTTTTGGAGCCGGCAGAGCTTCTCTGAAGAAAAATAAGTCCTAAAGGAAGAGAGGTCTGCTTCAACTTCAGCTAAGCCAATACCGTAAGCATTATGGAAGCGGTAATACAACTTCCGCAAGGAGTCTACATCGCTAGGAAGACCCTCTGATGCTAACATTAATTTAATCTAGTGCTAGTGTGCCCTTCCATACATACACTTGGAGGCTGGTCATGCAAATAGGCAAGGAATAGCCTAAGAGGTTTTAGAATCAGGGGGTCTCTCAGCCTGGACAACAAATAGCGACCATTTTCCATATCCGAAGTTCGGGACAGCCTTACTATTGGTGGAGTCATTGGATCCATGCCCAAACCCTCATCGAGTTTGTCAGGTTTATTCACAACTTTAATGTTTTGCAAATCCTTCCCACAGGATTTACTAGCTGCAATAGCTTCTTTGTCAGAACGAATTTGTATATATTTTGCCTCCGTAGACAAGATTAGTAGCATCGGTAATTTCTGTACCTGACGGCCACATATTGATTTCTTTGAGCTGCTTCAGGTAATTTTTGTTTTGCACACCAACTTTAAAATTTGAGTCTGAACCTTCCCTGCTTTTCAACATTGGGAAGCATCGAATAAAGTCAGTGGTTCCTAATTTTTCCTTGATATAGTGTGCAAGGTGCTTAGCTGTGTATGGTGCTGGGATTTTTGAAACAACTATATACTGCCAATCTTCCTTTGTCGATGTTTTCTGGAGTATGGAAGTATTTAATGAAATGTCATCGTCAGTCTGGGTTGATATCGACTTTGTGTATTTTTTTGTTGGGCCAGCACTCACATTGGGCTTATCTTTGGCAGCTAACTTTTCTATGTTAGTAGCCATTTGGTTAATAATTTTGCGGAGATCACCAATTTCCTTCATGCATTTTATTGTATAAAACCTTCCATTTAGAGTCATGAAAATTTAAAATGTCGTAAATTTCCGAAATAACAGGAGATAGGTCATTATTCTTTTTTAGACAAGATCCCAAGGCCTCGACGTTCTCTGGAGGTATCTGCATTTTCTGTAGCTGTGACATTCTTTCGTGAAGATATTTAAGTCTAGGAGAGTCACAGGCACTGCAGAAGAACCTAATATTATGGTATTTTTGTTGATAGATTACCTTGGTTGTTGCTTTATCAAGCCCAGTGCATGACATACAAAAATTACGCCGACACTCCCCATTGCAACGAAATTTATAATTATCTTTTTCTGAGACGGCTTTTTGGCAGGAGTCGCATTTGTTAGAGTTAGACATAATTGAAAGTAAGGAAGATGAAAGTTGATGATAATAATTAACTGGAACTGAACTTCAAACCGGAACTATTTTCACAATAAAAAAACACAGCACTGAGAAATTAGCAATGCCGTATGGTTACAGGTCAATAACTTTCTGCCAGAGTCACGTTTATTAAACACGTACTAATTTGTTAAACAGGAACTAATCATAAAAAACACGTATAACAATAACAAATATGCTGGTAGTGCTTAGAGGTCAAAATATCAAAAAACGACCAGAAAAGTCAAAACAAAACAAACAAATTAAAATATAACAAACAAATCAAAACAAAACAAACAGCAATACCGGAATAGCCGACGAACGCGAAAACACAACCGTCTCGTACGACTACTACAAAAAAACTGAATGGAGCTCTTACATGGGCCTCTGTATTCTGGACAGCGGTAAATGAATGAATGGTTGTAAAACTTGTATAGGTTAGGTTACTATTAATACTATTGGCTTCACCTAGTCTTTGTGTAACTGAATTTTCATCGTTCTATTGCAGGTTACTCTTGACTTCACCTCGTTATGAATGATAATTGGACTTCACCTATTCTTTATATGAGATAAAATTCACTGCATCACATGAAATTCGTAGGTTAGGTTACTCTTGACTTTACCTCGTTTTTTGTGATGGGTGCTTCAATCCGGTTCGTATGGACCAAAAAATGTTTAAAATGTGTTTGTTTAATGAAGTGGACTGTATTCTGAATGTTGGTGATAATGTGTTAAATAAAATTGGATGTTTAACTCAGAACAACTTGTATTAAAATGTATTCTTACAATATAAAACAAATACAAAAGTATAAAGTAAAGATTATAAAATTATACATCTTTTCATCGTGACAATTACCGACTGATCCATTGAGTGTTTCAATGATGTGTTGGCCGGCAAAATATAGCAAGTGATGTTTCTGTCGTCGCTTTGCAACTCTTCTTCAAGATGACTGGGTGCGTTATCCAAAACCAGATCTGCTTTTGGTGGCAAATTCTTTGATTATAAATCTTGCTGCACAAGTGACACAAAGATATTTTTAAACCAATGTGTGAAGATGGTTTGTGTCATCCACGCATTCTTCTAGGAATAACAATAAACAGAAAGTGTATTCATTTTTATTCCTTTAAAACAACGTGCCTTTTTTCTGTTTCAATAAAAAGTAATGGCAGTCTATTATTGCCACTTGCATTGGAGCACATCCTTGCTGTCACTCGTTGCTTTTGCATTTTATACCCAGGTGCATATTTTTCAGCATATGCAGCAGGTAATTTAGCTTGTGATGTAGTCCGGATAATTTAAACAGGTTATAACTTAAAATTTATTTATTAAATTCAACAAGTAAAATAACAAAATAAACATTGTCCTGTAACCGCATTCACTTGTCTAACTACAATAAGGGACCAAAATTTGGTCGGTTACGAATGAATTTGTCTACCACCCGGCAGACGAGTACTCGCGGCTAGCTAACAGTGAAGAAGGGAGGAGTCTCCAAAAAAAATCAGAAATCAAATTAGGGGGCGCCAGACAAATTGTGCCCTTAAGTACCCAAAGTAAAACTTTCACAATGCCTACCAAAATGTCAAATCAAGCATTTGCTACCGAACCAACCCGAAATAAAATAGTTTTTATTAATTTAACTATCAGGTGTATTTAATCTACTAAACAATATGAAAGAGAAAATATATAAAAAAAGAAATAGGATAAGTACTGGCATCAGTTTTACATCAAAATGATAGTGAGAAGTGCCATAAACACCCGGAATAAAAATAATATATAAATTAAGAACACTTCGCGTGATCTCATGCGCAAGTTTTGTTTTCGCAAAGGCAGTGGATAAATATTCCGCCCAATAAAATATAAAAACCCGCTATAGAATTCTCTTACAAGATATTTTAAATAACAATATATTATAAAAGAATAATCAAAAACAAACTAATTCCTTTGATTTTCTTTCAAATAAAATCGGTAAATAAAAGTCTTAAAATACTAAAATATTTTCAAAACAATTAATTAAAATAACTGAAATATATAACGGGAACTTATTTTAATAAGAACAAAAAAAACTTGCGTGTCTCCTTTTTGTTTCCACCGATGGTAGGTGTAAATATATTTTCCAATATCACCTTGTATTTAACTGTGCAGCCAACGTATGGGTAAACCATCCCAAAAAAAAGTTCCAAACTACTAATGGTCTCAAACGTGTATGTACTTAAGGAATCGTCTCAGTGTGGCTCTCCAAAAAATCACTGATTTTCGCGATTTTTTTTAATGTTCAAATAAACTAATCGGTCTGTTTTTTTATAAATAAATACGTTGATGAAGAATAAAAAATATTTATAAATATTTATTTATTTATTAAGTGCATCATTGTTGTACAAATTGTTGTAAATACACGTGAAAAAAAAAGGTTCTGTATGGTTTCCACGACTGCGGCCGCAATTTTGATCTGAAAAAAAAATCAAAAGGATTATTGATCTGTAGGAAAGTTGCTATCGCGCTATGAAGGATTTTTTTTATTTTTTCAAATTTGACAAAATGGCGGCGGTTTGAACAAAAAGTGTCGAATTTGGTCCTTTTTTTTCGATCGTTTTCGTAAAATAGGAAGTTTTCAAAAAAAGAAAAAAAGCTTCCATAGCTCGATAAAGCGAAGTCTGCGGCTATCGGCCGTATGGTGCATCCCATTGTGTCCTAGATTTTTAAAATTGGATCGAACCCTTCGTTAAACGCTCAGGCTGCACAATACGTCGCGATTTCTATGGTTTGCTTCCCACAGAATATGTGTTTGGGAGCAAGTTGCCACACGCAATGATTTAAACTCTCGTTATTATTTTGAGTATTTGCGCCCGTACATCTCTCGTCGGTGGTCATCGTCATCTAGCGCTGGTGGTTGAGAATATTTTTCCTGAAATCCATTGGCCTCAGCTTTGCGCCATTCGCACCACGAATCTCCTCCCGAAGGACAATACTGATGCTGGGGATTATCATCAGTTTAGCTTTTGTGGTAAAACGTCGCCCATATTGCGTTCCTCATGTTCTCAACGGAATCGGAGTTTCGACGAACTGCTAAGCCATAATATTCCGAAAGAGATGTTAACAATTTTAATGTCAATTGCACTTTTTTTGGTTCGACAGCAGGTTTTTGTATTGCATTTTTTCCCCCTTTCGCAATACTTGAACGATATGTTTTTTTCTTCGGTTCAGTCTCCACTTGCTTGTCTGCAATTTGCTTCTTGGCTTTCTTCAATTGGACCAACCTTTTTCTCGCTTCATTTCCCCTTTTGTAAACACGTTTTTTGACGTGCAGAACGCATTCTTTTTTTTTAACGTGAGCTCGTCGCCATAAGGTTTGGCTTCTAACAACATTTTGAAGGTCTTTGTATCTCCATCTCCAATATAAAATCCGTATTTTGTATTGTGGATTTTCTCAGATCTCTTAAAAATTTCGAGCATACCATCAACCTCTCCAGCGCTGCCTTCGTGATTTACGTTGCACTCCGGTTCATGCGTCGCATACCATGCATCGTATTCGACCATGTTTTCTCTTCCCTTCCAAAGTGAACAAGCTTTGCAGAAGCTTGACCGAACAACAACATCCAGGATTTTATTGGTGTATTTTCCAATCACAGACACGATACCCATGCGCGAAGTGAAACCGCGCTTCGACCAGGATCCATCACCAGACACCGTGAGAATATCCGCTCGATTGATCCTTACGAGAGAAATATTTGGGATAATACAAAATCCAATAATCATCCGATAATACCCCACAATACAATTTAGAATTTTCACAAAGTAATCCCATACAGGTTGATAAATATATCACTGAATTAGAAAAATTGTACTACACAAAACTACCAAAATTTTGCTACTAATCGACAAAAGTGACCGTATACGATAAGAACAATCCCCACCCATGATACTTGGGCAGTGGTTCCTTTGGCAGGTAGCAAAGTTGTATAAAATTCTATCTTACTTTCGTTATTTTATAAAACTCAATTTTTTTCTATTTCATTCGTAACAATATCCAAATTCGCGTTACTCATTGCCAGACACTTAGTATGGTTCCAACTCCCTGCCGGACACCCCTAAACTAAAATATTTTGTAATTCAATTTACGTTATATTATATAAGCTAAATTTAATGTATGTTTTTTGGGGAACTATTTAAGGATGTTTCCTTAGCAGCCAGACATTTTTGAGGGTTCTATCATCCTGCCAGACACATTGAATTGAGCAGAAGTTGCGAGAGCGCGGAGCATATGTAGTAACTGGTGCAAGTAAAACAGAGCCTTCGGTTTATTGTGATCTTTTAATGCACATCAGCTGTTGTTTATTTCGAATTGTCTCGTGATCTTTTTTTTCTAGTTTATCAAGAAATTCTATTAAATAAAATTATTACAGTCCGGATAAAAAAAATTTAAAACAATATTCATTAAAAATTTTATAATATCAATTATGTAAAAAAATTAATTCATATTATTGGTAAGTTCTATAAAATTTATTGTATTTAATTAAAATTCAAGAATTTTTTTTTAACCAGAAACTGACAGCAAAATAAATTTATTAAACAAATATTCAATAATTTAAACATTGTCATCGCTGTCTTCGAAATCCCCATTTTCGTCATCACTACTCCAATCCTCGGATTGGTCATTATCAATGTCACCTTCGTTTGTTTCTGCAATCTATCTATACTTATAATAAATCTGTAGTGAGGTCAATTCTGTACATGAAATATATTTCCAAAATAACTATCAGGGGGTGATTAGGGATCGATACTGATGCCAAAAATGCAATCAGTAAAATTTTTGTCTGTCTGTCTGTATAACCGCTATAGAAACAAAAACTACTCGACGGATTTTAATAAAATTTGGTACAATTATTTTTTATACTTCTGTTCTGGTTATAGTATACTTTTCATCACGCTACAATTAATAGGAGCAGAGCAGTGAAGGGAAATGTTGGGAAAACGGGAGAAGTTACTCTATTTTTTAAGCTTCCGCCGCGTGTGCAACCTTAATGGTTAAAGCTATACAGAAATCATCTTATTTTTATAATTTGGAGGTCAACTGTGAACGGATTTTACAAAATTTCACCCACAAGGGGAGTTGAGGGGGCGTGAAATAAAAAATTTAAAATCTATAAGTCCTACAGGTTTAAAACTTTGCAAAATAGTTATTTTTATAATTTGGAGGTCAACTGTTAACGGTTTTTACAAAATTTCACCCACAAGGGGAGTTGCGGGGACGTGAAAATAAAAAAAATAAAAATTAAAATCTATGAGTCCTACAGGTTTGAAAATTTGCAAAATAGTTATTTTTATAATTTTGAGGTCAATTGTGAACGGATTTTACGAAATTCCACCCACAAGGGAGGATGCGGGGGCGTGAAAAAAAATAAAATTTAAAATCTATAAGTCCTACAGGTTTAACACTTTGCAAAATAATTATTTTTATAATTTTGAGGTCAATTGTGAACGGATTTTACGAAATTCCACCCACAGGGGGGGTTGCGGGGGCGTGAAAAAAATTAAAATCTATAAGTCCTACAGGTTTAAAACTTTGCAAAATAGTTATTTTTATAAGTTTGAGGTCAATTGTGAACTGAGTTTACGAAATTTCATCCTCAGGGGGTTGCGGGGGCGTAAAAAATAAAAATTAAAATTTAAAATCTATAAGTCCTACAGGTTTGAAACTTTGCACAATGGTTATATTTATAATTTTGAGGTCAATTGTGAACGGATTTTAGAAAATTCTACCCACAAGGGGGCATGCGGGGGCGTGAAAAATAATCTATACATATAATAAATCTGTAGAAATGAAAATTTTGTACATTAAAGATATTTAAAAAAATCATTAGCGGGGTGGGGGGGTGACTACATCGATATAGAACCCACAAATGTGGTTAGATTTTTTTTGTCTGTCTGTCTGTATGTTTGTGCGCGCATCACATTAAAACTACTGATCCGATTCGAATGCGGTTTTCACAGATGTATTTGTCTTCTTTCAACTTAACATCTGATATATAAAAATTTCTCCCCCCAACCTTTAGCGATGTCGGGGGTGAAATTTTTATATAACGATCAACACGCCACGCGAACTACGTCGCGGGTACAGCTAGTAGTAAAATAAATTATAAATAGTGTAACGGGATAACCGTAAAGGAAGGGACCTTAATTTGAAAGATTGTTGTTGACAGTTGATTTTTAGAAGTTTGTAAAAAAATCAACTGACCATTTTAAATAATGTTTCTAGAAAATTCTAGAAACTTCTAAACACACTAGATTAAATAATGTTGTATATAAGGGGATGCACGGACAGTTAAGTCAGTTCGAGTCAAGTGTTCAGAAGAGTTCATTGTATTGTCAAGTAGTTAGACGTTATCCAGCAGAGTTCAGTGTATCTTAACAATTTTGTAAATAAATTGTGTAAAAAGCCCCCATACGTGTTTCAAATTGGTGTCAGGTGTGGGGTGAAGATACAAGAATGCCTTGAAAAAAGATAAATGAACTATTGGTGGCTGAGCTCAGAAGAGAGCTTGAAGAATTAGAGTTGGAAACTACTGGAAGCAAATCCGTATTATTGAGAAGGCTCCGTGAGTACTACGTAAATAATAATTTGGACCCTGACGCTGTGGAGTTCGAAGACCCAGTTCAAAAAGCAAATTCTGAACTAACTCAACAACTTTCCCGGCTGCAAGAAGAACAAACTCAACAACTTTCCCGGCTGCAAGAGGAGCTATCGGGACGAATGACGAGCCAACAAGAAGAACAAACTCAACAACTTTCCCGGCTGCAAGAGGAGCTATCAGGACGAATGACGAGCCAACAAGAAGAACAAACTCAACAACTTTCCCAGTTGTCCAGTCAGATAAGCAGCCAGCGCGAAGATATGTCCCAGCTGTCGCAACGAATGACGAACCAACAAGAGGAGCTGTCCAGTCAGATGAAGAGCCAACAAGAGGAGCTTTCCAGTCAGATGAAGAGCCAGCGCGAAGATATGTCCCAGCTGTCACAACGGATGTCTACCCTACCAGAAGAGTTATCCAGTTCCTTCTCCCAGCAAATATCGCATTTGCGCTCCGAAATGTACACTCTTCGTGACGAACAAAATCAGCAAGTGTCCAGCTTGCGAGACGAACAAAATCAGCAAGTGTCCAACTTGCGAGACGAGCAAAACCAGATCAACCAGCAAATGCAGTCCGAGATAAAGAAGCTTCAACAAGAACAGGAAGCTAGCCGCCGAAACCAAACCATCCACCACGGCGACGGAGATGCAAGAAGGATGGAAACCTGCCACGCAGACGTCGAACGACAAAGAAGCGAGGAGACGACCCATGTACGAACGACGATGAAACCCCCGACCTTCGACGGGAAGACTTCCTGGCCAAATTACCTGAAACAATTCGACGCAGCGGCCAGAGCCAATGGATGGTCATCCCAGGAGAAGGCATTGTCCCTAACCGTAGCTCTGCGAGGCGAAGCTTTAGACGTCTTGCAATCATTGACACCGGATGAAGCTGACAACTTCGAGTTATTGGTGAATCGTCTAGAGATGCGTTATGGTCAAACTCATCTACAACCGGTGTACCGAATGCAGTTAAAGAGCCGAAAACAGAAAAATGGAGAAACTATCCAGGAATTTGAAGCGGATGTAGCAAGAATGGTTCGATTTGCGTATTCAAATGCAGCGGAGGATTTCCTGGAGTGCCTAGCAGTCCAAACCTTCACCGATGGTCTTCGAGACGTCGAGTTGCAGCGCGCTGTACGGTTGGCGCGGCCGAAGACTCTTGTGGACGCCTTAACCATTGCCCTGGAGTTTGAGGCGGCGACGGAGGCCTCACGTGGAGTTGCTCGACTAAGGGAAATCACTGGTAACTACGACCATGCCGTTCATTCCGTTAGCGACGTTGAAGCGGTAGTAGAGAAATTAATGAAGTTATCTCCAAAAAGAAGGCGCCCAGTGAGATGCTGGAACTGCGGAGAACTAGGCCATATAAGAATTACTTGCCCCCAAAAAGAAAAATCTTCTGCTGAAGTACCCCAACAGCAGGAAAACTAGAACGGGTCGACTCCTGGAGGGCGAAATCGACCCCAAACATTCCCGAAGCCCCTCACACCATAAAATTGGCAACTCTGCGACATCACGTGGACAGCTTATATGTAGATGGCCTCATTGATGGGAAGAACTTTAGCATGCTGGTAGACACTGGAAAGAAGATGTGGCCTACCAGTTGGAGACTGCGTACCGCTACCGGAGATTCTGCTAGAGTCTACGGTGAGATACAGGTGACGCTACAGTTTGGTTCAACCTCTCTTGTTCACTCAGTGCTGGTGGCTGACGTTGATGAAGATGTTGTTCTGGGCATGGATGTTATGCTCCACTGTGGTTTTCATTTGGATCTTCGCCAACGTATCCTTCGTACTGGTAATGAAGAAATATTCCTGCACCGAAAACAAGTTGACAATGCCTCGATCAAGCTAATCGATGATATCGAACTTCCGGCGAGCTGCGAATGTGTCGTCACAGCGCGGTTGGATGGACCGGAGCCAGATGGTGCCCAAGCCATGATAGAGCCGAAGAACCATGACCGTGAATTGGGAAAAGGACTCCTTGTGGGTAAGACTCTTGTTAGATCCGCCAAAGAGGTACCCATCCGAGTTATCAACTTGAACGATCATCCAGTTTTTCTCCGAAAGGACACGGAAATGGGAAGTTTAGAACCAGTAACGGCCATAATTCACAAGGTAAACGTTACGGAAACAGATAAGACCAACGAAATTGAACAATTAATGACAAAATTAGATCCCTCTTTGTCAAAATTAGAAAAGAAACAGGTAAGAGATCTACTTTACCGTTATAAACCTGTATTTGGTTCTAAAAGTAAACTGGGAAGAACTGATGTTGTACAACATAGAATTGACACTGGTGATGCACGTCCGATTCGACAGGTACCCCGAAGGATGCCTCAAGTTAAGAAGGAAGAAGCAGACAGAGCCCTTAAAGAAATGATCCAAAATGGCATAGTCGAACCATCCAGTAGTCCGTGGGCTTCTCCTGTGGTATTAGTGAGAAAGAAAGACGGATCAATGCGGTTTTGTGTCGACTATCGAAAGCTAAATGATGTCACTAAGAAGGACAGTTATCCTCTACCAAGGATTGATGATGCCCTCGATGCTTTGGCTGGTTCTACTTTGTTTTCTACCTTAGACCTTAAAAGCGGATACTGGCAAGTTAAAATGAATCCTCCAGACAAAGAAAAGACTGCCTTTACCAGTGGATCAGGGTTATGGCAATTCACGGTCCTTCCATTTGGCCTCTGTAATGCTCCTGCGACGTTTGAACGACTAATGGAGAACATCCTGCGGGGTTTGTCATGGGAAACTTGTCTAGTTTATCTAGACGACATTATCATAATGGGTAAGACCTTTAAGGAACATTTATCTAACCTGGAAGAAGTTTTTAAAAGATTACAGAACGCTAATCTAACATTGAATGTTAAGAAATGCCACTTGTTCCAGAGACAGGTCAACTATTTAGGACATAACGTAAGCAAGGATGGCGTTGCTGTTGACCCCGCTAAGATACAAGCCGTTCAGGAATGGCCAATCCCTATCGACAAACATCAGCTTCGGAGTTTCTTGGGTCTTTGTTCCTATTACCGACGATATGTCAAGAATTTTGGAGACATTGCCAAACCCTTGACACGTTTGACAGAACAAGATAAGTCCTTCTGTTGGGATCAGAAATGTCAAAAGGCGTTTGAAATATTGAAGAAACAGCTTACGTCAGCACCTGTTCTTGCTTATCCACTTCCTGATGGTAAGCTTATTCTGGACACCGACGCCAGCAATGTGGGAATTGGAGCCGTATTGTCACAGCTACAAGACGGTAAGGAAAGAGTGATTGGTTACTTCAGCAAAACTTTATCGAAAGCTGAAAAGAACTACTGTGTAACTTGGAGGGAACTGTTAGCAGTTGTAAAATCCGTCGAACACTTTTATAAATATCTGTATGGCAGAAAATTCCTGATCAGAACAGACCATGCCAGTTTAAAGTGGCTACTTAGCTTTAGGAACCCAGAAGGACAGATAGCAAGATGGCTCGAAAAACTGCAAGAATATGATGTTGAAATCGAGCACAGACCTGGAACCAGACATCGTAATGCTGATGCACTTTCCAGAAGACCATGTCGACCTGATTGCCCCCATTGTACCCGTATGGAGCAGAACGAGGAAAAACTTGCCTTGGTTAAGGTTGTGCCAGAAGACGAGAGCTCTATGCTGGAGAAGCAACAAGAAAACGATCCCGTTCTAAGAAAGATTCGGGAGTGGAAGAGAATGGACCGTCGTCCGTTGTGGAGAGAGATATCCTCATCCTCTCCTGCTTTAAAAGCATACTGGTCCCAATGGAACTCTTTAATTTTGGACGGAGGGCTCGTTAAAAGACTTATAGAAAATTCAGAGGGCACAGAAACAAGGAAACAAATAGTGGTCCCAAGAAATGCTGTACCGGAAATTTTAAAACAGATGCATAATGATAGTTCTGGAGGACATCTGGGTATCACGAAAACGCTGCAAAAGATCCGAGATAGATTTTACTGGGTAAATTGCACCAATGATGTTAAAGATTGGTGTCGTAAATGCACTACATGTGCTGCCAGTAACGGTCCGCACCGAAAACCGAAGGCGGAAATGCAGCAATACCTGGTTGGAAGTCCTTTTGAAAGAATCGCAGTAGATGTATTGGGGCCACTTCCACAGACCGATGTAGGAAACAAGTACATCTTTGTTGTAATGGACTACTTCACTAAATGGATTGAAGCATATGCAGTTCCCAATCAGGAAGCCACCACTTTAGCAGATATATTGGTTGAAGAATTCGTAAGCCGATTTGGGGTACCACTAGAATTACATTCAGACCAAGGAAGAAATTTTGAGAGCAAGCTGTTTCAAGAAGTTTGCCAAAGATTAGGCATCCACAAAACGAGAACCACAGCGATGCACCCTCAGTCTGATGGAATGGTGGAACGAATGAACCGGACTATAACCAACTATCTGTCAAAAGTGGTGTCAGATTGTCAGAGGGATTGGGATCGACATATTCCACTATTTCTAATGGCAATTCGATCGGCCATCAACGAATCAACTGGCCAAACGCCTGCGAAGGTTCTGTTCGGTAGAGAAATGAGGCTACCATGTGACTTGGTGTTTGGTTGTAAACCTGGTGAAGAAATGGCACGTGAACAATATGTCGCCGACCTTCAGAATCGAATGGAGAATATACACAACCTGGTGCGTGGAAAACTACAATTATCTAGTGATCGGATGAAGAGGTACTATGACACAAGGACAATGGAAAAGAGTTACCAAGTTGGAGATTTAGTCTGGCTCTATAACCCCCGACGGCGTCGAGGTATTTGTCCCAAATTACAAAAGAACTGGGAAGGTCCTTACACCATCAAGAAGAAGATTAACGATGTCATTTATCGGATCGTGAAAATTCCCAGAGGGAAACCCGTCGTGGTCCATCACGATCCTTTGGCGCCTTACCAGGGAAACCACAGTGGAGATGCGCAGCAACTCCAAGAAGATGGTTTGGCTGGCTCAGGGAGTGTGCGGGATTCCGATGTAGGAAATAACATTCCAGGAGGAATGAATCTAAGGAGGGGGCAGTGTAACGGGATAACCTTAAAGGAAGGGACCTTAATTTGAAAGATTGTTGTTGACAGTTGATTTTTAGAAGTTTGTAAAAAAATCAACTGACCATTTTAAATAATGTTTCTAGAAAATTCTAGAAACTTCTAAACACACTAACTAGATTAAATAATGTTGTATATAAGGGGATGCACGGACAGTTAAGTCAGTTCGAGTCAAGTGTTCAGAAGAGTTCATTGTATTGTCAAGTAGTTAGACGTTATCCAGCAGAGTTCAGTGTATCTTAACAATTTTGTAAATAAATTGTGTAAAAAGCCCCCATACGTGTTTCAATAGTTATAAATTTGTGTGAAATATTTTTATATAATTATTACATACGTGATATGGTTTTCAGACAACCACTAACGTAATTGGGTAGTTTATTTATTTATTGGTTTCCTTACAAACACCTGATAGGTAATTACATGCAAAGTAGTAACCTTAACACAATATAAACAGCAGTTAAACTAAAGATAAATAATAATACAACATAAAACAAAATGTATAGAAAATATAAAAAAAGATAGCAATAAAAACTAAACACTTAAAAAATAGTAGTAATAAGTACGTATCACATTTAAATAGGATTACTATACTGATACAGCCTGAGCTTGTTTTTAAGCTTTATATTAAATAAATCCGATAATATTTCTTTGGATATCATATTGTTACATATTTCAAGCATTAACATAACAGGCGATGGGCTGATCTTATTAATGCAGAAAACATCCTGTAAGAGAATTCTTAAATTGACTTTAGGAACCCTGAAGTTAATACCGTTAATCAGACCGCAGTCGGAATACTTTAAATTATTTAAGATGTTGTTTATAAATAACACAGCCTGAGTCTCTCTTCTAGTAGAAAGAGAAGACAACTGAAATTTAAATAGCATTGACCTATACGAGATCATATAAGGATATATACCATACTTTTTATTGTAAACATATTTTAAAAACCGTTTCTGCACTTTTTCAATTTCGTTGTTTTGAGTGTAGCTATCTGGAGCCCAGATATTGGAAGAATACTCTAAATGTGGTCGTACAAGAGCAGTATACAATCTTAAAGTAGTTTGAATATTAAAATCTTTGGAATTAAGAATAACAAATCCAAGTAATTTAAAGGCTTTATTAATAATATTGTTGTAATGTGTGGTAAATTTAAAGTTACTCTGGAAAATACACCCAGATCTTTAACCTCACTATACCTCTTAAGTTTACAATCCTGGATATAATAATCCTCAATTAAAACATTCACCCTTCGAGAAAAAGAAACAATGCAACACTTATCAGTATTTACAGGCATTCCATTTCTTCTGAACCAGGATATTCACTTCTAGATTTAGGTCCTTTTGAATATCAAGTACATCCTCTTTACCGGATACAGATTTGAAAAGCTTAAAATCATCTGCAAAAATTAAACTCATGCAGAACTTCAGACACTCAGGCAAGTCGTTTATAAAAATCAAAAAGAAAAGTGGGCCTAAAATACTACGCTGAGGCACCCCAGAGGTAGCAATGTATTTATGAGACATTGCATTACTAACTTTGACTCTTTGGTTCCTATTGTTTAAGTAGGAAGTTATAAACCTCAATGACTCTCCGGAGAAACCAAAATCGGCCATTTTCCTAACTAAAATATCATGATCAACCTTGTCAAAAGCCTTGGCACAATCTGTGTAAATGACATCAAGTTGCTGTTTGTTCAGGATTGCATCAGATATGTATTCAGAAAAAACGCAAAGGTTTGTAATGGTTGATTTATTTGGGAGGAATCCATGTTGAGATTTGGAAATTTGACATAAAATGTTTGTAAAAATAAAGTTGTAAATGATTTTTTTAAATATTTTTCCTACACTATTTAGTAGACTTATGGGTCTGTAATCCCTAACATTTTTCCTACTACCACTTTTAAAAATTGGAGTAACAATGGCTTCTTTTAGTTTATCAGGAAAATAACCCAGTTCTAAGGAACGATTAAAGATATGTTTTAGAGGAGTTATTAGAGATTCAGCACAACCCTTGTAGATATATGGTGGAATGTGATCTGTCCCAGTAGATTTTTTAGGTTTTAAACTTTTTATACTACTCAGTATATCATTATCAGACACTTGTAGCGAAAATTAAAGCCTGCATTACAGAAGTTTAGTTGTTGATTGGAGGTAGGTGGTTCAAAAACTGAAACAAAATACTGCGCAACGGCATCCGCAATATCCTGCTTATCCGTTAGCCGCACACCATCAAAATCCATTTCCCTTGGCACACCAGAACTATTTTGTTTACCACTGATAAATGACCAAAAGGTGCTGGGGTCATTATTACAATTAATCTCAATATTTCTTTTGTAATTAGAGTACTCGATTTTAGCTTGATGTTTTATTTCTGACCTCAGCAATTTGTACTCATTTAGTGTTGTTGAACTAGCTCTGCCTCTATTGATTAAAGAATGCAGATGTTGTTTTTTTTTTAATTTAATCAATCAATTTAGAGGTGAACCAAGGTGGATACTTTCTGACTGAAACTGAGTCTCTAACCCTGTACTTTGGTATTGAGGCATCTAGGCATCTGTACATATGTGAATAGAAAGCATTTAAAGAGTCATAAGCACCCTCACAAGCAAGGACATCTGACCAATCACACTTACCCAAAAGATCATACAACAGAAGAAAATTTCCCTTAGCAAAATTATATTTATATTCATTTGAAGTTCCTTCTGTACAGTAAGAGACAGACTTAGGGCTGGATGGTACGCATCTTCAGACAAGAACGGATCATCAGACCTTTTGGTATTTATGTCAATACTTGAAATTATGAGATCCAACTTCCTTCCCATATGATTGTTAATTTGATTAAGCTGCTTAAGGTTATATAGAGTTAAAAATTGCTGCGTCAGGATATTTTTTTCACCTAGACCCAGATCTAAAAAAGGCTAATTAAAATCTCCTAATAATACAATTTTATGATTTAATGTTAATAAGATACTTTCAAATCTATTTTAGGAAATTACCTAAGACTTCAGTGCTACAACTAGGCTTAAAATAGACAACACATAGATATGTAAAAGACTTTTTAAGTTTCATTTTTATAAGGATTCATTCATTATCACAGCTGAGTACAATTACCTCATGATCCCCTTCAAACCATTTAAAATGGTATTTGCCATTTTGTAGAATCCAACCATTATTTATGTTATAAGTAGACCTTCAGAATCAAGGCTTTATTAAACTAAAAATTGTAGTACAGAAATTACTATCAGGTACTGACAAACTGACATATAAAATGTTGTCAATCAAGTATAATAAATAAATAAAGTATCTATGTAAATAATATAATATATGACATTCTTCCCCACTGTTATTTTGTAACATAATCTTCTAAATATCTCGGAGGTTGTCTAATTCGTTTCTCAGATGTTTCAACAATTAAA
This sequence comes from Altica lythri, assembly GCA_964028335.1. NCBI lineage: Eukaryota > Metazoa > Arthropoda > Insecta > Coleoptera > Chrysomelidae > Altica > Altica lythri. Next base: position 17,817,472 of record OZ034806.1, read on the forward strand.
TGTAAAGGTGGATTAGGTTTTAGTTTATGTTTAGATTCATTGGTATGAATTAAGTCTGGAGTTGGTTCAGGTGGTTCATTGGCATGACTAGTTAAATGATCTTGATTTTCTGTATTTTCTATATTTTTTTCTAAACTGAATGGTTGTGATTGTTCATTATGTGGTTCTTCTTCTTCTCTTAATAAAGATGTATCACCCCTTGGAGCTACGTGTCGAGTTGATACTGTAACTTCATTTCCATTTGATAATCTTACATGAGCATAATCAGAATTGGCTTCTAGAAGTTATACTTCTTTGACTAGAGGTTCATATTTACTATTTCTCAAATGCCTTTTTAAGGAGACAGTACCAGGTAAGCTCAGCCAAATCGGAATAGATGTGCCATTTGTGGATCTTCTCGGGTGATTGAACATGCGCTCGTGAGGGGTGCAGTTCGTGGAGGTACACAATAAAGATCTTACTGAATGTAATGATTCAATAAGTACTTCTTGCCATTGCTTAATTTCCAGTTTTCTTGATTTTAAAGCTAATTGCACAGTTTTCCAAATTGTACCATTATATCTTTCGCATTGTCCGTTGCCTTGCGGATTGTATGGTGTTGTGTGACTCGAAGCTACTCCATGACTTGTTAAAAATGATTTAATTTCGGCGGATAAAAAAGATGATCCTCGGTCACTATGTATATAAGCAGGTGTTCCAAAGACCGAAAATAATTGAGTTAAACAGTTGATTATTGTTGACGATGTCATATCAGCACATGAAAATGCAAATGGAAATCTTGAATATTCATCTATGATATCAAGTAAAAACTTGTTTTGATTGTTGGATGGTAGTGGCCCTTTAAAATCAATATTTAGTCTGTCAAATGGAGCTGTAGCTTTTTTTAAAGTTGCTCTATTTTTATAAAATCTTGGTTTTATTTCAGCGCAAATTGGACAGGAAGACAAGATTTTTTTACATCTTCAAGAGAATATGGTAAATTTTTACAACGCACCCAGTGATAAAATCTTGTAATCCCTGGGTGACAAAGAGTATTATGTAATTCATATAGACTCTTACAAGATGTGGTTGCACGAGCAGCAGCTGATATTCTTGAAAGAGTATCAGCTACAATATTTTGATTTCCAGGCCTATAGATAGTGTCGAATTTGTAACATGATAGCTCCATTCTCCAACGTAATATTTTCTCATTTTTAATTTTTGACGAGGAATTTGAATCAAACATAAAAGAAACAGATCTTTGGTCGGTAATAAGTTTAAAATGTCGACCCATTAAAAAATGCCTCCATTTTCTAATAGATTCGACTATAGCATAGGCTTCTTTTTCAATGCTTGAATGTTTTTGTTCGACTTTTGAAAGGGTTCTTGAAAAAAACGCGACTGGTTTTCCTTGTTGTGTTAGCTGAGCTCCAATAGCGAATTCCGATGCATCAGTTTCTACTGTGAATGGTGCATTTTCATCAATAGAAGTGACTACTGCTTCCACAATGTCTTGTTTAAGTCTTTGAAAAGCTGATATTTGATAGTGATTTAATGGGAATTCCTTGACATTGATTAAAGGATGTATTTTTTCAGAAAACTTGTGTATAAATTTTGAATAGTGTGCAAACATTCCTTGTATTCTTTTGAGAGATGTCTGGTTTGCTGGTACTGGTAAGTTAATAAGTGGTTGTAATCTGTCAGCATCTGGTTTAATAGTTTTCCCTTCAATTGTATATCCAAGTATATTAATGCGAGTCATCGAAAATTTGGATTTCTCATGGTTCAGAGTTAGATTATATTTTCTAGCGACACTCATAAATTTTTGTAAATTTTGATCATGCTCTTCTTTCACAGTAACGTCATCTAAATATGCCAGAGTATCCGTTAATCCTTCATTATGTATTATGCTGTTAATTATTCTTTGAAAACATGCAACTCCATTCGTAACTCCGAAAGGAATTCTTGTAAACTGATAAAGGTTGCCACATGCTTCAAAACCAGTATAAATTTTTTCGCTTTCCAGAATTGGTATTTGGTGATATGCACTGTGCAGGTCGATTGAACTGAAATATTCATATTGAGAAATCTGATTCACGACTGACTCTATGTTCGGTAATGGATATGCATCCAAATGTGTAAATTTATTAATTGTCAAAGAATAGTCAATTACCATGCGTTTCTTATGATTAATATTATTTGTTACTAACACTTGTGCTCTCCATGGCGAATTGCTATATTCAATAATGATTTCTTCTAATAGTTTCTGAATTTCATTTTGGATAAATTTAAGTATAGTCTTCTGTTGAGTATCTACGGGATTTTATTGCCACAGGTTTACAGTTTTCTGCTAAATTGGCAAATAATGGAAATGGTTTCACGTTTGCTGTTGCTAGATTACATATTGAAAGTTTAGGATCTTTGCCTCCAAAAACAAATTCTACACCTGAATGTTTATTAAGGACATCGTGCCCAATGATTACGTCACAACATAGGTTCTCCATAACATATAATTTAACTGTTCTATAAAAGTTATTAAATATTTTTAGCATGACGTTGCAGAATCCTAGCACAGGAGAGTTTAAAGATGAACTTCCCATTGTAACATTTAATTTAGTTGGAAAAATTTCTAACCGTTTTCGAACAGCAACCGTATTTGAAATGTAGCTGTCAGAACTGCCTGTATCGATTAAAGCATCAAAAGTAGAGTTATTTACTTCAACTTTAACTATTGCTTTTGACAAGCAAGAAGGAGAAGCTGCGGACATCATTCCAATCAATGCAGCAGAGGTTTTTGTAGAAACTTGTTTCTGGTACTTTGATTTACAAACTTTTTCAAAATGACCTACTTTTCCACAGGCATGACATAAAGAATCTTTAGCAGGGCATTTACTGCGAGGGTGACGGTGTTTTCCACAAAACCAACATTTTTGATAAGTAACAGCTATATTTAATTCACTTTGTTCACTTTTTATTAGATCTTGATTACTGGATTTGTTTGCAATGACTGAATTTATAAATAAATTTGATGTATAGGATTCCGATTGTTGTTGAGCCATTTCCAAAGATCTAGCAGAATCATACGCTTGTTCAAGGGTCAAAGAAACGTTTTCTAAAAGTCTTTGTCTAATATGTGACGCATTAAGACCTCGAATGAATGCATCTCTAATGTAATCGTCTCTATTTTCATTAGAAGAGACCGCAGTTGTGTAGTGTTGCTTGAATTTGAATCAATATCCAAGCGATCGGGCTTGAGTAATTTATCCATTATGTGGACGTATAATTATTTTAGTTTAATAAATTGTTATAAGTAGACCTTCAGAATCAAGGCTTTATTAAACTAAAAATTGTAGTACAGAAATTACTATCAGGTACTGACAAACTGACATATAAAATGTTGTCAATCAAGTATAATAAATAAATAAAGTATCTATGTAAATAATATAATATAATATGACTATTTACTGGTTCATATGTTGTTGGGTTTTTCAAATGAGCACTGTTCCATATACAACATATATAATTTGATCGCAGAAATTGCTGGAATAGCTCACTTACTAGCGACAAAATTTCGCAACTTTTTCTTATTCAAAGCTTCGTTCACATCAGACACGGTATAAGAATCAATAAAAATTTGTAGCCTAGCATTATCGGGTAGTACCGAATTCCTAACTATGGTCAGATCATTACGATCGACCCCCAGCTAAGCTACCGGTCTCAGACCCTCTCTGTTAATCCTATGTCCGAATTCCTAACTGCATACAAATATTATTTAATTCTGAATTTAATAAATCTAAAATAGTCTTAAACATTTTAAAAACAAAATGTGGTTTAAAAAATTTTACATTAATTTTTTTGTACGATTCATTAATTAATTAGATTTTACTCGTAAAAGTATTGCGGGTTAAAATCTTGAAGTGACGATTTTTAGTGAAGATAAACTGTTTGAAGTAATTTTTTTCTAACTTCGTGTGATTAATAAAATTAAAAAAAGTTTAAAACTGCAATTATATATTTATTTTTGTAATTTTTTCTAACTTCGTGTGATTAATAAAATTAAAGAAATTTCAAAATTGCAAATATATATTTATTTTTGTTAATTTGATCAAATACCTATATGTAGGTACATACATGATACATGTCAAAATATATAAAAAAAAAATAGTTAAAATAAATATATACAGAAATACATTATTCATTTTAAATTAAAAATTATTAAATTTATAAGAAACACATTTGATAAAATGGTACCTGCTAATTACATTTGATTCATATAAATGTATTTTTAAATCAATATATTCTCGTTTTAACCGATGAGTTTTTGGAATTGGTTTTATTTGGCCTGGTAACAAATTGTTTATTGATATGTACACGTCGAGTTGGATTTTTTTTAAGCACTCCACAAACGACACAATATTTGGATGTGGAGATGTGCAGTAGGAATTAAACTTCAAGTGGAACGACTCACATGAGTTTGTTTTTCGACGTGGACAACTGCTTAGCGCAGCCCAAATTTTTGGTGGGTATAGCGACTCTTCACCGATGTAATTGTCGATTAAATAGTCAGAGAAAACTTATGGTCGCTGGTCATTTGGTTTATCTTCATAGAGTTCAAAGACGTGGGCATCACTAACAACTTCGGTTGTAAATACATCAGTCCGAAGCAGTGGTGGAGCATTTCCCTACTTCAGATTGTGAATTTCGGTATTCTTGAGTTAGTTTCAGGACTTGTATTTTTCACCACCTTTAAAGATAAAAAAATAAAACAATTAAAATATGTACTAGTAATTAGTATTGAGCTTCAACTTACCAAGAGGGCAAGGTGAAACCGGCAACCAACTATGTTAATTGATGGAAAAACTGCTCGAACTGCATAGTGGGCAGATTTTTCAAAATCCACTACTGCATTTATTGGAGGAAAAATCTGCTTCTCTGCATTTGTCCTTTATTATATTGAACATATTTTTATAAGTACTCTCTTCTTTAATTTTCAATAAACAAAAAACCACAGGAATGTAATTTTCTCCAATATATGTATGAATTATATTCAATTGTAAAAAATGTTTGGTGCAATAATCGAAAGTCCCATCTATAAAAATCGTATTACCTTGGCACAAAGTTCTTAAATTGGACGGAGTGGCAAAAATTACAATATTGTCTTCGATACCATTGTACAAAAGAAAAGACTCAATTGAGCACGTTTTTATTTCTATCGAATTTAAGTACTCCTGTACTTCGGCCGAATTCGTTGGTAGCTTAGGAAGCACTTTTAATTTCGCACAATTAATATTTTTCCTTGCGTATGTCATATCTCTGTTATTAAACGTTCGTAAAGTTTCTGTTTGCAGGGATAATTCTTTATGAATTAATTTTGTTGGTCGCTCACTAATGTCATTCTCCGCTTTTCTCTTAACGGTGTTGCTTATTTTTTGTCTATTTAAGACTGCTTCGCTACCGCATTGATGATTATGTTCACGTATTCTTCGTGAAAACAAATATTTATTTCCCACAGTTTGAATTGTAGCCTTACATTTTTTATCAACACAGTGCCACATAAATTCACCTGTCGACACTAATTCTTTTATTTTATAAAATTTGAATCCTTCATATATGATTAAGATTTTCCCTTTTTCGCTGATCATTGTTTGCAGAGCCATATTGCCTACAATAAATAAATCAGTTGATTAAATCAAAATTTAAAAAAAATTAATCGTACAAACTTATTTTTATAAAAACAGTAATAAAGTATAATTTTTCTGTAAATATAAATAATAATAGCAGACTTACCGTGACTACGTAAAATTAGATGATTGATGGATTTTTTTGTCACTTGTTGATTCAACTTAATGATTACTCGGTTAATGAACGTTCACAAGTTTCGAAAACAACTAAATCGAATTTGCATTCAATCTTTAAACTCCCACTCTTACACATTCTCTTAATATCTCTATTTCAAGTTTTTAACCAATACCGAATTCGCATTTTTCCCTTTCATTTTTATTATAATCCAAAAATCTAGATTCTAATTCTATTGGAAATTCCTAATCTAAAGTAGTCGCCAAGATCAGGTAGAAAATGTTGAGTTAGGAATTCGGACATAGGATTACCGAATTACTTACTAATCCCCAAATTTTATGACCGCGGTTAGGAATTCGTATATCCCGGCATTATCAACATCAATTAAATTTGAATAATTGAAACTAAAACAAACTTATAAAAAATATAAATCAATATTTTGAAAATGACCCTTGCTTATTGATCTTGATGATTATGTCAAATTTGTCAAGGGCCGTCTTTTAAAACTGAAAATGCCAAACAAATAAAGCAGTAAATAGATGTTATTATGCCACAAAGAAGCTATCGTGAATATTTAAGTAATTGTGTCTGGCAATGAGTTGATGTTGTTACGAATGAAATATAAAAAAATTGAGTTTTATAGAATAACGTAAATAAGATGGAATTTTATACACCTTTGCTACATGTTACCTGTCAAAGGAACCACTGCCCAAGTATCATGGGTGGGGATTGTTCTTACCTGTACTAAAGGCACACATAGAAAAACTTTCAGCTTTTATGATAAAATGTATGTCTGGCCGTCGCGGGCTCTTGGACTATAGGTACCGATAAGGTCAGCTATCTATGAAATAATTTAAATTATTTGAATTGTGTTAAGAGGGCTTTTAGACCGTTACACTCCTGAAAAAAATAAAAAAGTCTTCTGGGTTGGTATATACACACGGGCTGTAGGGATAGGATGTCCTTCTCAGCGTTGGAATTCTCTGGAGGCTGGAAACACGTACGGCGGTGATGCTGCAAGGCCTCCGTTAACTTTTTGTGTAGACGGGGTCGCAGTGGCTTGGGCCGACGCAACATGGGTTATTCCCACTTCGTACCGTCCCATTTTGTACCGCGACCCTTTTATTTCCCACTTTGTACCGCGACTTGAAAATTACCTGAACATACCTAATTCCCACTTTGTACCGAATTTCATTAACGGTTTAAAACCTTACATCTGGTACCTACTTGTAAATTTTTTAAGCGAATGCGGAAAAAAAATGTCCATAAGTAAAATGTTTTGTAACTTTAAAATTAGTAAAATCAAAAATATAATTTAATAATATAGTGGACATTATAAAAAAAAAATATTTAAAAAATTTTATTATACGTATATTATTTAAAATTTACAACATATTTTAATTTCTCTAAACAATCACCTATATTAGTTTGTCCTTCTACAAAAGTATCAACAATTTGATTAATACTTAAATCTATATTTTTATAAATTTTTCTCCTTTTAGATGTCGTCAGGCATAAAAAGACTCTTTCTTTTTCAAAAGCTGCTTGAATCGAATCTTCTTTTAATTTTTTTAATAACTCTAGCAAAATAGGCTTTTGTTTTGAAATTGCTCTATTTAGCTTACTATGCCAAGCTTCTAAGCTGTTGGTTGTTCTATGCTTTTCTCCATAACAATTCCAACTTTTTCCAATTATTGGATTATCCAGCCACTGCTCGACGAAATAATCCATAAATTTTTGGAGAAAAGGATTTTCTGGGCATTGTCCCATAACATATAAAAATCCATCATCTACGTATTCATATAGTAAATGAGACAAAGCCGCGCATAATCTGACATGATTTTTAATTTCTTGATTTTCTCTATATAAAACTGACATACCGAAAATTGAAAAAAAAATAATATTACTTTTTATTTAATTATCAATAAAAATTAAGTAAATTACTCACCTAATTCTTGAATTTTTCTCCAAACTAACTGGTTAAAATGAAAATTACATCCAGTAACCCTGGCGGTTGGAAATATGTTCTTGATTGCCTGCATAGCACCAACTTCAAAATCTGTTTGAAATTTTTTTGGCTGCCATTGAGGTATTTTTAATTTAATTAAAGAAAGGAGTCTCTCATATGTAGTTTGTTTTCTATCGGGCATTAAAGAATATATCACTGGAATAATATTGGTTGTTTCTACATCACTTCTCAATTCTGCATGTATAGTAAATAACTGAGCAAATAATTTACTACAGGATTTAAAAGTTCCATCCGCAAAGTAGTCTTTGAATTCTTCTGGTATTATAATTGCCTCTTTGTTGGGAAATATTGTCAAGCCAAGAGCCTTATGCCGATTTCTGTACAATGCGGTTTTCTTATTAATAAATAATGGAATTTCCGTAACAAAATCTAATCCTGAATCTTTTAATTCCAATAATTCTTCATTAAATATTTTCGGAATGGGCATTAGTTCTTCACGAGCTCTTTTTTTGCATTTAGAAATGCATTTCATGACTTCAATGTTCGCATCATCCGGTGCACACGAATGGTCGTTTTTTCTTATAATTTTGTTATTTAATGTTGTAATAGTCGCACTGCAGATTTTTCTATTTACACACCACCAACTTTTTGTACCACATTTATTTGTGCGTTTTAAATAATGCTTATGACCTTTATATACAGCAATATTACGATCTTTGGAACTTTGCACCAACTCAATTAATTCATTTTCCTTCTTATAACCACGACTTAAATTGCGGAAAAGGTTAAGATTTTAAAACTAAATAAAAATGTGAAACTTATTTACAAAACTATAAAGTGTATCTCAAAAAGTTGGCTAAATTTATTATCTTTAAATTATTAACAAACCTTTTCTTGACCTGTTTACCTGACTAAGCTTTGCGGTACGAAATGCCACTATTCATAATTATATTATAATCCGCGGTACAAAACGAGACTAAAAGAGGTAAAATTCTTTTGCGGTACAAAGTGGGATGGTACGAAATGGGAATACACCCTCAACACGCCAGGCCCAAGAGAGTTCCTTCCAGCCCAGCACGCTGGGACTAAACTACCGTTCTGTTAAAATGATCCGTCTTTTATGTCGTTGAAACGATTATAAAAACGAAAACAAGTCTTATCATAGGCGTATCCTTTGTAATGAACTAATGTTTCTTACACATCCCCCTCCTTCGAAAAGGGCCTAGTTAGTATTGAATCCTGTTTTTAATCCGTAGACGGTATGTTGCGGGTCTTTTCCGTTTGGCTTGATTCTCCTGATTTTTCTTGACGTTGTCGGGAACTAGATTCACCAGCGGTATGCTGACTATTATTTCAATTTCCCTTTGTGGTGAATAATACAAAGTATTTGGATCTTCCGATTGCTGTAGGGCCTCGATATTTTTGCCGGCTTGTCTAGTGTGTCTTCCATCGTCCTCTTTAGACTGCTGGTATTGTTGCTGATAATGTGCGGGATTTATTTTATATCCAGGTTTTCTTGTTATCAACATTTAGTTTTTGTCTACTGACAAACTGGTTTCAAATCATTAATGTGAATTTTGTAATAACGTTTCCCCTTGTCGTCTTTCAGTTCAAATATGACCTTTGACCATACTTTGGTTAATGTATCCGGGCCGGAATATTTGGGAGCCAGTTTGGCGTTAAAGTTGTTTGGAGCGCTGGACAAACTATTGTAACCCAAATAATCCCTTAATAAGTAAAATTGGCCGGTTGGGCGCCAATTTGTAGCTTATTAATTTTTCCTCTAATGGAATTATAACCCTTGGCTAGCTCAATTGAGTTCGTGGCTTCTTTTCTAAATTTTATCAATTTCCTCCAAACAAAAATTACAGGGCGCCAGAGTACAAAACAAAGCAAATAACACACAAACACCAGTTTTAAATGATTTATTAAATAAAATCATTCAGTAATAACATTTATAATTAATGAGAAAAATTAATTATATCTCTTATCTTTGTTTTCCTCCAAGGGTTTCCATAAAGGTATTTATCCTTGGGATGGATTGAATACTCTTTGGAATATTATCAAACTAAATTTCTTCCAGGGATGGTATTGATTTGGCTTCGGTAAATTTCAACAATGTATAAATCAGATAACCTCTTTTACAAAATGGCTGTCGGCTCGACACGTCCTCAAATTAAAATTTCTATCTCCAACTTGGACTTCCCTAGATGTGGCATAAACCCTAATAATGAAATCAGCAATCAAAACTCCACATTCCTTAATAAATTACAATCAAGTAGAATCGCTATCTGGTTTCTCCATATTATAGAGAAATAATTTATATACACGTGTATTATTCAATCTATGATCAAATAATAAACTGATGTTTAAGGATAGCGTGTCTACTTGAAATTAGGTGTTAGTAATATATTTAAAAAACAAAATTCACCACATTTTGGACAATTTAATACAAATAAAATTAATAACAAACGATATAATTACTTACCTTAAACTAAGGAGTTGTTGGAACGGAAACAGATATTAAAATAAACGCGAAATAACTGTTGAAGCGACGAGAAAGCTTGGAATCGGTTGTCTCCTACTTAATCACGGCGAAAAACATTAAAATAAATATCTTCGAATAGTCAGGTGGCTTTCGGAACTAAAACGAACTACCAGGTCGTTACAATATGTTGTTTTTTGTTAACCTTATCCCCTAGTTTTGGTAACCATTCTCGTCGGCGTAGATTGTAATGGTGGCTTTGTTTAGAAAAGCATATTGCTAGATTTATTTTTACAAATTCAAACGTTTCTTTTCTAGTTTCTAGATGTTTACTCTTTTCGTTTATAGATGTAGCGGCTTGTGTGCGTGCGGCAGATGATGCTGTGACTTTGCTTGGCATGTGTTGTTCTCTTTCGAAATTTAGGCAGGCTAGAGAAAATTGGGTTAATTCATGTTTCGCGGTGTTGATTGCAAATGCTAATTCGTGTATACAGTGGCCCCGACTTTTGTGATTGTTTCCGCAGAATTCTGCGATCATGGTTTTTATCGTTCTGTTTGCTCTTTTCACTGGGTTGTTCTGCGGCGAGTACGGCGGAATATCGTGTTTTTCTATTTTAAATTCGTTTAGCAAATTCTTAAGTTCTCTGCTTTCAAAACTTCTTGCGTTGTCAGTGGTGACCTTTCTGGGATATCCGAATTTTAAGATTATTTTTTCTTTAAGGTTCTGACAGATAACTCTGGCGGTGGTGTTTCTAACCGGACATATTTCTACCCATTTCGAAAATGTATCCTGGAATACCAAAACGTAGTTGTTTCTTTTCGTAGATCTAGGTAATTGGCCAACAAAATCAATGGATACTGTAGGACATGGAGCAGGTGGAACGAAAGTTAAGTAAATTTTTCCTGGAGTTTGTTATTGTAACGCTTTAAATTTTGACAGCTCTGACATTCTCGTACCAATTTTGCTGTATCTTTAAACATTCCTGGCCAATAGTACTGGGCTGCGAGTCTAGCGATTGTTTTAGCTATACCTAAATGACCAGCGGTATTCTTAAAGTGATTTTCCTTGAGAAGTTGTTGCCTTTTATGATTTGTTACGCAGATCTTCCAGGGGTTTGACATTTCCAGTTCTTTATAATCGTCTTTATCACAAAATTGACGGTATAGTACGTTGTCTTCAATTGTTTAATCCGGGTGTCGATTTGGGTTTTGTTTAACCTCGTTTAATTTCTTCTTATACCAGGTGTCTTAGCAGTCGGTATCTGTTAACATGTTTATAGTTTTCATTGGTTGACGGGATAGTGCGACTTACAAATGATTTTTGGAGCTTTTCCGGTATATGACCTCGAAATCGAATTGTTGTAGTTCTTTTTTAGTCACGCTGTAGTTCTTTTCTGCGTTTAATAACGTTATGCTGGCGTATGAAATAATCCGATCATTATTGTCTTTTTGGAATATGTAATGCTACTCCCAGGCTGTAGTTTGAGGCATCCGTCTGTAGGTAAAATCTCTTGTTTACATTTTGACAGGTTTTTATTTTGTTAAACGCTTCTTCTTGTTCGTATCCCCAATTCCAGCGTTGTTTCTTTTTAACCAATTTGTTAAGTGGAGCGATAATTGTCGAGAAGTTTTCTATAATTCTTTTGTACCTCGCTGAAGTTCCTAAAAATCTCCTGAGCTGTTTTACTGTTGTTGGTGCTTTAAAATCTAAAATGGCTCTAAATTTTCCTCGTCTGTTTTAATCAATTCTTTAATTACCACGTGTCCTAAATATTTAAGATCTTTTTTGCAAAAATGACATTTATCTATGTTCATCTGCAGGTTAGCTTTGCGAAGGCAATTGAACACTTCTCTCAAATTCTCTAGGTGTTCTTCAAACGTGTCCCCTAGTAAGATGATATCATCTAGGTACGCAAACGCGTAATCCAGTTCTGGTCCAATAACCATATCTAATAATCTTTAAAAAGTGGCTGCAGCGGAATGTAGGCCGAAAGGTAAGATTTTAAATTGGATGAGTCCTTTGCCGGGTGCAATAAATGCTGTTATCTGTCTTCTTTCTCCTGCTAGAGGAATTCTTTATTATTCTTTTGTATCAAGACGATCGGGGAGCTGTATGGGCTGTTTGACTTTTCGATGACGCCTTCTTCTGGAAGTTTCACAATTTTTTCGCAAGTAATCTTCTGCATTGCTGGGTTGCGTGGTCTATATCTTTGTTTTATCGGCGTATTATCTTTAAACATAATAGTGTGTGTAATTAACAGCGTAGGTCCCCTGACGTCTTTAAATTTTTTAAACTGAGTTTTTAAAAACGTTTCTAGTCTATTTTGTTGGCATGTGGAGATTGTTGCGTCGATTTGTAGTACTTTCTTTTGTTCTATATTTTCTATTTTGATATTTCTTTCGGTTGATGGTTCCAATGCAAGAACTTCTATTTGATTGGTTCTTCCAGTTTAAATCCCCACGAGTTTAAATCAACCATTCCGATTATTGCTTCTAAAATAAATTGTGGTAAAAAGAAAAATTTTAGCTCCTGAAAATTCCGTCTACTACGTAGTATACTGAAAAACTTTCCATTGCGTTATTGGAGCTCCCGTTTGCAATTGTGACTTGAAGATTCTCTGGTTGTCCTGTAATTTTTAATTTTCGAAATTTATTTCTGCCTTTTTCCCCAATATATAATTTTTGTGAGCCGGTATCTAGCAGAGCTTTTAATTTTTTGTCGTCTTTCAAATGTAAAATTTTTTACGGTCTTAGGTCTTCTATATCTGTTAACGTGGTGCAGGGTGATATGTCCATATTTCTTTTTGGCCAGAGTTGCCGTGTGTTCCTCTGGTCCGCTACTCGTTTCCCGACTTTCTTGCAATCTTTTGACAGAATGTTGCGGGTTTCACAGTGACTGCAAAATGTGATTGGTTTCGCAAAACACTGTTTTCTCCTGTGTCCCCTCCATCCGCATCTCGAACAGCAATTATTTCTGTCAATATTTTCTATTTTTGTCGGATTTAATTCGTATTGATGTTTTACCGGTTTGTTTGACTGGTTAGAAGAGTAGTTTTGTTTTTGGTATACTGGTTTCTGGTGTCTCCCGTAATTGTTTGGTTTCTGGTATTCGGTATTTTGTTTTTCGATTCTGTCTATGCCTGTTTTAATATTTTCATATCCTCCGGCGACGTTTATTAATTCTTTAATAGCTGCAAAATCGTTGCAATTTATATTCGGGTTGAAGGTTACTAAAAATCCTGTTTAGTTCTTGTTGACTCATAAAACCTCCATGTCTTCTTATTAACGTTTGTATGTTTAAAACGAAGACTGTCTCCCCTTGTCGTTGTGTCCTTTTCCTTATCTGGTCTTCCAAATTAGATGTCCAACTTGATGGGAGGAAAAACTGGTAAAGTTAGAGGTAAAGTCGTTACAAGTTGTATAGTGGCTCGAGTTGTTTCGGTATCATAGGGTGGCTTTTCCTCTGAGCATTTCTGGTAGCGCTTTTAATATGTGTTTGTCTTGAATATTATAGCACTGTTTGAGTTTGGCTGTTCTTTCTAGAAATTCGAACGAATTTTTTGAGCCATCAAAATTTAGCATATTTTTGAATATCATCTTAATTTAATATCTGCTTAAAGTCGTTTTGACGACTTAATATAGAAGCACTGGCATACCCAGGCAAAACGAAATTTGGATCCGGGCAAAAAGAACACTACGCACAATCTTCGAAAGTGAAGTTTTCTTGGCCTTCGTAGGCAGTGCAGGCCTCATGTGACCAACTTTGGCATGTATTTCACATTATCCAATCTTCAATTGGTTTCCCTTCTACCTCTATTATGTATCTCTGCCTTGTTTAAATTTACTTCACGTGAAATGTCATATCATGCGTAGTTTTTCATGTTTTTATTTTTGTAATCGGGAATAGTTTGGTTCCACAGGGCTTGCTGCTATCTGTACAAGCTAATTAACTTTAGAATGTTGTCTTCTCCCCACTTTATCTCACTCAGTAAATTTTCAATTGTCACTCACCACTAATCACTCACAACATGCACGAGATAACTCACAACAAGTACCAGAGAACTCACAACAAGCACAAGGTAGCTAGTGGCAGTCCAGACAGAAAATGACACTTGAGTCGAGACAGGGTGGTGCAAGTGATCACGTGAGTGAGAGTGGAGGTGGCAGCGTAGAGGATGTTTGCAACTTGTGTTTCAAACTCCGGTGTAAACGCGGCTTTATAAAATAATAAATTTTTAGATTAGTTTTCTTCATACACATCTAGTTCAATAAATAATTGGTGCATTCTTGCAACCATCTCCATTACAACTTGCACACAATCGCGAACGGCAGCAACCTTTTTGGCACTTGCATGAATTTTTTTCTGCCACTTCCGTCGGAATAAGTTGTTCTTGGAACTGAACTGGTTGTAATTTCAGTCTCTTGCCAACCATATTTCATCAGATCTAGGTTGTTACCTACCCAAGCTTGTACTTGTAGATAATATCTTCTGCAGTGCCCTAAAGCTGCAGCTTCAGTCGGTGGCAAGGTCTGTAGCTTAAAAGAAGCTTTATTTGTTTGTCGCTCGAAATGGATGAATCTTAAGTCACTTAAAGTAAATTCTTTTTTTTGTAAATTTTTGTCGGCAGCAGTCATATATAATTTTGTTATAAATTTATTACCGTTGTTTGATAATGTTGCATTAGTGGCAGTAGGATCGTAAAAGCAGCTCTCCAAATTTAATAATGTTCCGTCGTCTATATTATCTAATATTGAATTTTTACCTAAACCACAAAATGAAGACGTAGTTTTTTGAAAATTTTGAAAGTTTTTAGAAAGTATACAAATAAGAATATATTAAAATGACATTAAGGAGAAATTGAAAAAATGTCGCGCCCAGCAAGACTCGAACTCGCAACCTTAAGGGGTTGAAAATTAATTTTTGACTACACCTCTAATATAATATAAACATTTTTAAAAAAGGAAATGTAACCTTGTGGAAGTAAAATGGACTAGACAAAAAAAGTTATAGCATTAAACATTAATTGACTTGGGATAAACAATTAACAATATCTCAGCAACAAATTATTCGATTGACTTACAATATTTTATTTTTTTTAAATTAATGCGTTACATTCGCTAAAAGAAGTTGATTGGATCCTTTATTAATTCCTTGTAGGTGTTATCATTCCTGATGAGGTTCCCACTTAGATCTGCATACTGTTCGAATGTTATCGTAGAACCCCATTGATCTGTAGAAGAAGGAGCGGGTAGTCTTTGCTGACTAGTTAAGTAACTCAAATGGTAACTATGGGGTAAAGCAGCAAAAAGGTATAAAGAAAACTCTTTTTTCAAATTCCTAGCTTTCGAAAATATTATTTTCCATCATCAGGAAAGGTGTAAGGTGAAATAGATATAAGGTTTGTTCCAACAGAGCCTCTCTGACTAGTACATGAACACGTTCATCAACTATTAAATGCGCAAGTCCAGTACATGTATTAGTTCATGGTTTATGGTCCTTGTTGGAACGCTTCTATTCTTCTACTCTCTTATCATTGGTCTGTGTCTCTTATCTTTATTACAAATAATAAATTTATTCTTTGTTAAGTAACGCAATAGTTCTTGGTTTTGAATAGTGTGAGGATTAACTATAACATAATTTTAAAAAAGAATAAATATCTCATACACAGTATTTTTAATTTAAATAATATTTTTTACAGAAGTTTCTGAGCTTGCAGAATTTATCATTATAAAGCAAAGTTTAATTTAATCTGAGTTATAAAGAGTACAGAGTACAAAGTACCTAAAGCGCATGTCCTGACAAATTATCCATGCATCGAACCAAGGATAGATTTGACCGTACATAAACGCGTTCATGTACGAGTCAGAAACTTTGTTGGAACATCACTTTGACAGTACATGGGATTATTCGGTGTTCTGTTGGAACGGTCTTATCTTACTGCGCATGCGTCTAACGTCCTTCTGACTGTCAGGAGCTCTGTTGGAACCAACCTATATAATTGTGTACTTACTAATAGAAATTAAACGAACATCAACATGTGAGATTGTACCAAAGATGTTATGCCGCATCCGCACGCTTGCCAAACCTCAACAAGCCGTAGCAAACTCAAACGTGTGGATAGAGTGTTTGCCTTGCTTTGTATTGACTTGCAAGCGCTTGTAGTCGATCCGATGAGTGTCGGTTTTTTGTCACAAATCAAAGGGAGTTTGCGCCAGCGCTTACGACGCGTCCACACGTTTGCGGGTATTCATGGAATCTGACATCGACTCATATTATCTGTCACCAAAAATCTGTATGTGAGAATATTTTTCTTAAATTTTACATACATATTAACAGATAGTAAAAGAATGGCATACTAAAATTTCATATGTATAATCCAATTTTATAAAAAGTTACAGAACTTGAAAGTTGAAACTACATATTTTTGGTTCACTTATGACATCGGTCTATTTTCTCTCTTATAAAAAAATTCCTTCTGACATATAAGTGTCAAAGTGTTCATATTAATTAACAGATAGTTACTTAATTACATCCTAAAATTTCAAAATATCATTTTGATTTTTGAAAAAGTTGTAGATTGAAAGTCAAAAAACACTTTGTGCAAAAGACTTGAAAAAAGTTTCAGAAATTTTCGAATTTTTTTTTCTGAACGAAATTCATACGTAAAATAATTTTTTATATATTGATATGAGTAGATTAAAGAAGAAAACGTAAAAAGTTTTGCAGAATTCCGTAAAAAAACTTTTTTTTTTCAAATTTGTACCCGATTTGACCCCTTAAATTTGTTTTTCAAAATCCTCTATTTTATGTCTTTAGAATTTTTAATATCCACCATCTTCTTTGCCGTATTTTTTATTTTCTTTCGTTTATTTTCTTTTTTTATAATAAAAATAACTTAAGCCAAAGTATGTTATCACCGATATAACCTTAATGTCAATATCCATCACGTCCGTTATGCTTGCCTCTTCAGAACACACTAACTCACTCGCAAGCGTGTGGATAGCGATGTTTGATTCCCTAAATCAAACCAAACGTTTGTAGAGGTTTGGAGTTTGCGGCAAGTGCCAAACGTGTGGACGCGGAATTAAATATGCATGTTTCGATGTCAGTATGCATTAATACAGTTTAAGATGGCAGATGCACCAAAAGCTGACACTTTAAGATATTTTCATTTGATTAGTCAATATAGTTCTGATAAAAATCGTTTATGAGACAAACTATATGCCGTTGGGTTATAAAAACTTACAGTTTTCCTTAAAAAATATACAATAATCAGAAAATTAAATATATATACTGAAATAATATATATTTTTTGCGGTTATGAGATTGGCCCAATACATGACTCCAAAAATTAATGAAGTCTCTAATCATGAACTTTTTCGGTACCAGTACCTGACCCCCTTTACTCTTTGTTGTAGCTGCAAAAGTACTTTATTTAAAATAGCAAAAACTCGGTTTTGTGAAAAGTATACTTAATTTTTTATTATATAATTTTAACATTAAGAAAAATAATTATTTTTCGATGAATTCGGTAAAGTTTTTCATTTCTTCTACGAAAAAGATACCTCTCGAGTTTTTCGGCTTAGACGGTTCTATAATCATTAGTACGTCCTGTTCATCGTACCAAAATTGGTCTTCAATATCAGGCCAGCGCCATCCTATTCTTCCACATTGGACCATTGCGGAAACAAAATACTTTTGATCCGAGTTTCAGTAACTTTACCCGGAAAGTATTTCCCGTCATACTTCACAACCACGTAATCCAAAGGTATTGGTTTACCCACATTTAATTCTCTTAGTCTGCTTAAAGGCACATTATCCTCATGGGTTGATTCGGATTCGTCCATTTAAATTTGTGTATTCACCATAACATTTTTCTTCACTTTTTTTTGTCTTTTTTCTTAGCCTCTAGTTTTCTTTTTCTTTCCAGTTTGTCAGCTTTCATTTTGGCTTTTTTCTGACTTTTTTTCTTGCCATATTTTTGCCACATTTGACTTGTTACAACACTAGGTATCTTTTCTCTAGTTTTCTTATTTGTCGCGGGTTTTGACTCGGGCCAGGAAAGCGCTCGCTTAAAAGGTCTGGGAACTATTGGTCCAGTTTTAGTGTTGCCTAATTTCGCGGAACCTTTCATTGGCGATTTATGTTCTAACAATGCCAGGTTGCGTTCTATAGGCGTTATAATTTGTACATCTAAAAGTTTAATTTTATTTTTGGATCTAGTGGTGTTCTTTTTACATCCAGCTCGGGTACTATTCGGGTATTGTAAAAGAATCATGGAGCTAAACGTTGTCACTGTCAACATCGTGACAAAATGGAGGTGAAGTTATTTTAGACGAGGATGGGTGTGATATGTGATTTTTTGGTTTTCAGCAATTAATATGGTACTAACAATTGTTTCGTTATTGCAACCAGCATCTCTAATATTATTTTCAACAAAAAAGTATTGCATAAAAATTTTCGTATCTCAACGGGGAACCGAGTTATGATGAAAAAACGGAATTTAACCCTTTTTTCAAGATGGTGGAAAACGCACAAGGTTATTTTGGTCGACAATTTGAACTTAAGCTTTTCTAGCCGCCCCCACGTTATATCCAAAATTTGGCTTTCTCGGTTTATTTTCATTTCTAACCCGATTTTTCCGACGTAATGACTGGAGTACACCGAACGAAAATCCTACGTAAATACAATGTAAATTTTAATCTAATTAATGTAATTGTTTATCAAAATTGGTCCAACGTCAGAGTTTATTATTACTTATTACAATGTAATAAGTTTTATTTCTTAATATTAGACGTTATTGGTCAATGCACTAGTTAACTGAACCAATGTAAAGTACTCAATAAAATTTACACCAACCTAATGATTAAGATTTATTCTTTCATGTTTCATTTACATTAAAACATAACTTCTTTAATTGGGCCCATAATTGCCATTACATTAATAAAATAAAAAACCTTTATTGATTAATGTAATGAAAACATCTTACTATGAATTCTTTTATTGATCTAATACCTGCTATTTATTACTATTATAAATGTTTTACATCGATCAAATGAATAACCTTGATTAGTTAACGTAGCTTAACATTAATTTTATGAATAAAATTCATTGATTAATTTAATATATAATTAAAATTTATAATATTTTATTCTGCAGATTTTGTTGGGTTTGGATCAAATAGAAATAATTCTTAGAATATTAAAAATTTTGTAGAGGCCGAAACGTAGAGTAATAAAATTTTTAATCTTCAAAGAATTATTTCTAGATGATCCAAACCCAACAAAATAAGCACAATACAATTATTTACGGATCACAGAATCAGCTACTTTATATTTTTTATTGATCCAGTACTTGAGGGAAATATAAATAATATCGCTATGTACTTAAAAAAAAAGTATATTGACTTAAGCTCACATTTCATCTGTTGACATCTCTTGGAGAGCAGCTGATATAATATGTACTTTAGAGAATGATGATGAAGGCTTCATCTTATAAAAAAATGTTTCCAAAAAATTCCAAAACATTAAACTTTCTTTTGGAAAGTCGAAATCAAATAAATATATTATTTTAAAACAAATATCAACTGCTCTTAAAATATTAGTACATAAATTCATATTTAATATTATCAAAATAAACAAAAATGTCCGAAATAGAAAAAATATCACTTCCCACACAGAGTAAAAATGGTTGTATTGCTTCTTTTTTGGTTTGCAGAAAATTAATATGACTTTCAATTTCTTGAATAGTCGATGCTATGTACATAAATGACTCCTGGGAGTCTTTGATTGTAAATTTTACCATATTCTTCTTTCCTGTTAAATCTTTTTTGACAAGTTTATTAACAGGTATAAAATACCCATGTAGGCAATAGAACAATGCAGCATCACGACCATCTAAAATAAGAAAAGAATATATTATGAATATTGACCTTGAACCGAGCTAACTTACTGTCACATAGTCCATTTTCATTACTTCTAAGTTTTTGTAAGATCCCTTTCGTTTGCTTGTCTTTAATGTGATTATCAATTGATAAAAATAAAATCAATTTTTCAATGCAGTACTTCCAGTTCGACAAAAGACCATCACTATTTTCAAAAGCTACATTAAAGTCCATATCAATCTGTAAAACAACATTCTTAGTGTTTTTTTTTTACTTTTCACATTTTATCAAATATGTTTCACTTTTTGTCAAATAACTTTCCCATTTTTCCCTTAACAACAACTAAATAACAATGGGAAAGTTATTTGACAAAAAGTAAAACATATTTGATAAAAGGTGAAAAGTAAAAGAAAAACACTGTAAGTTAAAATAAATGTAATTGAAAAATGAATTCTATTATAAAAAAAAGTCTTACCAGTCGAAAACCAGAAGGCGTTTTATAAAACGTCCATTTCTTTAAAATATCATCTGTAGAGGTACGGCTTTTAATCTCACTTATTCTGTAAGCACTGCAGTCTTTCCAACAGTTACAAATGACCGTTAGCGTTATCCCAACATCCGATCCCCTACCCCACGAAAAAAAAATCTTACGTTAATACGTTGTGCTAATGTAGAGTTTACATTGGTTAGGACATTTCAATTATTAAATTATGTATTTTTTTATAAACTATATAAAATTACTTAATTCGCGCAATGTAAAGGAATATTAAATAATAATTTGTGAAGTATTGACATACTTGATGTTAATTTATTAAACTGAACAAATGTGATACACTGGACGAATAAAGATATTTATCGCCTTATTAAAAATTTCATTCCATTAATAATTAATTTTCATTATTTAATGTAAAATTTCTAATAAAAGTAGATTCATCGAATGAATGATATCGTTGATTAATCCATAAAAATAGATATTGGCTTTTACATAATATCAAAGTATTTTTCATTGGTTCAGTGTAAAAAATGTTGATAAAGCAACTTTATTGATATTTTGTAGAAAAATTTCGTTGTTTGGAGGTGTCTTCCTATTTACCCACATATGAAATGTTCGGTGACCTAAAAACTGTTCGTTCACCAGAGGTTTTCGTTTTGAAGAGGTGTCCGTTAACAGAAGTTTCACTGTATTATGTCCGTAATGCTTAAAATTATCTTAAACACTACATTCCATTTATTACCATAACTATATTACCATGCAATACTATTATCATATACGATTACTACCATTTATTTAATACCTTTAGATACCATATTGCAGTGTTTTCCAATCTGTGGGTCGAAGCCTTACTCGGGGGGTCGCCGACTTAAAGAAAAGGCAAGGTTCTAACACTACATTATTTTAGTAAGAAGAATGGGCTTGTTTATTTTTAAAAAGTTTATCAAGCCGTGGTGCTATTTTTGAAGCAGTAATAATCAAATCGTTTTCTACTTGCACTCTATTTCTTTTTTTGGTTTTAATGTCTACCATTGAAGAAAATGTCAGTTCGCACAAGTATGAAGTGGCGAATGGCACTAATAATTTTAGAGCTTCCCTTGCTAGCTCTGGAAATTCGTGTTTTCTTTTCATCGAAAATACGTCAATACTTTGCGAATAAAATTCCATTTTAAGCATGCCATCAGCAACTAAATATAGAAGATATTTATGTTGACATCAGCCAGATCTATTGACTTGTCCAAAAAAAGGTTTAAAATCCATCTACGCCCATTGTCAGCTTCAGAGTTCAAGTCTGGAAAGTATATCAAAAGTTTCTCTTGTAAATTATGCGAGCTCTGTATCATTCAAGGAATGAGCTTTTACTATAAGACTTTGGTCTGATGCGTTATCTTTAACAATCTTCTGAAACCATGAAAAAGACTAAAATATATTTTATGAACGAAGTTTTGCGTGAAATGCTTTAACTTTATCTTTAGCTGTTAAAATATTTTCTCCTCGACCTTGGAGGTTCTTGTTTAAATTATCAAGGTGGCTAAAAAGATCTGCCAAAAATGCTAATTTAAAGAGCCAAATAGGGTCACAAAAGCGATTAGCATATTCATATTTTGCATCTTGTAAGAACATTAACAGTTCATCTCTCAGTTCTAGAACTCTTGTTAATACCTTTCCTTTGGATAGCCACCTGACCTCTGTGTGATAAAGAAGATTTTGATTAAGCGAGCCCATATTTTCACAAACGATTCTGAATAGCCGGGTTTGCAAGGATTTGCCTTTTATAGAATTCACAATTTTTATTACCTCCTTGAGCACGTCATTTAAATCAGAAGGTACTACCTTAGCAGCTAGAGCCTGTCAATGAAGAAAACAGTGTGTCCAGGATATGTTTGGCATTATCGATTTTAATTTTGCAACGAGTCGTAATAATAGATAAATGTACCAAAATAGAAAAAAATAATTAACGTAGTGTTTTAATTAAATTTTATTATCTTTGTCTTTCTATACTTTACACAAGGGGAGCGTCAGAATTTTTCAACTTGTAAAGGGGTCGCGAAATCAAAAAGTTTGAAAAACACTGCCATATTGGACTACAGTAACATGTTTCGATTACAATATTACCATATTTCTATTACATTACTATCATATTTCCATTAACTTTAGCCATATTATATCTATTATTATTTCTATTGTATTATATTATAAAAATCATCGTTTTAAGTACGTGTTAATTCGGCACGTCTATTTTCTGTTTGAATTTTTTGTGTTAAATTTCTTTTACACTTTAAACCAATAGCACAAACAAGAAAAATATTTTACAAATTGTTCTTACGGAAATTTCTTTTCAGGTTGTTCCATTAGTTGGGATTTGGCCTCCAGTATTTCCTGACTGCGCAATAATAGGCTTGTGTCCACTAATAATAAATTGGGTTTATTGTGGTATCTATAGTTTTGTTATTATTAATAGATGTCAATAAAGTTTATTATTTACAATAAAATATAAAAAATAATATTATTTTTAAGGAATTTAAAACCGAAAAATATATATTTAGTCACGTGACAGTGAACATCAATCAGAAAGCATTGCGTCACAGAGTACGGCCGCCATTGTTGTTGTTGACGTTTTAGTAGTAAACACAGTAGTGATCGAAGAATTCATCCCAATTTTTTTTGCATTTTGTCATAATAGATACCTAGTTTTGCCGACTATTTTACTAGTTTAATATAATTAGCGATGCAGTCTGGATTTAGCAAAGCAATTTCTACGAATCTACCAGAAATTGACGCTGTTATGCTCCGAATATTTTTCGTGAGAAACAGTAATTTTTGCTCTTCGGAATTTCGCAATGTAAAATAATATTAAGTAAGTTAATTCAGTTTTCTCTTAAAAAAAGAGTTTAAATATCTGACATGACGATTTTGATTTCGTTTAGGTTAGATATTTTGTGATGTTACATCTGCTTTCAAGTCTTCTCGAGCTTCATACGTAGACGACGCTATAAGCTACGTGCAGCTCAAACGTGACGCGAAATTGTGTATAGTGAAGTGCAAAATGTGTCTAGAACACAAAGTCTATCTATATGGATGCACTTTAATTGTGGACGAAGAGGATGATGTAATTGTTTCCGTAGAATGTGACGACTGTGTTGCTTCGAGAAGTGGTTGCAAACACGCAATTCCTTTTTTATTTTGGATTCACCGTCGTAGCAAGGAGTTACCTTGCACATGAACTGAGTGCTACTGGAAAAAATCCAAGTTGTCAAGAGTAGGCAGTTCTTTAAAATCTATCAAGGCCAAAGAATTGCCAAAGGGCAGTCTCTATTGCCAACAAATGAGTTGGTATTCCTTAAATTCATAGAAGGACAGAAAAGAAAAGTGCAAAACTGCGAACTTTTAAAATATCAACCCTATTATTCTCCAAGTAAAAAGAGACACTCTCAATTCTTGTGGTACAATTTTAAGAGAAGTGAGTTTATACAGTTTTAAGTAAAGCCTCTGTAACAACAGCTTTAGTTGAGAATGTTAAAGAAGAGACAAGTGACCAAGCGAAAACCAATCTTTGGTTTGAATTGAGATATGGTCAGATAACTGCACCAAGAGCTTTTGAAGTTAGTCGTTGCAAGGTAACTGACGGCACACTTGTATCCCTAATACTAGGAGGCAAAATTCCTGAGATCAAGCATATGAAACGTAGCCGTGTGCCAGAAGATAAAGTGAGAAAGACTGTACGAAAACCGCGGTCTGGTATTGAGTACTAAATACCCAATGATCGCCGGTTCTCCGGATGGAATTTGTAAAGATTGCATCATCGAAATAAAATGTTCTATGAGTGCAAAAACTTCCATAAAAACTATATAAAGAATGGCCAGAATACAGAAAAATATAATGCCCAAATACAATTACAAATGTATCTGACGAGAAAAAAAATTGAGAAATAAGTACCGTTCTGGAAAAATAATGTATATGTATTATTATATATGAGTGTAATATAAATTGTATAAATATATTTATTAGAAGGTCAGTAATGTTTTCGTGATAACTAAAACAATTTTTATGTATTTGTTTGTTTTATTATATATATATATATATATATATATATATATATATATATATATATATATATATATATATATATATATATATATATATATATATATATATACATCCCACGATATTTGTGACGTCCAACCATAGCGCAGACATATGACGTCCCCCAGAAAGAGCAAGAAATAGTGTATATACTCGGTGTATACAGTTTAATATTGTAGTTTATAGGTCAGTGGTGACTTGAGTTATTAATCAATAAAAAAAAAATCCTCCATTCTAAGATGGATGTGGCTTCCACCTACAGCACGATGTTTGTAACGTCCATTTGTATATTTTTGTTTCCATCTGATCCCATGCTACAGTATTTATGGCGTCCGTTCTCCGTATATTTCCCATTTTACGAGTGATATGGCGTCCTTCTCTGTTGCCAAACTACACTAAATAGTTTTTATTTCAAAATCAGATAAAATCAATAATTTTCAGTATAGTGTGTATTACGCAAATATTAATAGTAATATTTCAAATTCACGAATTAGTAAGTTATGAATTAGATATAAAATTTTTTGGTTCAAATTTAAATTTTTACTATTCATTTATTTATTTATCAGAAGAGTCAGAAAAGGATACCTGAGCACTACTTATAGAAAAAATACTAAAATAATAGAAAAAATAAAATGTTATTGTATTAATAGTTAAATTTACAAAGCTTAATTGTTATAATATTATTAATACAGTCAATAAAATGCCGCTATGTCAGTTATTTTCATTTATTTCAGTTAAGGGTAGACACGATTTAAAGTTGCTAAGTTCAAATATTTATTATCCTTCTAGGTAAGTAATATATTGTTAACCTTTTCAAGAAATGTGATTTGATTTTACTAATTTCAAAGTCCTAAGAATGTCAAAAATAGACATTAAATGCAAAGATCAAGTGTAAAATCGTATCTCAGTACAAATATGTCTTAAAATTTATTTTTTCTACAACCGTGTGTGAAGTGCCTACTTCACGCACTCTGTAGAGTTTGTAAAGATGTACATTTTTTCACTAGTGAAAAAAAACTCTTTTTTTCACTAGTGCAAAAAAGAAAAACAATTGAATTTGTTTTAGGTTTGTTTTCTAGTATTTATTTGACAAATCTAGTATCCGGGTTTTTTTTGCACTAGTGAAAAAAAGAAAAAGGTTTTTTGCACTAGTGCAATAAAATAAAAATTGCAATCATCATTTATCGTCAAAATTTCGGTTGTAGAAAAAAATTGTATGGAACACGTGCGTAAAGTACCTTTTTTTGACAAACTTCACATTCGTTAAAAAAAGGTCACTTTACACAATAGTTGCATAAATAACTATTTTTTAACTAAAGTAAGTACATATTTTATATATAAAATACACATATTTGTTAAAAAAAATTGTTGCAGGGTAAACCATATACAAGGAATATCAATAAATTAACCCATTTTATAATCTTAATATATTTTTTATAAAATTTATTTTAGAAAATTGGTTAATGATTCGTATAAAAATATAATTTGACAGGAATTGAATGTCACCGGTCAACTTTTATATCGTATTGTAAGTTTTTAGGAAAACAACAATTTAAATTTGAATAAGTTAGTAGACCTTTATTTTTTATTTGTTAATTTTCTCTTCAATTATTTCAACAGTTTTATTGTAATAACAAAATTAAATTTTATTGATTAAAGGATGTAACGATTTAGTTAAAAAAATTTTGATAAAAGCTGGCTTTCGTTGGGATTCGAACCCACGTCGTTCCGATTTCTAGCCGGACACTCTAGGATTAACCTTGTAGCACAGCGGATTGAAGCATTGTATCATGAGTCAAATCCGAAACATTTTTGAACTTTCTGTTATCAACTGAAAGACGTTGAAGACAAGTTTGAGTGAAACAGGAAGACTGAAAAAAGATAGTTTAAATGAAGGGCAAAATTGCGCTTGGATTTGAAACATGTCATAAAGCTGAGATAGTAAAAAATATATATTTTGCAAGGTCAAATTTATATGAAATCATTTTTGGCCTAAAAAATTGGACTATTTTGCCAATAAAAATGAAAAAGGTTAAGGGAATTTTAATCTCATTAAAACACCATAGAACAACCTATTTATCTTAACTTTTATAAATTTTTAAGCATTACGCAAGAACTTAATTAACAAAAGTTGTTCATCAATGCAAAATTTTGTTTCAAAAATCATGCATTAAAGTGGTACATTAATGCTAGAGTTTGCTGTCATATTTTAGATATTTATTTTTATTAACTGACAAGTAGTCACAATTAATTTGACGCATTTGTATTGTATCTCTATTATAACAATTTCAATAAAAAACACTTTCTGCCTACTTCTCTAATTTTTGTTTAATTTTAATGATCGAAACTTCCATATAATAATTCTCTGTGACTCGGGCACTAATTTCGCCTAATTTAAACCTGCTCTCAAAGTTAATAACTATAAAGTGATAGATGATGAATTCAGAAATGGAAGAAAAATTAGAACTTTGCTACCACAAAAAAGCAGAGAGCATTATGAATGGTGTCAGGTTAGCTTAGTCAAATAGAGGCCACGAAATATACTTAAAATTTATTTGATGTTAAATTTTTTATTTAATTCTGAATCACAGTATAATTCGAAATTTGTATTTAGAAGACAAAAACTAATAAAATACGAAATACCGAAATAGGTAAATATAAGAATTTAAAGCAATTTATAAATAGTTTCACAACAGGTGCCTACAAAAGTTTGCTTTGCACATGTCCTTTTTTTGGTTTCTAAGTGTTTACGGTCCTCGAAAAAATATTGTAACGATCTCGTTGGTTAATGGTGAATAACAAAAGTGACCTCAGTAGTTCATCGCTTTCATTAACCAATTAATTCCTGAAATAACTATTATCAAATTTTCGGAAATAATTTCGAAAAGAATTTTTAGAATCAAATTATGTTGCGTATCCCTAATAACAGTTCAGTGAATAATCTGTTAGTTTAATTTAAGAAACTACTTGCAAAAACAACCAAATATGAACCAAATAAAAACAAAGTTTAGTGCATTTAAAAGCTTAAATCAGATTTTTGTTTTCATATTTTTATGTAATGAATATTTTTAAGGCAACTTAATAATATTATTAATATTTTTTACAAATAGTAAGTATTCAGATATCTCAATTAAAATTTTAAATAATTAGATTCTAGTACAAAATATAATTTGACTGAATTGAATAATTTGTATTTAACACCTTAATTTATTTAATGTATCTGTGTCAATGACCTTAGTAGTCGAGACACATTAATTCTAAATAAAAAATAAAAAAAAAGAATAATTAAATTTATTTATTCCACTTTGCTTTTTTAAACTATTTATTACATTGAGATTCACGTTATTTCTGTTTTTGTTTAAAATTCTATATACCTTTATAAATTTCTTTAAAACATTATCGTATAATTACGTTTAATATGTATTTCTAACTAAAAAGTTTCTTATTAGTTTTGGGTATTAATTTTAACAATTAAACTTAATCTTTATAAGTCCGCAGCTACCAGATTAAGTACAAAACAGAAATTAAAGTGAGTCTGGTATTTAAAATACTGTTAAAATAGCACAGCAGATCGATAAAACAAGAGGACAAAACGTTGCCAAATTAACGGACGTCACATCCACTGTTGTGTGGGCTACACTCAAGTATTCGTATATTTGAACAATAATAATCTTTTACTAGCGCCATCCAGGCAGTAGCAAAGGCTGAAACTAAAATATATGAAATCACCCAAAAAACATCTTTATGACGTCCTTCCCAAATTTGCATGGGGGGTCAAGGGGGCGACAAAGAACCGTTTTACATTACATGCGTTGTGGCGTCCGGTATACGGACGTCACAACGCACCGGACGCCACAACTACTGCAGATTGCCAATGTACGGACGTCATATCCTACGGAGATTAAATATATATATATATATATATATATATATATATATATATATATATATATATACATCCCACGATATTTGTGACGTCCAACCATAGCGCAGACATATGACGTCCCCCAGAAAGAGCAAGAAATAGTGTATATACTCGGTGTATACAGTTTAATATTGTAGTTTATAGGTCAGTGGTGACTTGAGTTATTAATCAATAAAAAAAAAATCCTCCATTCTAAGATGGATGTGGCTTCCACCTACAGCACGATGTTTGTAACGTCCATTTGTATATTTTTGTTTCCATCTGATCCCATGCTACAGTATTTATGGCGTCCGTTCTCCGTATATTTCCCATTTTACGAGTGATATGGCGTCCTTCTCTGTTGCCAAACTACACTAAATAGTTTTTATTTCAAAACCAGATAAAATCAATAATTTTCAGTATAGTGTGTATTACGCAAATATTAATAGTAATATTTCAAATTCACGAATTAGTAAGTTATGAATTAGATATAAAATTTTTTGGTTCAAATTTTTACTATTCATTTATTTATTTATCAGAAGAGTCAGAAAAGGATACCTGAGCACTACTTATAGAATAATCACAATTTATAAAATGAACTTTTTATAGTCGAAAGTTTTTTTTTGGTGATTTATAAGTCATATTACTATTATTAAATTATTACTCCCTTGGCAAATAGCGCTTTATCGAGATAGATTACGGCATAGTCCACAGTATATTAAAAAAAAAAATTTAAAAATTTTCTAAATTAGTTTATTTTATTAACAGTTAAAATAATAATTACTGTTGTCACATGTAGAACAAAAAAAAATCTTCTCTCTCGCGTAGTCGATCCCATTATGATAACATAACAGAACTGTCACCTTGACACATATCCGACGCTTAATCAACTAGGCTACGAACGACATATTTAAACACTTTTAAAATGATAACATGTATGCACAATTTATATCATATTTCATATCAATTCAGTATAAATTTCGAAATTTATGTATATGCCTAAACACACTTGAAACATGCATTGTCATCCAGTTCTTAGCTATCCTGAAAATTTCAGAGTTCTAGGTAGTCGGGAAATAGGTTTAAATTCGATTATAAAATTCCACGGAATGACACAGAGACAAAGAACACGGTGAAAATATAAAAAACTTTCTAAAAAATACTAAAATAATAGAAAAAATAAAATGTTATTGTATTAATAGTTAAATTTTCAAAGCTTAATTGTTATAATATTATTAATACAGTCAATAAAATGCCGCTATGTCAGTTATTTTCATTTATTTCAGTTAAGGGTAGACACGATTTAAAGTTGCTAAAATCAAATATTTATTATCCTTCTAGGTAAGTAATATATTGTTAACCTTTTCAAGAAATTTGATTTGATTTTACTAATTTCAAAGTCCTAAGAATGTCAAAAATAGACATTAAATGCAAAGATCAAGTGTAAAATCGTATCTCAGTACAAATATGTCTTAAAATTTATTTTTTCTACAACCGTGTGTGAAGTGCCTACTTCACGCACTCTGTAGAGTTTGTAAAGATGTACATTTTTTCACTAGTGAAAAAAAACTCTTTTTTTCACTAGTGCAAAAAAGAAAAACAATTGAATTTGTTTTAGGTTTGTTTTTTAGTATTTATTTGACAAATCTAGTATCCGTTTTTTTTTTTGCACTAGTGAAAAAAAGAAAAAGTTTTTTTGCACTAGTGCAAAAAAATAAAAATTGCAATCATCATTTATCGTCAAAATTTCGGTTGTAGAAAAAAATTGTATGGAACACGTGCGTAAAGTACCTTTTTTTGACAAACGTCACATTCGTTAAAAAAAGGTCACTTTACACAATAGTTGCATAAATAACTATTTTTTAACTAAAGTAAGTACATATTTTATATATAAAATATACATATTTGTTAAAAAAAATTGTTGCAGGGTAAACCATATACAAGGAATATCAATAAATTAACCCATTTTATGATCTTAATATATTTTTTATAAAATTTATTTTAGAAAATTGGTTAATGATTCGTATAAAAATATAATTTGACAGGAATTGAATGTCACCGGTCAACTTTTATATCGTATTGTAAGTTTTTAGGAAAACAACAATTTAAATTTGAATAAGTTAGTAGACCTTTATTTTTTATTTGTTAATTTTCTCTTCAATTATTTCAACAGTTTTATTGTAATAACAAAATTAAATTTTATTGATTAAAGGATGTAACGATTTAGTTAAAAAATTTTGATAAAAGCTGGCTTTCGTTGGGATTCGAACCCACGTCGTTCCGGTTTCTAGCCGGACACTCTAGGATTAACCTTGTAGCACAGCGGATTGAAGCATTGTATCATAAGTCAAATCCGAAATATTTTTGAACTTTCTGTTATCAACTGAAAGACGTTGAAGACAAGTTTAAGTGAAACAGGAAGACTGAGAAAAGATAGTTTAAATGAAGGGCAAAATTGCGCTTGGATTTGAAATATGTCATAAAGCTTTAAGCAGCTAGGCTACGAGACCTTTTGATAGAAATCAGAAGGACGCTGGTTCGAATCCCACGGGATCTTTTTTTGAATTTTCCTTCGTGGAATTTTCACATCGTCAATTAATAAATGATATACATGATGTCTCCCAGCTGTTGGAACATAGCTTTACACAACTTAAAAACAAGTTGATTTAAACCAATTTACTAATTTCCACGGTAGCCTGGTTAAACCTTTATGAAGTCTAATTACAGATAAGTATATCGACTAACTAGACTTGATTCATATCCAGGCAATTTTGGATGCAGGTAAGACGGATTAAATCAACTTACAATTGAACAAAATTATCCATTCTCCTATGTGGTACCATGATTGACAGGAAAATAAAAATTCAAAGTGGATGAACCACAACAAGTTTATTTAATAAATGTTGACGACTAGTTTCGGCAAATTTTTACCATCATCAGGTCGAAATTGTTAATAAAAAATGAAGTATAATAACAAGGTGTTCATCGAAAAGTTGTATGTAACATTAAATATCTTTCCTCAAAGAAAATTATTGAAGTGAAAATTAAAGTAAATAGAATTCTTTTATCTATTAAATTCTTCGAAAATACTATTAGAGCATGTAAATGTTAAAGTTTTGCCGAAAATAATGTAAAATAAACATGAGGATTTCGTTGCGAGAAAGAAATCAATTTAGAATTGTCATGAAGGCTCGTTAAATAGTACAATAGTACAACTAAGATTGTTGATAGGGCGTTATTAATTTTATATGCTTTTTGAAATAAACGTTCACAAACAAATATTCTTTATTTTTTTTTATTATCCTAGTTTTCTGAAATTTAGTTACCTTCATACCACAAAAAAAAACGTTTTAAAAGAAACATTTTAATTAATTAAATTTATTTATTCCACTTTGCTTTTTTAAACTATTTATTACATTGAGATTCACGTTATTTCTGTTTTTGTTTAAAATTCTATATACCTTTATAAATTTCTTTAAAACATTATCGTATAATTACGTTTAATACACGGAGAGAAAAGTTCTCAGATATAATTCGTAATAGGCTTAATTTATGCGAAAATTATGCTTAAATTGGATCCATAAACAAGTAATCTTAATTTATGAAACATATTCATAATTTGGTGTTGCAGTTACTATGATTATAATACATATAAAGTGATTAAGCTTATTCATACTGTATGCTTAAAAGTCATAAATTCCTAATAGAACTCTTCAGTATTTATAAGTAATATTCAGAAATGCTAACTAATATTTTCATAGATTTTACAGCAAGTCATCATAATATCTGATTTGTATTAAGAGTAATATTCATTAACAATGCATATATTCAGCATATATTTAGTAAAAATTATCAAAATATGTGTCTTATATTATGAATAATCTTCATAAATGTTAAGTATTTTGGGTGTAGTTTTTACACATATTATCATAAATTATGATTTATATTAAAAATAATATTCATGTATTACTGTTTAAACCTGATTAATTCTTTATACAAATCTTAGAATTTCTGATAAATAATGCATACTTTATTAAGTATCAATCATTATAAGTGTTGAATAATTATGAATTATAGTCATAATTTTATAAATTATTTCAATTATACGGATTATATAGGTATTATTTAATAAAGCTTCATTTCGCTCATTGTTTTTAGTAGTAAATGTTCCGTTCTAATGTTTTTAAATGGCTCTGCACATGAATCTACTATTCTTTTAAAAGTTAATTTATTTTTTTCGCCTAACACTGGATTTAATATGTCGACTAATGATTCGCAAATTGTTTTCATTATATTTTCAGTAAAGTAATGTAAAATATGTTGAATAATTTTCGTTGTCAAATGACTTTCTGAAAACAGTTTGCTGACAAACAGTAATGCTGAATTTTGAAGAGTTTTTAAAAAATTATCTACATCTTCCGAATTAATAACTTTTTCATTTATTTCAAAGTTGTCATTTGAACTTTGACTACTGCAAAAAATATTCTCTACAGATTCAATATTTTTATCACTTTCTTTATTCCATTCAAATTCTGTTTTAAACGAAGAACAAGATGGTACATGAGCCTTTTTGTCCAAAGGAAAATTATTTCTCTCATAATTGCATTTCAAAATATGCTTTTTATGGGATCGATAATTATAAAATATACTTGAGCAATTATTATTTTGTGAACAAACAAGCTTATTACTTTTTTTACGTAAATCGTGAACAAGTTTGAGATGTTTAATCAAAACATCAGTTGAGGGAAAATCTGAACTACAAATGTAACAATTGAACATGTCTTAATATATCTAAATATATACTTAGTTCTCTAAAATATTAATGAAATCAGTGAAATGCGCGAGAACTATTTGGCTCGAGTTGATTTCATAAAAAAAGCTTTGAATGAATTCCCAAAACTCCTTATTCTCAAAAGGATATTTTAGGTTTAAAACATAAAAATTTTTAAAATATGTGTCGAAAGCTTGAAGGAAATTATTATATAAATACGTAATGTTCTCGGTTACCAGAGCAAACTGCAAAACTTTATCATCACTTTCAGTCGGAGTGTCTTCTACAATTATTAAGAAAGGTTGGAGCGTCAGTTTCTTACTTGCGCAGAAGGCTTTTCTTCGATTAATGATGGTGTTTATGTCAGCTACTGATTCCACTGTGGAGCTGAAACAACTCCACGCGTCCCCAATGCTCACCTTCCACACTTTTTTGTCTACGGTTTTCCTCCCTCTTGGCTTCGCCACCGCTTGCAAGACTTTAATTAAGTTAAAATCCCTTAAGTCTGTAATAAGAAAATCTATATATAAAATATATTCATAATAAAAAAGACAATTTAAATATAAAGGAATATAAAAACGTATTGGTGCATATAAATAGAAGCTATAACGGCGCTATGGTTGCAAAAAATGTTAATATATGTACGTATATTATTATTCTCTTTAATGTACTCAAATTTTATTTTGAATTATAAGTAATTTTTGCATTAACTCGATTTACCTAAACATAAATGTAGAAAAAGAAAAATAGATTCCAAAAAATAAAACTTACTAGAATCAGTTGGCAAATTATTTAAAATTTCATTGGCCGCCTGAAACTTATTGCATTTCTTGCATGCTTCTATTAATCTTGGTTCTATCTTTTGCCATTTCCGGAAAAAATTATTAGATTTATCGGGAAATAATTCCTGAAAATCTAATTCAATCTAAAAAGAAATGAATTACTTAATGACTTTTAATTATTGATATAATATATTCACCAAGTGACTTCCATTATTATGTGTGAATAACGGCCATTCTTCGAGAATTTGGTTTAGTGATGGAGCATTTCTAATGTCTTTTTGTCGCAAAACAAAAGTTTTTTTCCATTTTATTTCAACAACATCCCATGGTGTAGTTCTTGTTTTCAGCCAAATCTTATCCTCATAAAAATCGTCACTGAGATTATCTTCTGATGGAGATTCTTCAACTGGAAATTAAACAAATTTAATGCGTTAATTTTTCAGGCTTTATACTGTATAAGATACTTACTTATTGTAAGCTGTGCCTTTTTCCTGATGTGTCCTGTAAATAAACCTGTTTTTTTAAAGGAGGAGGCTTCAGACCTGTACCTATTATATATTCTTCCTGATAGTTTTGGCGTTTCAGTAAAGTAATATTCCTTAAAAAAACATATTGAAATCTTCAAATTACGTTAGTAAATGTATACTTACTCTTGGTTCATTGGTAAACTTTTCACAAATTTGTTTAGCCATGTTTCGACATATATTTATAGTCATAGGTACATTTTTGTCAATAAAAAATTTCACTATATTTTTTACAAATATTTCTTTTTCAGGAATTTCAAACTTCTGTTTTTCTTCATATATTTGTTTCAATTTTTTTCCTATATCACTATCTAAAAATGTTTCAATATCCTAAAAAAAACTACAATTTTATACAAATTCAATAATATTATTCTAGTCTTACAAAAATGGTATCTGTTGACCCTGATGTCCTGGAAGATGCTGCTGATGAAAAAGAACCACTTGTAGAATTTCCATCTGCAGCTGCATCACTAGTTTCTTTTCTTTGACTTACATGTTGACAGCAACACGGTATTATCGGAAACCCCTAAAATTTTTTTGAAGATATTAACAACTTAGCCTTAATAGTTACAACAATATTATTACATTAGTAACTCGCCAATCATTTACGAGCTTTCGAAATTTTATTCTTGCGCCATGATTGTTTTCAAATATTTCTTTTATATCACCTTCATTCAACCATGGTAAGCAATCCATAGTTATATTTCTCCCTAAAAGAATAGATGAATTTGTTAGAAATTTTTGTACTGATGTATTTATTAGTAAAATAAGAAATTTACCTTTGAGATTTAAAAAAAAGCTTTCCATTTTATGTTCAGTCAACAAATTCAAAAAAATATTGTCTTCCTCTGTTCGTACCAATTCGGTACTAGGAGTATTTAAGACGTTTATAACAAAGGAATTATCCAAATCGAAACCTACAAAGACAGTGAATATTATATCTAATCTTGCACCATTTGTTACATTTTTATGAACTGAAGATTTCGCATTGATGAACTTACTATAGCTCTCATCTCCCACTACATCAAAGTTAATATTGCTATCCCCCATTTTAAGTAACAGGGAAGATACAATGCCATCAACACCTTGATTAACACGAAGCAGTTATTACTTTCTTATACTTATGCATATATAGGTATATTATTTTTAAGCTAAGCACATGCACACCCATGCACAAACAAACCTGTAGAATAAACAATAAATTACAATAAGTATAAATTAAAAGTGTCCAATATTGTGCACATGTAAGTTTATGCAAAAATTAACAAGCGTGTACAGGTCATATGTATCTAGATATATTTAAATTCGGAGATTGTTCACCTATAATAATTGTTAAAAAGTACCTACTTAACTGAAGTAAAATAAATCAATAAGTAGGCATACATACTGAACTCCTTTACAGTTTGTTTATTAAAATATGAGAATTTAATAATTAAGTAATTCGTAACTATTTAATAAAAATATTTATAAATAATTAAATTGAACTTATTAATGAATTCTAATAAAGCACTGCACTTTTAAAAATCAATCCCCAAATTAAAATACTTAATCTGAACGTCTATGGATTGTGCTTAATTTTGTCGAGTTTTTAAAACGGTTAAAACTCTAAAAATAAGTAAAGCAATTGATATATTATTTTAATTAAAGAGCAATAAATTACATTCACAACCCAAGCAATACACTCGTGATCTGCCGACTTTTTATAATCTTTCTTTCCTAGACATTATTATAAAAAACCGGCATTGTGCCGAAATGTACAAGCAAGTCGAGTCTTATAGGATAGGTAACAGAAACCACACCTGCACCAATTGTTTATACAAAAGGAAAAATAGCTATTTAAACATAATATATTAGTTGTATTAATACATATAATTAACAATTATTACTTACCTTATTTCGCTAACGGTAACTGAGCTAAGATCGCAGAGATAATATATAATAAATTAAATATTATATTGTCTCTGTAGAATCGAGAGTTTTAAAGTACGTTCAATCGGTACGATCTACACACCTTGTCGCCACGAACTACACACTAAACAGTAACCAGTAACACAAAAGACAAAAGTGAAACAAAAAACGGACTAAATACCTCTCCTTATTCGCTAATTTCGCAGCAAGGCAACACTTTTTACTCAGATATTATGATTAGTTATTCATAAATTATTCTCTATATTAATAATTTTTGCATATTGCCCTACAAAATGACAGAATTTATGAGTTAATAATCATAATTTCTGAAATTAATATTCTTTATTCTTAATTTTTTCGCTTAACTTAAGAAATGTTATTCATAATTTGTATTAACTACCTAGTTCATATTTTATATTACTTAATTTTTACATGAATTATGATTAGTTATTCATAAATTATTCTCTATATAAATAATTTTTGTATATTACCCTACAACATTAACATAATTTATGAGTTAATAATCATATATAATTTCTGAAATTAAAATTCTTTATTCTTAATTGTTTCAATTAACTTAAGAAATGTAATTTAAAATTATTATAAACTAGTTCTTACTTTAAATTGATTAATTTTTACATAAATATTGCACAATTTATTACATAATACCTAATTACTAACTTGATTTGTGGCTTATTTTAATCTCTGTAATAATTATCATTTCAGATTAGAAGGGATTAAAAATCACCCTGCTTAAATTAAAGTCAACAAATTCTGAAAATGAACCTCTTTTCGATTAAAACATTCCTATTCCTGAATAAAAAGTAAATAAAATTATACCATTTTCGGTCAAACAAGATGTCAGATTTTATTTTTATTGTTGGAAATGATGAAATCATCTCTCATCCAAATTTCCAATCAATATGTTCATTATTAACAGCTCTAGTCCTATTTTCTTAGCCAACCGTTATGTATAAATATGCGTATATAGAAATTATGAATAATAATTTTAATTTGTTCAAATCCATTCAAAAATAAATTTTATTCGTAAAGTTTTCATAAATTTAATAAAACTATAAATCGGTATCATAATATATGAATTAACGTTACTCATAAAAGTTATTAATTTAAGAATAATATATGCTAATTTTTGCATAACATAGGAGTAGTATTCATATTTTTAAAATATCCAGAAATGAGAACGTTATGAATATCTTACTCATAATAGCTGATAGAAGTTTTCTCTCCGTGTAGTGTTGAATTTCGATTCATAAATAAATAAATAAACGAAAAACTAAAAGAAAGTGGAAAATTAAAAACAGAAAAAATGCGTAAAAATTAAGGCTAAAAAAATACCTTATATATATATATATATATATATATATATATATATATATATATATATATATATATATATATATATATATAAGGATCAAAATTCTTGGAGATGCAGTCAAGTTAGGCTTTTATAAGAAAACTCTTTGAAGTATGTGTCTAGCTTTCGAATTTATTTAATTCATTATCAAGACTTTCTACAAGATAAAAAATATTGTTAAATACAAATATTTTTTATAAAAATGAAAATTTAAACTTACTCTTCTTGAGGTTAACAT
Organism: Altica lythri; assembly: GCA_964028335.1. Lineage (NCBI taxonomy): Eukaryota > Metazoa > Arthropoda > Insecta > Coleoptera > Chrysomelidae > Altica > Altica lythri. Next base: position 17,855,663 of record OZ034806.1, read on the forward strand.
TTTCTTAGCAATTTCTATTTTAATATAAACTATAAATGTGTTCATATAAAATAGAAATTGCTAAGAAAATGTTAACCTCAAGAAGAGTAAGTTTAAATTTTCATTTTTATAAAAAATATTTGTATTTAACAATATTTTTTATCTTGTAGAAAGTCTTGATAATGAATTAAATAAATTCGAAAGCTAGACACATACTTCAAAGAGTTTTCTTATAAAAGCCTAACTTGACTGCATCTCCAAGAATTTTGATCCTTAGATTTAAACAGTCAATCCTTTATTTAGTCCATTTGGCTAATTTACATTTTCACGTCATTGCAATAATAACAATGAGAATGTTATATGTGTAAACATATATACATATCTATATACAATACATAAACTACTATACTCATTTGCACACTATACATCTTTACGTCCTTACACATTCTAATACATATTTAATGAATACACAAAAAACACTACACATACTAAAACATTTGTAAACCTATCATACTTTATACTAAATCGAAACAAACAAAACGAGGAAGTGGCCGCTAGGTATTTCATTGATGAAGAAAATATGATTTTAACTGTGCCTTGAAGGATGTTAATGATGTTAAATGTTTGATCTCTTCTGGCAGATTATTATAGCTATCAAGTCCCTTGAAAAAAACTGAATTTTGGGTATGTGTTAATGTTACTTGTTGAATATGGAAGTCAGTTCTGGATCTTGTATTGTATCCGTGGATTTGGTCATTGTACATAACTTTTTCTTGCAGATATGTTGGGGAAATTTTATTTCTTATTTTGAAAATTAGGATTAATGTTTGGTAGAGGAGAAAGGAATTAATTGGTAACCATTCTAGTTCCTTCAACATATCTCTTATTGGTGTACGTCTTTTGCAATTTAAAATTATGCGCATGGCTCTATTTTGTAGTTTCTGTAAACGAGCTAATTCATTTTGTTTCAGTAGAAATAGAATTGTAGAACAGTATGTGAAATGAGGGAGCACTAATGAATTGTACAGTAAAAGTTTTGTCCACCTTGTCAAATATGGGGCACAACGAGATAAATAATGTAATTTAAATGCTATCGTCTTTATAATGAAGTTGGCATGTTCTTTAAAATGTAACCCCCTATCCACATGAACCCCAAGATATTTAAATTGGTTAACCAGTTCCACCTTATCAGGACCTAACATTACCTCAAAATTTTTGTTGCAAAAGTTTCTGTATATTTTTTCTGTACTTATTACCATGTACTTGGTCTTCTCAACATTAATCTTCCAATAATTAGCACAACACCAACTGTAAATTGATTTTAAAGTTCTGTTGATGGCTTCCATGAGTTTTGTGTGATCATTACATGAGAAATAAATCAGTGTATCATCTGCAAATAAATGAACGGAGCTCTCACCTACTACCTCTGGCAAATCATTGATATATAACAAAAATAATAGGGGGCCCAGTACACTTCCCTGTGGTACTCCTTGATTACATTCTATTTCATTTGATACCTTATTATTTATCTTGAGCTTTTGCTTCCTGTTATCTAAAAAGCTTTCCAACCATTTTAATACCATTCCATCTATTCCTACTGCTGCTAATTTTTTTAACAATCTATTTCTGTGTATTGTCTCGAAAGCTCTCTGGAGATCCAAAAATACTGCAACAGTAGTCTCATTTTTTTCTAGGCTAATTTTCCAATCATCTAGTACACATTGAACTGCTGTTTCACAACTATATATATATATATATATATATATATATATATATATATATATATATATATATATATATATATATATATATATATATATACAAAACGGGAAAATTATTGGGCATGTACGCAAAAAGGATCAATAAGGCCACGAGTAGGAATGGTAACCGCAGACATGCATGTTTCTGGCTCATTAGCCGTCATCAGTGCGGCATAACCAAGTAGGGTATTGCACTTGGCTAGCAAAAGTGTTGGGTACTTGGGAGCAAAGGATGTTGGGAAAACATGTGTAAAGAAACATAAAAACACAAAAACAGCGAAAACTCACACAAGAGTCCTATCGCCATTTTGTGCTTTCGGCCAGCTGTGCCAATGGGTTTTCGGCTAGCAACCAGCGTCGCAACGTTGGCGAAACGGACTCATTGTGTTTGAGTCGTTCTAAGCCCAGGATATGAAATAAACAAAGTGCCAAGAAAATGCGTATTAATATAAACAAAACGGGAAAATTATTGGGCATGTACGCAAAAAGGATCAATAAGGCCACGAGTAGGAATGGTAACCGCAGACATGCATGTTTCTGGCTCATTAGCCGTCATCAGTGCGGCATAACCAAGTAGGGTATTGCACTTGGCTAGCAAAAGTGTTGGGTACTTGGGAGCAAAGGATGTTGGGAAAACATGTGTTTTTATGTTTCTTTACACATGTTTTCCCAACATCCTTTGCTCCCAAGTACCCAACACTTTTGCTAGCCAAGTGCAATACCCTACTTGGTTATGCCGCACTGATGACGGCTAATGAGCCAGAAACATGCATGTCTGCGGTTACCATTCCTACTCGTGGCCTTATTGATCCTTTTTGCGTACATGCCCAATAATTTTCCCGTTTTGTTTATATTAATACGCATTTTCTTGGCACTTTGTTTATTTCATATCCTGGGCTTAGAACGACTCAAACACAATGAGTCCGTTTCGCCAACGTTGCGACGCTGGTTGCTAGCCGAAAACCCATTGGCACAGCTGGCCGAAAGCACAAAATGGCGATAGGACTCTTGTGTGAGTTTTCGCTGTTTTTGTGTTTTTATGTTTCTTTACACATGTTTTCCCAACATCCTTTGCTCCCAAGTACCCAACACTTTTGCTAGCCAAGTGCAATACCCTACTTGGTTATGCCGCACTGATGACGGCTAATGAGCCAGAAACATGCATGTCTGCGGTTACCATTCCTACTCGTGGCCTTATTGATCCTTTTTGCGTACATGCCCAATAATTTTCCCGTTTTGTTTATATTAATACGCATTTTCTTGGCACTTTGTTTATTTCATATCCTGGGCTTAGAACGACTCAAACACAATGAGTCCGTTTCGCCAACGTTGCGACGCTGGTTGCTAGCCGAAAACCCATTGGCACAGCTGGCCGAAAGCACAAAATGGCGATAGGACTCTTGTGTGAGTTTTCGCTGTTTTTGTGTTTTTATGTTTCTTTACACATGTTTTCCCAACATCCTTTGCTCCCAAGTACCCAACACTTTTGCTAGCCAAGTGCAATACCCTACTTGGTTATGCCGCACTGATGACGGCTAATGAGCCAGAAACATGCATGTCTGCGGTTACCATTCCTACTCGTGGCCTTATTGATCCTTTTTGCGTACATGCCCAATAATTTTCCCGTTTTGTTTATATTAATACGCATTTTCTTGGCACTTTGTTTATTTCATATCCTGGGCTTAGAACGACTCAAACACAATGAGTCCGTTTCGCCAACGTTGCGACGCTGGTTGCTAGCCGAAAACCCATTGGCACAGCTGGCCGAAAGCACAAAATGGCGATAGGACTCTTGTGTGAGTTTTCGCTGTTTTTGTGTTTTTATGTTTCTTTACACATGTTTTCCCAACATCCTTTGCTCCCAAGTACCCAACACTTTTGCTAGCCAAGTGCAATACCCTACTTGGTTATGCCGCACTGATGACGGCTAATGAGCCAGAAACATGCATGTCTGCGGTTACCATTCCTACTCGTGGCCTTATTGATCCTTTTTGCGTACATGCCCAATAATTTTCCCGTTTTGTTTATATTAATACGCATTTTCTTGGCACTTTGTTTATTATATATATATATATATATATATATATATATATATATATATATATCGGTTACCATTCCCTATTCGTGACCCTATGATCCTTTTTGCGTACATGCCCATTAATTTCCCCCTTTCTTTTGTTATAGGTACGCATACTTGGCACCCTTTTTTGTTTTACATCCTGGGCTTGGAACGGCTCAAACACAATGAGTCCGTTTCGCCAACGCAGCGACGCTGTTCGTAGCCCCGAAATGTGGGCACAGCTGGCCGAAGCCACAAATGGCGATAGGACTCTTGTGTGAGTTTCGTTGTTTGTGTTTTTTGGTTTTTAATACATGTTTCCCTACCATCCTTTACTCCCAAGTACTCAACACTTTTGCTGGCCAAGTGCAATACCTTACTTGGTTATGCCGCACTGATGACGGCTAACGAGCCAGAAACATGCATGTCTGCGGTTACCATTCCCTATTCGTGACCCTATGATCCTTTTTGCGTACATGCCCATTAATTTTCCCCCTTTCGTTTTATATATATATATATATATATATATATATATATATATATATATATATATATATATATATACATATATATATATAAAGTGCCAAGAAAACGCGCATCAATATAAAAAAAAAGGAGGATAACGGGCAATGTACGCAAAAAGGATCATAGGTTACAAGTAGGAATGGTAACCGCAGACATGCATGTTTCTGGCTCATTAGCCGTCATCAGTGCGGCATAACCAAGAAAAGTATTGCACTTGGCTAGCAAAAGTGTTGGGTACTTGGGAGCAAAGGATGTTGGGGAAACATGTGTCAAGAAACACAAAAAACACAAAAACAACGAACGCTCACACAGGATGTCCTATCGCCATTTTGTGCTTTCGGCCAGCTGTGCCAATGGGTTTTCGGCTAGCAACCAGCGTCGCCACGTTGGCGAAACGGACTTATTGTGTTTGAGTCGTTCTAGCCCAGGACATGAAACAAAGTGCCAAGAAAACGCGCATCAATATAAAAAAAAAAGGAGGATAACGGGCAATGTACGCAACAAGGATCATAGGTTACAAGTAGGAATGGTAACCGCAGACATGCATGTTTCTGGCTCATTAGCCGTCATCAGTGCGGCATAACCAAGAAAAGTATTGCACTTGGCTAGCAAAAGTGTTGGGTACTTGGGAGCAAAGGATGTTGGGGAAACATGTGTCAAGAAACACAAAAAACACAAAAACAACGAACGCTCACACAGGATGTCCTATCGCCATTTTGTGCTTTCGGCCAGCTGTGCCAATGGGTTTTCGGCTAGCAACCAGCGTCGCCACGTTGGCGAAACGGACTCATTGTGTTTGAGACGTTCTAGCCCAGGACATGAAACAAAGTGCCAAGAAAACGCGCATCAATATAAAAAAAGGAGGATAACGGGCAATGTACGCAACAAGGATCATAGGTTACAAGTAGGAATGGTAACCGCAGACATGCATGTTTCTGGCTCATTAGCCGTCATCAGTGCGGCATAACCAAGAAAAGTATTGCACTTGGCTAGCAAAAGTGTTTGGTACTTGGAAGCAAAGGATGTTGGGGAAACATGTGTCAAGAAACACAAAAAACACAAAAAAAACGAACGCTCACACAGGATGTCCTATCGCCATTTTGTGCTTTCGGTCAGCTGTGCCAATGGGTTTTCTGCTAGCAACCAGCGTCGCCACGTTGGCGAAACGGACTCATTGTGTTTGAGTCGTTCTAGCCCAGGACATGAAACAAAGTGCCAAGAAAACGCGCATCAATATAAAAAAAAAGGAGGATAACGGGCAATGTACGCAACAAGGATCATAGGTTACAAGTAGAAATGGTAACCGCAGACATGCATGTTTCTGGCTCATTCGCCGTCATCAGTGCGGCATAACCAAGAAAAGTATTGCACTTGGCTAGCAAAAGTGTTGGGTACTTGGGAGCAAAGGATGTTGGGGAAACATGTGTCAAGAAACACAAAAAACACAAAAACAACGAACGCTCACACAGGATGTCCTATCGCCATTTTGTGCTTTCGGCCAGCTGTGCCAATGGGTTTTCGGCCAGCAACCAGCGTCGCCACGTTGGCGAAACGGACTCATTGTGTTTGAGTCGTTCTAGCCCAGGACATGAAACAAAGTGCCAAGAAAACGCGCATTAATATAAAAAAAGGAGGATAACGGGCAATGTACGCAACAAGGATCATAGGTTACAAGTAGGAATGGTAACCGCAGACATGCATGTTTCTGGCTCATTAGCCGTGATCAGTGCGGCATAACCAAGAAAAGTATTGCACTTGGCTAGCAAAAGTGTTGGGTACTTGGGAGCAAAGGATGTTGGGGAAACATGTGTCAAGAAACACAAAAAACACAAAAACAACGAACGCTCACACAGGATGTCCTATCGCCATTTTGTGCTTTCGGCCAGCTGTGCCAATGGGTTTTCGGCTAGCAACCAGCGTCGCCACGTTGGCGAAACGGACTCATTGTGTTTGAGACGTTCTAGCCCAGGACATGAAACAAAGTGCCAAGAAAACGCGCATCAATATAAAAAAAAAGGAGGATAACGGGCAATGTACGCAACAAGGATCATAGGTTACAAGTAGGAATGGTAACCGCAGACATGCATGTTTCTGGCTCATTAGCCGTCATCAGTGCGGCATAACCAAGAAAAGTATTGCACTTGGCTAGCAAAAGTGTTGGGTACTTGGGAGCAAAGGATGTTTGGGAAACATGTGTCAAGAAACACAAAAAACACAAAAACAACGAACGCTCACACAGGATGTCCTATCGCCATTTTGTTCTTCCGGCCAGCTGTGCCAATGGGTTTTCGGCTAGCAACCAGCGTCGCCACGTTGGCAAAACGGACTTATTGTGTTTGAGTCGTTCTAGCCCAGGACATGAAACAAAGTGCCAAGAAAACGCGCATCAATATAAAAAAAAAAGGAGGATAACGGGCAATGTACGCAACAAGGATCATAGGTTACAAGTAGGAATGGTAACCGCAGACATGCATGTTTCTGGCTCATTAGCCGTCATCAGTGCGGCATAACCAAGAAAAGTATTGCACTTGGCTAGCAAAAGTGTTGGGTACTTGGGAGCAAAGGATGTTGGGGAAACATGTGTCAAGAAACACAAAAAACACAAAAACAACGAACGCTCACACAGGATGTCCTATCGCCATTTTGTGCTTTCGGCCAGCTGTGCCAATGGGTTTTCGGCTAGCAACCAGCGTCGCCACGTTGGCGAAACGGACTCATTGTGTTTGAGACGTTCTAGCCCAGGACATGAAACAAAGTGCCAAGAAAACGCGCATCAATATAAAAAAAGGAGGATAACGGGCAATGTACGCAACAAGGATCATAGGTTACAAGTAGGAATGGTAACCGCAGACATGCATGTTTCTGGCTCATTAGCCGTCATCAGTGCGGCATAACCAAGAAAAGTATTGCACTTGGCTAGCAAAAGTGTTGGGTACTTGGGAGCAAAGGATGTTGGGGAAACATGTGTCAAGAAACACAAAAAACACAAAAACAACGAACGCTCACACAGGATGTCCTATCGCCATCTTGTGCTTTCGGTCAGCTGTGCCAATGGGTTTTCTGCTAGCAACCAGCGTCGCCACGTTGGCGAAACGGACTCATTGTGTTTGAGTCGTTCTAGCCCAGGACATGAAACAAAGTGCCAAGAAAACGCGCATCAATATAAAAAAAAAGGAGGATAACGGGCAATGTACGCAACAAGGATCATAGGTTACAAGTAGAAATGGTAACCGCAGACATGCATGTTTCTGGCTCATTCGCCGTCATCAGTGCGGCATAACCAAGAAAAGTATTGCACTTGGCTAGCAAAAGTGTTGGGTACTTGGGAGCAAAGGATGTTGGGGAAACATGTGTCAAGAAACACAAAAAACACAAAAACAACGAACGCTCACACAGGATGTCCTATCGCCATTTTGTGCTTTCGGCCAGCTGTGCCAATGGGTTTTCGGCCAGCAACCAGCGTCGCCACGTTGGCGAAACGGACTCATTGTGTTTGAGTCGTTCTAGCCCAGGACATGAAACAAAGTGCCAAGAAAACGCGCATCAATATAAAAAAAGGAGGATAACGGGCAATGTACGCAACAAGGATCATAGGTTACAAGTAGGAATGGTAACCGCAGACATGCATGTTTCTGGCTCATTAGCCGTGATCAGTGCGGCATAACCAAGAAAAGTATTGCACTTGGCTAGCAAAAGTGTTGGGTACTTGGGAGCAAAGGATGTTGGGGAAACATGTGTCAAGAAACACAAAAAACACAAAAACAACGAACGCTCACACAGGATGTCCTATCGCCATTTTGTGCTTTCGGCCAGCTGTGCCAATGGGTTTTCGGCTAGCAACCAGCGTCGCCACGTTGGCGAAACGGACTCATTGTGTTTGAGACGTTCTAGCCCAGGACATGAAACAAAGTGCCAAGAAAACGCGCATCAATATAAAAAAAAGGAGGATAACGGGCAATGTACGCAACAAGGATCATAGGTTACAAGTAGGAATGGTAACCGCAGACATGCATGTTTCTGGCTCATTAGCCGTCATCAGTGCGGCATAACCAAGAAAAGTATTGCACTTGGCTAGCAAAAGTGTTGGGTACTTGGGAGCAAAGGATGTTGGGGAAACATGTGTCAAGAAACACAAAAAACACAAAAACAACGAACGCTCACACAGGATGTCCTATCGCCATTTTGTGCTTTCGGCCAGCTGTGCCAATGGGTTTTCTGCTAGCAACCAGCGTCGCCACGTTGGCGAAACGGACTCATTGTGTTTGAGTCGTTCTAGCCCAGGACATGAAACAAAGTGCCAAGAAAACGCGCATTAATATAAAAAAAAGGAGGATAACGGGCAATGTACGCAACAAGGATCATAGGTTACAAGTAGAAATGGTAACCGCAGACATGCATGTCTGGCTCATTCGTCGTCATCAGTGCGGCATAACCAAGAAAAGTATTGCACTTGGCTAGCAAAAGTGTTGGGTACTTGGGAGCAAAGGATGTTGGGGAAACATGTGTCAAGAAACACAAAAAACACAAAAACAACGAACGCTCACACAGGATGTCCTATCGCCATTTTGTGCTTTCGGCCAGCTGTGCCAATGGGTTTTCGGCTAGCAACCAGCGTCGCCACGTTGGCGAAACGGACTCATTGTGTTTGAGTCGTTCTAGCCCAGGACATGAAACAAAGTGCCAAGAAAACGCGCATCAATATAAAAAAAAGGAGGATAACGGGCAATGTACGCAACAAGGATCATAGGTTACAAGTAGGAATGGTAACCGCAGACATGCATGTTTCTGGCTCATTAGCCGTCATCAGTGCGGCATAACCAAGAAAAGTATTGCACTTGGCTAGCAAAAGTGTTGGGTACTTGGGAGCAAAGGATGTTGGGGAAACATGTGTCAAGAAACACAAAAAACACAAAAACAACGAACGCTCACACAGGATGTCCTATCGCCATTTTGTGCTTTCGGCCAGCTGTGCCAATGGGTTTTCGGCTAGCAACCAGCGTCGCCACGTTGGCGAAACGGACTGCAATTCTGTTTATAATGTTGCAAAAAATTGAATGACTACCGTGCTGATATTTCTATTTGTACAATACGTAGGTACGTAGGTGTGGTACTGTTTCAATTTATGTTTCTGGTTCTAAGTACCTAATCATTAATTTTTTTTAAAAACCTAGTCATTGAATTTTCGTCTTTTCAGTTGATTTTTAGTTGTAGCTATCTATGCAGGCGGGGTTTTTGTTATTTTTTAATTATTTTTTTATTACTGAAGCTCTCTTTTCTTAATACAAAATTTGGTTTTCCTCTGTCCTGTTTTTTAACAGTTTTAATCTCGCTTCATTTCTTTCTTATCACAATTTCTTACATTCGTTGTTATACCAGTTTTCTCTAACAACTTTTTTTCTGTTTCCTATCACTTGTTGTGCTGTTTCCGTTATAGCTTTTTCTAATGTATTCCAACTTTCCTCTATACTTCCTGTTTCTTTGTTTTCTAGGTTTTTGGCAATTTTTTTCCTAAAAACCTGTTTTATGCTGTCTTCTTCTAGCTTTTTAATGTCGTATCTTCTTATGCAATTCTGATTTTCTTTTGGCATTATGGGCAGTTCCTGTTTTATTTTCATCATAACCAAGAAATGGTCACTATTTATATCCGCTCCCCTGTAACTTCTTACGTCATTGACAGTTCTTGCATGCTTACTTTCTACTATGGTCTATCTGATTTTGGGTTTTCCCATCAGGTGATACCCATGTGACCTTATGAATATCTTTGTGTTCAAAAAATGTACTCACTATTTTCATATTAAATTCGTTGGCAAACTCATCTTTTCTCCATTTTTGTTTCACTTTTTATGGAGGCTATTGTTTCCTGTGATGCTCTTATAACGTTCTTCTTTTCCGGTTTTGGCGTTAAAATCTCCTGCAGCAATTTTAATGTCATATTTAGGAATATTATCTATAACCTTTGTTAGTTCTTCATAAAACAAATTTTTGGCAACATGGCTTCGGTTCAAGAAGTAGAAAACGAGTTAAACCGCCTTCGAAAAAGTGATGTAATTAATATAATAATCACGAAAAAAGTTCCTGCTGAGTATAATTTAAGTGTAAACGTCAGTAGATTCATTGAAAGTTGTGAAAACGCCGAGTTTCTCGATAGTTTGTCAGAAATCGAGCAAAATGTTAATAGTGAGGTTAACGACAAAATGAAAATCTTGTCTTTACAGTGTGAGCTGAAAATAGCAAAAAATGAAACAGAAAGTGGGAAAACGCTAACATGCCAAAAGAAAAAACTGATGCTACAGGAGTAGCTGAAAATAGTCAGGTTAGAACAAATGAAGAAAAAACAACGAAAATAATTAGAGGGACCAATAATGCAATTAGCCACGACACTGACTCATTTGCTGCAGCCGCCAGGAAAGCCTGGCTTTACCTTGGAAGAGTTAATGTAGGTACCAAACCAGAAACAATAAAAAATTATCTCGAAAAGAGGTTTCAAGGTGAGAAATTTAGTATCGAAAAGCTTAACAGTCACGAAAATGCCGCAAGTATTGCATACAAAATAGGTGCAAATTACGATTTATTACCAGAACTAAACAAACCTGAAAGCTGGCCTAGTGGAGTTTTAGTTAAGAAGTTTAATTTTTTTCGAGGACAAAATAAATCCAGGTGGTCCACTAACCAACGAGGACAACAGGACTAATAAAATAAAAATAGTAAATATAAATGTACAAAGCATATGCAACAAAACTTCAAAAATGGAAGTGTTTCTCTTACAAGAAAAGCCAGATATTCTGTGTCTTACCGAACACTGGTGTTCTAGTGAGGGTATTGTGATGACGTGCTTTCCAGGTTACACTTTAGTAACATATTTTACTCGACAAAACCACATACATGGTGGTACAGCAATTTACGTAAAATGTATGTTAGCTGACAAAGTTACAATCATTAAATGTGAACAATACTCAGAAGAAATGAATTTAGAGGTATGTGCAATTTCATTAAAGGGTACTTTGAAGTATTTTTAAGGAACGCATATAGTTTCCTGACAGTTTGTGATAAAAACTACGATGTGCTGTATTTTGTGGGAGATTTCAATGTTAATTACCTATGTGAAAATGAAAACAAAAAAAGGTTGGATGATTTGTTTATTAGTTTTAATCTTAAATGTAATTGTATGCAACCAACTCGTATCTTTTGTAATAAAAATTCTATAACAACTTCTACTAAAATCGATTATATAGTTTCAAACAATAATTCAGAAATCACTGAGCATGTGTCACAAGGGAACCTGGGTGATCACATGGCCCAAATTCAAATTTGAAGACGGATTTTCAAACTAAAAGTAACAATAACGATTATAACAAAACAATAATGTATAGATCTATGAATAAAAATAATTTAAATAATTTAAAATCTTTTTTATCAAATCAAGATTTCTGGGATGTTTATACTAACAGTGGCAACATCGACCACACATATCAGGCATTTATCACAAAGTTACTGTGGGCCATTGAAATAAATTGTCCTATAAAAACAAGTACATTTTCAGGTATGCGAAATAAAAATAACAATTGGGTGACGACCGAGGTTATCAATAGTAGCAAAAAACTTAAAGATTTATTTTGGCTTTCTAAACAAATTAAAAATATTGAAATTGAAAATGTATACAAACAAAAAACAAAAGGGATCACAATAATCTTATAAACGAAACCAAAAGAATCCATTTTACCAATATTATAACTAACAGTGAAAATAAACAAAAAACAGCGAGGAATATAATTAACCAAAAATTAGGAAGAAATAAAAACAACAATATTATTGAATTCAATTATAATAGTAGCGTTTTAAATAAGCCCGAAGAAGTGGCAGCAGCCTTTGCGGGATATTTTTCAGTAGTCACGCGTGATTGTCTCGCATCTAAATTTGGCAATAATCTTTCAGGGGAGTGTACTGTGCCACTGGTATCAGCTGTGAATAGCATATACATAAAAAAAGTAGAAATTACTGAAATACTTGATATAATTGACAATTTAAAATTAAAAAACAGTGTTGGAATAGACAATATTCCAATTAAAATCTTAAAAAAAACTAAGGAAGAATTGGCAGTTCCGTTGACATATTTAGCTAATATGATGTTTGAGAGCTGTGAATTTCCGAATAAAATGAAAGAGTGGCTAATTGTTCCGATATTTAAAAAAAATGATAAACACGAAATTGAAAATTATCATTCAGTAACAATCTTAAATGCAACATCAAAAATTTTTGAACAACTTATTTATAATAGACTGCAAGATTTTTTTGAATCGTTCGATGTTCTGGATAACAGTCAACACGGTTTTCGCAGGGGCAGGTCAACAGAGAGTGCGGCAGCCTATTCAGAAATATATCTGGCAACCTAGATTCATAAGTCGGTTCCTTTGTTGAGGTTAGAAGGCGTGGTTGTCTTTTCACATTAATATTAGTTAAACTTTACGATAAACAGGACGTAGTAATGATTATAGAACCGACTAAGCCGAAAAACTCGAGAGGTATCTTTTTCGTAGAAGAAATGAAAAACTTTACCGAATTCATCGAAAAATAATTGTTTTTCTTAATGTTAAAATTATATAATAAAAAATTAAGTATACTTTTCACAAAACCGAGTTTTTGCTATTTTAAATAAAGTACTTTTGCAGCTACAACAAAGAGTAAAGGGGGTCAGGTACTGGTACCGAAAAAGTTTATCATTAGAGACTTCATTAATTTTTAGAGTCATGTATTGGGCCAATCTCATAACCGCAAAAAATATATTGAAACACTTATGGGGACTTTAACACAATTTATTCACAAAATTGTAAAGATACACAGAACTTTGCTGGTTATAGTTTAAACTGACAATACAATGAACTATTATATGAACTGTCCATACATCCCCTTATATAAAACAAAAATACATTCTAGAATGAACCCGAAACATAAATCGAACTTAAATAGTAAACACTAGAAAGAGACAGAACATGCTAGAACAAATAACCTAAGAATAGTCTTTCACGTTTAGGTCCCTTTCCTAATTGGTTATCTCGTTACACTACCCCCTCCTTAGATCCATTCCTCCTGGAAAGTTATTTCCTAAATCGGGATCCCGCACACTCCCTGAGCCAGCCAAACCATCTTTTTGGAGCGGCTGCACACCTCCACTGTGGTTTCCCTGGTAAGGCGCCAACCGATCATGATGGACCACGACGGGTTTCCCTCTGGAGATTTTCACGATCCGATATATGACATCGTTAATCTTTTTCTTGATGGTGTATGGACTTTCCCAGTTTTTCTGTAATTTGGGACAAATGCCTCGACGTCGTCGGGGGTTATAGAGCCAGACTAAATCTCCAACTTGGTAACTCTTTTCTATTGTCCGCGTGTCATAGTACTTCTTCATCCGATCACTAGACAATTGCAGCTTCTCACGAACCAAGTTGTGTATATTTTCCATTCGATTCTGAAGATCGGCGACATATTCTTCACGTGCCACTTCACCAGGTTTACAACCAAACACCAAGTCACATGGTAGCCTCATTTCCCGTTGGCCCGTTGATTCGTTAATGGCCGATCGAATGGCCATTAGAAATAGTGGGATATGTCGATCCCAATCCCTCTGACACCACCTTTGATAGATAGTTGGTTATAGTCCGATTCATTCGTTCCACCATTCCATCAGACTGAGGGTGCATCGCTGTGGTTCTTGTTTTGTGGATGCCTAATCTTTGGCAAATTTCTTGAAACAGCTTGCTCTCAAAATTTCTCCCCTGGTCTGAATGTAATTCTAGTGGTACCCCAAATCGGCTTACGAATTCTCCAACTAATATATCTGATTCGCTTCCTGATTGGGAACTGCATAGGCTTCAACCCATTTAGTGAAGTAGTCCATTACAACAAAGATGTACTTGTTTCCTACATCGCTCTGTGGAAGTGGCCCCAATACATCTACTGCGATTCTTTCAAAAGGACTTCCGACCAGGTATTGCTGCATTTCCGCCCTCGGTTTTCGATGCGGACTATTACTGGCAGCACATGTGGTGCATTTACGACACCAATCTTTAACATCGTTAGTGCAGTTTACCTAGTAAAATCTATCTCGGACCTTTTGCAGCGTTTTCGTAATACCCAGATGTCCTCCAGAACTGTCATTATTTATCTGTTTTAAAATGTCTGGTACAGAATTTCTTGGGACCACTATTTGTTTCCTTGTTTCTGTGCCCTCGGAATTTTCTATAAGTCTTTGAAGGAGCCCACTGTCCAAAATTAAAGAGTTCCATTGGGCCCAATATGCTTTTAAAGCAGGAGAAGATAAGGATATCTCTCTCCACAACGGATGACGGTCCATTTTCTTCCATTCCCGAATCTGTTTTAGAACGGGATCGTTTTCTTCTTGCTCTGCCAGCATAGAGCTCTGATCTTCTGGCACAACCTTAACTAATGCAAGTTTTTCCTTGTTCTGCTCCATGCGGGTACAATGGGGGCAATCAGGTCGACATGTCCTTCTAGAAAGTGCATCAGCATTACGATGTCTTGTTTCAGGTCTGTGCTCGATTTCAATATCATATTCCTGCAGTTTTTCGAGCCATCTTGCTATCTGTCCTTCTGGGTTCCTAAAGCTAAGTAGCCACTTTAAACTGGCATGGTCTGTTCTAATTAGGAATTTTTTGCCATACAGATATTTATAAAAGTGCTCGACGGATTTTACAACTGCTAAGAGTTCCCGCCGAGTCACACAGTAGTTCTTGAAATATGCGCGAGTACAGTAAACAGTGTCGTATGTGAGCTCCAGTTAATAGTGAAATTCATGGTGATTTTAGAAAGATAAATATACCGAGTCCTACACTAAAGTTAACAAAAGTGTTTGGGGTGATATATTACAAAAAGGTAGCTGAAAAAAAACTTGTGTGTGTGTAAGAGTATTATTACTAATAATTAATTTGTCCTACAAAACACGTGACTTCTGATTAACTTACCTATAGTAGTATCTAAGCGATAAAGTAGTAGCAATGCCACCCAAGCTAACGACACGTAACAACTCAGTGTCTAGTGATAAAGAGGATGAAGGCGCTACAGAACAACTTATAAACAAGGTTTGTGTAAAATTTCTTAACCAAATAGAATCTAAGTTTGACGAAAAATTTGGTAAGCTTGATGAAAAACTGAAGGATGTGAGCAACTCTCTAAAACAAATCAACAATCTAGTAAACACAAATCAAAACTTCATTGAAATACTGAATAATAAGGTTGCATCACTGGAACAGCAGTGCAAAAAAAATGCCTTAAGGTTTCATGGATTCTCTGTGGAACAAGATGAAAATATGCCTGAAAAAATTGTTTTCTATATAAATAATACATTGAAGGTACCATGTGCAATGAATGATATTGATTGTGCCTTTCGAGTAGGTAAAAGGGGAGAATCCGAAAAACCACCGACTGTTTTGGTAAACTTTACTTCTAATATCAAGCGAAATGAATTGTTCGCTTGTAAAAAGTTATGCAAAAATAGTGGAATTGTCATTTTTGAAGATCTTACGAGGGACCAGCACAAACTTCTTATGGCTGCTGGAAATGGATAGGCTTGGACTTCTGGTGGAAAAGTGTACGTGGTGCAGGGAAACAAAAAGTATGCTTTAAACTCTGAAAAAGATCTGTGATTTTTATTGATGTGGTAGAACTATAATATTTAATATTTACTTTATTTACTATATTTTAAAATTAAATCGCAAGATACCAGTTACTATTTCTTAGGCAATTTTTTAAACTGGTCTGTACTTCTTATAGTTTATCTTATCTATTATTTCTGTTTTTTTTTTCTCTTTTTTTGCAATAAAGTACTCTGAATGGAAAATAAATACAAGTGGGGTCTTTTTAACTATATTGTGGATGTGAGTTTAATTAACTAACTATGAAAAACAAATTAATTTGTCGAAATAATAGAATAACTTAGATTTAAGATAATGATGATAATAAAACTGTTTTAATATAGGTTAAATTAATAAGAACCCATCTAAATTAATTAACAGAATAATTAAATTACTTTATATATGTTACCGCAAATACCCGAAATCAGTAATAACCCGTTTTTACTAGTAAATACGCGAAGTATCTAAGAGCAACAGAAACAATGCGTATTTACTAGTAAAAACGGGTTCTTACTAGGACAGTTAGGTAAATGCCGAATTAAATTATTACATCGGCATTTTACTGTGTTTTTCAGTAAAAACCAGTTCTTACTGAAAGCATATCAGTAAATAGCCGAATTTGAAATAAAAATGTCAAATATATAAAACAATTTTTTTTATTGATAATCAAAAAGGTAAGGCACAACAGATTGTGTATAAAATAAGTAAGAAAGTAAACGATTATTTATTATTACATGGTCCACTATTGTGGCATTTTGAGTTGCACAGAATATTGTTTTTTTTTGCATTTGCACGATTTGTTTATGCACTTTTTTGTGCAATTACATTTTGAAAAACCTTGCGCAGAACCTGTTATAGAATACGAAGCCGCCTTTCGCAGTGAAATTTCTTTATCTTGCGGTACTTCGTCGATATGGATAAATTTCTGTTTACAGATATCAAACTCTGATCTGGTATACAAATGATTTATGATGCCTTCTTTAGTACCCAGCTGGTACATGTTGTCGTCGGTTTTCAATAAAACCACCGCAATTATGTTTAGGAACGAACCTTTCGGTTTATCCACATCAGGAATTGGCACAGTTACATTATCTCCGACATTAGCTGGAGGGTGTGTACTATTAGATGTAGATTTCATCTTTTTTGCTTGTTGAATTAGAGCATGAGTTGCTTCCGATCTGGCCGCCTTAATGTTGTCTTCAGTAGTACAGTTCAAACAGTTTATGTCTGATTTTCTGAGTCAACCTGAGTATTGTTTTCATTCATGCTGCCTTGATTTCCTTCGGCTATGATTCTCTCTAAATCCTCTTCTCTGTGTAAAGTGGCAATTATTTCTAAAGGTAAAGAAGAGGTAGCTAATCCAACCCTAGGTTCAATGCCAAACATAGCTTTATAAGGACTTTGCTTTATACCTGAATGGAAAGCACGATTTTTCATGAACTGCACATACGGAAGACCTTCTCCCCATTGAACGCTGTTATTATCCGACATCCAAGCAGCTATCATGTTTTCAATATTGTTGTGAATCGGATTGATAGATTTCCAATCAACCGAAGATGTAACTTATGCTTCGAAGGACCGTTGTTAATGTTATTTAATTTAATTATGGTTGTTAAAGATCAATAAAGAGATGCTTTCTGCTTTGAGTCATTTATTATTCTGACATCTAACCTAATTGACATGTGTTTTTCTAGCCGCTCTCGATTCATGAACATTTTTGAAATTAATATGCGGCGTTGCAGGGTTTATAAAAAAAAAGATAAAGAAAATAAAAAGAACAATAACTTGCAGTGATCTGCAACATGCCGCCCCCTTTGAAGGGTTTAGCCTTGAACCTTCAAAACGAAATAAATACAATTATCAAAAATACATAAATAAACAAAAATATAACAATATATTTACTCAGATTAAACATTAGTCACTCTCATTAGGTAGAACACATAGTTTTGAGACAGGCCTTTTTAACACTGCACTCGCTGTTTTTACCGTTACCACTCTCGTTATTCCGTCACTTCCCGGGTGAAGTTCGACGATTCTCCCTAGACGCCATTGAAGAGGTGGTAGCTGATCTTCCTTTATAAGAACAAGTATTCCAGTTTTTAGAAGTGTTGGGTAATGCTGTTTCCACCTTCTCCTAACTTGGAGCTCGGATATATATTCCTTGGACCAGCGTGACCAGAAATCGTGTGCCATTTTATTACAGCGCTTCAATCTTGATAACGATGATTCCTTCATGTTAGTCCAATTTTGTGTTGGTAAAGCCGTAAGAGATTCCCCGATCAAGAAATGTGCTGGGGTTATAGGGTTAAGATCTGTAGGGTCGCAGGAAAGAGGATAGAGCGGTCGCGAATTCAAACATGCCTCGATCTGCGCAAGTACCGTAATAAATTCTTCATAAGTGAGTACTGACTCTCCAATGACACGTTTTATATGATATTTAGTTGACTTGACCCCCGATTCCCATATACCTCCAAAATTTGGAGATCTTGGCGGGATAAAATGCCAATTAATTCCTTGCTGACCCATTTCAGTTAGAATTTTGCCTTCAGCTGATTTCAAGAAATTTTGAATTTCAGCATTGGCGCCTACATAGGTTTTGGCATTATCAGAATAAATATTTGCGCATTTACCACGCCTTGACATGAAGCGATGTAACGCGGCAAAAAATGATTCCGTACTTAGATCGCTAGTAACTTCTAAATGTATTGCTTTCGTGGACAGGCAGACAAACAGACAAATATATCCCTTTGTTATAAGAAATTTTCGCGTTTTTCGATCTCTTAATTTAAATGGACCGCAATAGTCTATGCCACAGTTTAAAAATGATCTACTTGGAGTTACTCGAACATTTGGTAAATCACCCATTAAATAATTTATTGCCTTGGGTTTTACTCGAAAACACGTAACACAATTGTGTATAGTTTTTTTTATTAAATTGCGCGCCGATATTATCCAATATCGTTCTCGTAAAGATGCTAAAACTTGTTGAGGACCGGCGTGCAATAGACGGATATGTTCGTATTGTACTATTAATTTTGATAGAATATGTTTGCTGGACAGTATTATCGGAAATTTCTTATTAAAATTAAAATTTGATTTGGTTAATCTTCCACCAACTCTGAGAACACCTGCGCTGTGTACGAATGGGTTTAATTGTAACAGGTTACTCTTTTTGTTTACTGTTTTGGTTTGGTGTAGATCGGATATTTCAGTAGAAAAAGATTCAGTTTGAGAAATTTTAATTAGTGTATTTAACGAATTTTCTAATTCTTTACAAGTTAAAGGACCGTACTCTTTATGTTCCGTCATTTTGAATGCGTTGTTTCGGAATCTCAATATGTATGCTACTACACGTTGTAGTTTAGTCAATTTCGAATATTTATTAAATAAATTTAAACTGTCGATTGCTACTAAAGCCGTTGACGGTTTGACTTGCAATTCCATCTTGATTTCTTGCGAACAATTTAGGTTTACGTCATTTGTGATATCAGTAGGCCAATTATCTTCTGATAATTGTAACCACTCAGGACCTGACCACCATAATTGTGAATTTTCTAAAATGTTAGGATATACACCTCTGGATATGATATCCGCGGGATTCGACGAAGTATTAATATATCTCCAATCGGCTTTATCAGTCAAAGTCTGAATTTCAGTTACCCGATTGGCAACGAATACCTTCCATACACTTGGTATAGACTTTATCCAGTGGAGTGTTATCGTAGAATCACTCCACAAAAATGTTTCACTGATTAATAATCGTAATGACAATTTAACTTTATTTACAAGTCTTGCGAGAAGAAGAGCTGCGCATAACTCTAATCGCGGTATTGTAACGAGGTTTAATGGAGCTACTTTCGATTTTGCGCAGAGTAAACTGATTTGGCAATTTCCAGTATTATTTGTAGAACGCAAGTATACGCAAGCACCATAAGAAGTTTTGGATGCGTCGGCAAACCCATGTAACTGTATTAGCACTATGTTGTCGCATAACACATGACGAGGAACTTGAATGGTTTGTAGACGATGTAATTGATTATAAAACGTTTGCCACTCATATAAAATATCTGTGGGTAGTTCACTATCCCAATCAATTTTTTTTTGCCATAATTTCTGGAGTAATATTTTTGCGATTATAATTACTGGACCAAGTAGTCCTAAAGGGTCATATATCTGAGCTATCACTGACAGCATTGTGCGCTTGTTAATTAACCTTGTATTATTAAATTCCCGTATTGTGTAACTTAAAGTATCCGAATTAGAATGCCATAGTAATCCCAAAGTATGTGTTTTGTTTTCTTTGCCAATATTTAATATAACATTTGATTGTGAATTGTAAATATTTTCCAATTGTTACTATTCGAAATCCACTTATTCAATGAAAATTGACCTGACTTTAATATTAAACTTATTTCGTGATATAAATTTTGTAATTCTTCCAAGTTATCTGAACCTGTTAAAAGGTCGTCGACATAAAAATCATTTAGAATTATTTTGCTTGCAATGGGGTAAGTTTCTGAATGTTGATAAGCTAATTCATGAAGACAACGAATAGCCAAAAATGGCGCGGATGCTGTGCCATATGTTACTGTGTTTAATTCATATTGTTCGATCGGGTTGGTTGTATCTGAACGCCACCAAATTTTTTGTAACTTTCTGTCATCGGGGTGTATAAGAATTTGGCGATACATTTTAGTAATGTCACCTGCTAATACAAATTTATGTGTACGAAATCTAATTATGATCGAGAATAAATCTTGTTGAATTGTGGGTCCTACCAACTGTAAATCATTCATTGAATACCCTGTATCCGTTTTGCAAGACGCGTCGAAGACAACTCGTAATTTGGTTGTGACACTTGACTCCTTCTTTACGAAATGATGCGGTATAAAGTAACCGTCGTTTTCATCAGATGGGTTTTGCAATTTTGACATGTGATTTAATTCAATGTATTCATTCATGAACTGAGCATATTGTTGTTTCAAGTTAGCGTCACTTTTCAATTTATTTTCCATAGAATATAAACGTTTCAAGGCAATATTCTTTGATTCGCCTAACAGATTACTAGGAAGTTTTAAGGGTATTCTAACAATAAAACGTCCGTCTTTCTCACGTTGTGTTGTTGTTTTGAATAAAGTTTCGATTTCCCTGTCATCAGATGAAATTGGCGCATTTTCATACTCTTCAATTTGCCAAAACTTTTTTAATTGATTGTCAATTTCCGAATTGGAGATAAAATTGCAATGAGTAAAATAATTTGAAATAGTTTGTGGGATTTCGCCTGAGATAATCCACCCAAATACTGTTTTTTGTAGAACTGGATTATTGTCACCCAATGATATTTGTCTAATTCGTAATAATTTCCAAAATAGGCTAGCACCCAAAAGCATGTCTACTTGACTTGATTCATTAAAGTTGGGATCGGCTAACGTTACATTTGTTGGTATATCCAGAATATTTTTATTAAACGAAAATGCGGGTAATTTATCAGTAATACGTGGTATTATCAAACAATTTATATTGAAATCTGTCGAGTTAGTAATTGACCTTATTTTTATGGTTGACGAATATTTAATTTGGTTACACGAATTATTTAGACCAGAAACGGTCATGTTTATTTTTGACTGTTCGATGTTTAACATGTTTACAAGATTTTGTGTGATAAAATTTGACTGCGAACCTGAATCGAGCAATACGCGACACTTATGAGCATTTCCGTGTACGTCTAGCACTTGGATTACTGCAGTCGATAAAAGAATTTGATTCGTATTTACGCTTGTATGAACTGCTACAGTTTGATTTTCAGATTTTTTTTTCAATCGAATTAATTTGTTGACTTGTTGTAGGTGCATTTGACTCACCCTGTATTTTTTCGAAGTGTAATAAACTGTGATGACGCTTTTGACACCCTTTACAGTTTGAATTACTGCGACAATCAGCATTTTTGTGGTTACCCCTTAGGCAATTAGTACAAAGACGATGTTCCTTAACTATGTTGAATCGTTTGTTTGCCGTTAATTTAATAAATTGTGGACAATTTTGCAGTGAATGATTCATTTTGCATAAAATACACGTTAAGTTTTCATTTGATACAAAAGCCTTTGATTTTATATGTTTATCGCATGACGCTGACGGCGATATCTTTTCTAAAAATGCACACAGTTTCAGCCTTTTGTTTTTTCTCCCAATCGCGGCGCGTAATGGAGTCTAGTTTATTTGAAATTGTATATATTAATAAAGTATCCCAATATTTTACGGGTTGTTCAAGAACTTCCAATGCTCTTGTGTGTCTAACCAAACCATCTAATAGCTGTCGTAACGCGAAATGTGATTCTTTGTTTACCGCGGGTAAATTAAAAAGTGCCTTTACATGGTTGTTAACTAACAGAACCTTATTTTCAAATCTTTCTGTGAGTAACTTCCAAGCAATGTCATAGTTTGCTGCGGATATTTCTAAGGAGTGTATTATGTCTGCTGCCTCGCCTTTCAGCGATAAACGTAAATAATGAAATTTTTGAATTTCAGATATGTCGGAATTGTCATGGATTATTGATTTAAACGTGTCTTTAAAATAAAGCCACTGGCTATAGCTTCCGTCAAAACATGGTAAATTTATAGTAGGTAATTTAACATTACTTAATTTATTTGAACGTGATGAACTTTCGGATGATGACGATTTATGAATTTCTTGTCTGTTTTGTTCAATTAAACTTTTGGCAAGAGATATGCAGTTATAGTACTCATCTTCAAAACGTTGTCTTTCTGAGCTTTGACTATCAAAATTCTGTTCATCAAGCACTTCAATTTGACTTTGAATTTCGCAAAATTGTTCCCAGTTAATTTCTAATTTATTTACACGTATTTCTAACTGAACTATATCAGGTTTGCTGGCATCTAATTTGTCATAAAAGGTTTTAAAACGCGTTAAGTTGCCTTTAATAGATGTTCTTCTTATTAAAAGTTCTTTAAGTGTCGACATTTTGTCTTTAATTTATTTATTTCAAGTTTTTTTTTTGCAAATGGGTAAATTGAATGTGAATCGTGTTTGTAATAGAGAATTCCTAGTATCTTCGCTCAGATCTTAGGCATGCATAAAATCGCTACCATGAAATAGTACAAACGAATCGATAAATTAAACAAGTGAAAAATAGGAATAGGAAAGCACTGACCTTGTAGTTTTTATGTACTGTCTCTGAGAATTAAGTGACTTGTTCGGCAGGTGGCTGGACACCAGCATTCAGGAAACAGGAACAATACCTCACCCACGTTGTATGTTGTATGTAGACGCAATTATTATACGTAGGAAATACAGTTGATTTCAAATTTATATGCTGCTAATATCCAAAAGGGCACTATTCATTTCATCCGGCTGCGGAAGGACCAAAAATGTTGTGAATCGGATTGATAGATTTCCAATCAACCGAAGATGTAACTTATGCTTCGAAGGACCGTTGTTAATGTTATTTAATTTAATTATGGTTGTTAAAGATCAATAAAGAGATGCTTTCTGCTTTGAGTCATTTATTATTCTGACATCTAACCTAATTGACATGTGTTTTTCTAGCCGCTCTCGATTCATGAACATTTTTGAAATTAATATGCGGCGTTGCAGGGTTTATAAAAAAAAAAGATAAAGAAAATAAAAAGAACAATAACTTGCAGTGATCTGCAACAAATATCTTGATTCGCTCTTTCGACGGATCCTTGACTTTGACTATGGCGGGGTTTACCGTGGACTATTTTGAGTTCCGGCCACAATGTCTTAAATTCCTCTATAATGGAATTTGCAAATTCTCTACCATTATTACTATGCAGTATGCAAGGGGCTCCAAAGGTCAGAAATATATCACTTAATTTATAAGCAATCTCAGCAGCTCGTTTTGTTGTTAAAGCTCGAAGTAGAACAAATTTAGTTAAGTGATCTTGATAAACCATTATAAATTTATTGTCTCTGTCGGCTTGACTTTGCATGTCAATAAGATCTACTTGACAGCGGCTATTCAGTTCGTTATGTATAATTGGTTTAAACACAAGACCCTTTTTCTTTTTGGACTTTTTACTATTGCATACTTCACACATTGACAGAAACAGGTTAATCATATATGTAGTATATAGTATTTCCTACCTGTTTCCACCCGCAGCCGGTCACGACCCCCATGTCCGATCGCTACATGGGCTCCTTCAATGATATTAAATATCTCCTCCACTGGCAAGTAGTAGAGTATCTCGTCCTTCTTAGACTTAGCTATTAATCGCCGCGTACCTCCTATGTCCAATACGTCAAAACGATTCACACGCCTGTATTGCAAAGAAGTTTTCTTTGTAGCTAATTTTGCTTGAACTACTTCATTTAGCAACTCCTCATACTGGGTTTTGGATAAAACGTTGTACTTGGACAACTTAGCATCTTCACTACACTGCAAATCGTTTATAAACTTATCTTTCCACATAGCCATTGAAGAAGCACTCATTTCCAGATACAATAACTATTATTTTTGTATTTAGTAAGTAAATAAAGTATTTTTAACTTTAACAGGCGGAACAGATCTTATAAGCTGCTTTTTTGTACTAGGTACACTAACGGTCTGGAGCCTGGACGTGACGGTAGGAGTTATCTAAACATGTCGCGTGATCTTCAGTGACCAATCAGAGATCTACAGCGTCTTCGAATGTTTAGTTCGGATATTTACTAATAAGCTTTTAGTAAGAACGGGTTTTTACTGAAAATTACAGTAAAAAGCCGATGTAATTATTTTATTCGGCATTTACCTAACTGTCCTAGTAAGAACCCGTTTTTACTAGTAAATACGCATTGTTTCTGATGCTCTTAGATACTTCGCGTTTTCACTAGTAAAAACGGGTTTTTACTAATTTCGGGTATTTACGGTAACATATATATTATTCCTAAATCTGTTTAGAGATGTTGCCCAATCTATATCAATTATGCAGTTTATATTATTTGCAAGCCTAAAAAAAGAATCCAAAGGAGAAGTTGAATTAAGGTTTCCAAATAAAGCAACATATCTAGTGGGTCTTTGAGGAACTTTAAATGGTATTTTAGAGAGCAATTCACCAGATGTGGAAATGTTATTTATAATCTTGTACAACAAAATCATCATTATTAATTTACGACGATTTCCCAAAGATATAATTCCAAATTCTTCTCTGAGGCTGGACGTTCGAACATTTCTATAATCGGGTCAAATATGGTATTTTTTATAATCAAGATACCTTAAAAACCTATTCTACACTTTTTCTACCGACTCTAAGTATATATGTGCTTGATCCCCCCAAATTATTGAAGCAAATTCTAACGTTGTTCTTACTAATGTATTGTATATAGAGACCATTGTTTTAATATTATCAAAGAAACAAGTATGTCTCTAAATATATCCTAACATACGATTGGCTTTTAATACACATTTCTTAATATGTGACCCAAAATAAAATTTATAATCGTACACCACTCCCAGATCCTTAACTTCGTAGATTCTACTCAATACATTTAAACCAATCATGTATTCAAATGTTATAGGTTTTTTTTTACGGGTTATTGACATTACGTGGCATTTACTAATATTAAAATTTAATTTATTTTAAATACTCCATTCCTGAATACTATTTAAATCTTTTTGTAACTTTACACAATCTCGTACTGTACTAATATCCAAAAACATTTTAAAGTCATCTGCAAATAATGAAAAATTGGCGAATTGTATACAGTCTGACAAATCATTAATATATAGGAGAAATAATAATGGACCTAAGTTTGAACCTTGTGGTACACCCGAATTGGAGAGTCATGGAGAGAATTCTGTCAGAACATTGAAAGTGTTCCTGAATTTGCAAAGCTCCATCGAGTCTTAGCTCGAGGTCAAACCAATCCTTTAGGCACAATGCTTAAAGAGGATGGTACATATACGGACGGCCCAGAAGAAACGCTAGAGTGCCTTTTAAGCGCTCACTTTCCAGGATCCTTACAACCGCAGAACACAGTCCAAAATGATGTGGAGAGAGGGACTAGGATGCGGACGATAAAGGAAGACTGGGACTGCGCTAAGGCTGTGATCACCTTTACGGGCATTAAATGGGCTCTTAGGGCATTTCAACCATTTAAAACTCCTGGTACCGATGGCATCTATCCTGTGTTCCTGCAGGAAGGTGGGGACCAGTTGATACTCCCCTTGGTGCGTCTGTTCAGGACCAGCTTAGCCAGTGGAGAAATACCAACAGCATGGAGGACCTCTAGGGTGGTATTCATACCGAAGCCTGGAAGGGACACATATGCTGTGCCTAAGGCTTTTAGACCCATCAGCCTTACATCGTTTCTCCTGAAGACCATGGAGAAATTAGTGGATAGACATATAAAGGACAGGGTCCTTTTAAGCCGTCCTTTGCACCCGAACCAACATGCCTATCAGAAAGGAAAGTCATGCGAAACAGCCTTGCATGCGCTGGTTTGCAAGATTGAAGATGCTATCTCAAACAGGGAAATAGCGGTGGTTGCTTTTCTTGATATAGAAGGAGCTTTCGACAACACTAGTACTCGCTCTATTGTGTCAAAGCTGGTATCAAGGAATGTGGAAAACACTGTGGTGAGGTGGATAGGCAACATGCTCGAAAGTAGAAGAGCGCAAGAATCTCTGTGTGGAACGGTAAAGGAGGTCAAAGCACAAAGAGGGTGTCCACAGGGTGGCGTCCTGTCACCGAATCTGTGGAATCTAGTGGTTGATGACCTCCTTTCTGAGCTCAATGCACAGGGAATGTACGCTCAAGGATATGCTGACGACATTGTTGTCCTAATAAGAGGAAAATTTATGAACACTTGCCTAGAACTCATGCCGAGGGCATTGTTCATAGTGGAAAGGTGGTGTAACCAGGGGGGTCTGAGGGTCAATCCAATGAAGACTGTAATGGTACCATTTACAAGGAAGAGAAATGTTGATATCGCTACGGTACCAACTCTCTTCGGTAACCAGATCCAGGTTAAGAGAGAGTTCAAGTACCTAGGAATAAGACTGGACGATAAGCTCACCTGGAACAGCCATTTGGCACATATAACGCAACGCTCTCAGACCACACTTATGATGATGAGACGGGCCGTTGGGAAGACATGGGGTCTGTGCCCACTAATGACTAACTGGCTATACACTAGGGTTGCAAGACCGATGATGGTGTATGGCTCGATAGTCTTGTGGACCAAGGTGATGCAAACTACCGCTGTAAAGAGATTACAAAAGATCCAGCGAGTAGCGTGTCTTGGCATCACAGGAGCCATGAGAGGTACTCCAACTGCAACCCTGGAAGTAGTGCTAAACCTCACACCTCTCGACATTATTGTGAAAGGGGAGGCAAGGATGGCAGCCTACAGAATGGGTTGCAGTGGCAACTGGAAGTATAATGCCTCCGGTGGGCATACAAGGATTGTGGACACTGTACAGATGGACACCTTGGAAATGCTACCAGACAGGATGGTGAAGATCACAGATCTAGAAAAGCCATACAATGTCAATATTATTGACAGGGCTGCCTGGGAGAAAGGTGAACCTGAATATATGAAAAAGGGGATCACTTGGTATACGGATGGCTCGAAAAAGCCAACAGGCACTGGGGCGGGAATATATGGAGTCAGACTGAAGGCGCAGTTTTGCGTAAGCCTGGGTAAACTGGCTACTGTTTTCCAGGCTGAAGTTGTTGCTCTATCAGAGTGTGCAAGAGTGTGTTTGGAGCGTGGTATGACAGGCCACACCATATACATAAACTCGGATAGTAGAGCAGCGCTAATGGCACTTGACAGTTTTGACTTTACCTCTAAAGCAGTATGGGACTGTCATCAGGCCATGAAAACTCTGGGAGAGTACAACAAGGTTATCCTTAGTTGGGTTCCGGGGCACAAAGGTATCGCTGGCAATGAGGGAGCAGACAAGTGGGCAAACAAAGGAGCTGAAAGCCCGCTCATTGGCCCAGAGCCGACGTGTGGTATTGCTTACAACACAGCACGAAGAGCTGTTCGCCAGTGGATGGGCATAGAACATCGAAAGAGCTGGGAAAGAACAGAAGGTAAAATACAGTCAAAGAGAATGCTGCAGACACCTACTGGTGCTATAGCGGCAGATGCCCTTGGGCTGAGGAGGAAGACCCTGCGGAAAGTGGTTGGCTTCATCAGCGGCCACTGGGTATTCCGCGGACATCTACATAAGATGGGAATTCAAGTTGAAAACCACCTATGTAGAAAATGCGGTGACGAGGAGGAAACAGCCTTCCACGTGATATTCATGTGCCCAGCCCTGCAAGGTCTGCGTGTGAGATCCCTTGGCCTACCGACTGGAGATCAAAGGGAAGAACGGGCAACCATAGTCAAAAGGATCTCTTGGTTCATTAAGAACCTGGGATTTGACGGAGAATGAGAACCTGTGAATGAGGGTGCACAATAAGCTGTACTAGCTGCGATGCAATCCCATGGACTACCCCTAAGCCTGGCCCTCTTTAAAAAAAACACCCGAATTCTCATGAAATTTCCCTGAAGTGTTTCCCTGATGTCTTACAACAAAATGTCTATTTTCTAAATAGCTTTTAAAAAGTTTAATCAAACTAACAGATAATCCAAACTGATTAACTGTATCAAATGCCTTTTGAAAATCTGTGTATATGACATCTAACAGTTTTGTTATTTCAGTTGTAAACCATATGGCAAATGTAGAATTATTATTTTTATTTTTATGCTTTGGTACAGTAGCTTCAAAAATACAATTAATTTTATTATAAAAACTATTAACTGCTATGTTAACATCAGTTTGATCAGTGACTTCTGTCCAACACATATCCCTCATCATTTCACACATTAAGTCGAAATTGGCACGTTTAAAATTATATTTATCATTTAAATTATTGACTATTATATTTTTCACAGAATCACCCATCCTAATATCATGAAAACTAACTTTGATTTCTAGAGATGGATGGTACTGGTCTTCCCTTACTATCGGTAATTGTTCATGAGCAACTGTACATTTACTTATAAACTCTTTTGGAGCAATAACTAAATCTAATGTTTTGTTTTGGAAATTTTAATATTGTTGTACAAACATAACGTTCCTAATTTAGATGCAAAACATGCATTTCCCATGTCTGTATCCACACCTTCCACATCTGGTACACTAAAATCTCCAAAAATGAATGTGTTACCTACATCATGAATATTTTGTTGCAAAAATTCGAAACATTCAAAATAATCATTAAGTTTACAGTCTGGAGGGATGTAAACTCCAATAAAATTTAAACGTATTTTGTTTTTTAGTTTTACTTCTACTACTAAGACCTCAAAGTTTAAACAATACCTAGTAACATTTAGACTTTTATGTTGTCTTTTTATCACCATTAATACTCCTCCTCCCCTAGACTTACCAGCTGCAGTACGATTTCTGTCAGCTCTCAATAAGTCATATAAATTATTATCTAGCAACTCTCCATCTAATATACCCTCATGTAGCCATGTTTCAGCTAATATTATAATGTCATGATTGCCTTGTGCACACATTCTTTGGAATTCTGTCATCTTTGTATTCAACCCTCTACAATTCTGAAAATTAACATAAATGTCACTCATATGACATGATAAAAGCTGTGTTAACGAGTTAGACTCCTAAAATTTCATATGTATCAAAATAACAAATTCATTATAGGTATATTCTCATAAAAAAAGAAAAAAAATATATAATAACATTTGCACTTCTCCCAAATAACTGTGACTCCCAACTCTATACTCAATTTTAGCCTATTCAAAATAATTTGTATATTCTAACAAATATAAAATAAATAATAATTTAAACCCAAATAAGACTAAAACAAAAAATTAGATAAACAAATGTCTTATCTCTTTTCACAAAAAACCAAAACATGTTCACTTAAAAATAATAGTAAAATTAATAGTAAAGCACTCCACACATATTACATTTTTAAATCTACAGATCTGAATCAGTTTCTATCTTCTTTACTTCCCCATTCTTTTTTACAAAAACTTTTCCACCATGCGTCCACACCTCCCTCTTGCCGTATGCATTTTTCGCCCTCATTAATAATGTTTATTGCTTCTTCGTTAAATCCTCATTAACAAATATTTGTGTCTCCTTTAGTCCCCCCTTGGCTTTTAGTATCTCATTTTTCTTTGATGAAGACAAAAATTCTATAATTACAGTTCTAGGTCTATTACGTTCTACAGTACGCTTACCTTGTCTATATAACATATTAATATCAATATTTGAGCATTTAACTTTCATAGTATTATTTATAATACTTATCATAATGGACATTAAATTTTCGTTATCACTTTCCTTTATACCATCAAATCGTAAGGTACTCCTTTTTTAAAAGTTTCCATCATTTCCACTTTATTCAATAAATGCTCTATATCACTAGAATGCATATCCACTGAATCACTGATTTGAGATAATTTGTTTGATATATTTTGAACCTTTTCTTCCATTTTAGAAAGAACATCTTGAAGTTTATTTTCTATACTTTCAAATTTTTGCTCTATTTTCTCTTCTATCCTAACGCATACCTTATTAACAAGTTGATCTATTAGTACATCATCTACAACTAGTCCTCCTGCTTGACTGGATTGGATTCCACCTCTTGTTTTATGGCTCATATTGTACGTGTATGGTAAACTTTATTTAATTTATAATTTTTCTTTGACTTCAAATTTTGGTTTTCTAGATTACTATTACAGTTTTTTTTCTCTCCTTTCCCTACTTTACGTCACTAATTCAATTTTCTATTTTCTATCACATTAAATTAATAATTTTTAAATCATAATACCTTCGTTTTTAAAATTATTTCAGGAGCTCTCGAAAACACGTCCGCACTCAACTACTACCCATACCGATTATTTATTTAGTAATAAATACTACATGAAACTAAGTCAGAACCAAATTAACCTCGAACTAACCTTAAATAATTTAATTAACTAAATAGCTATAATCTAAGTATTTTATCATTATAATTTACTAACAAGGTACTGGAAATTCATCATTATTTTAAATACTTACATTGAAATGATCGTCACTATAGTACATTCTTGAATCTAAAGACAAACTATGGGCATAATCTCTCCGTGCAAATTTCAACTACTTTCTCCGTATTTGTTCATTGTTTGAAACTCTTACAAACAATTTATTTGATGTCATTACACTTGTGCTTTTACACTCATAGGGTAAAGTCGCCGAGATCGTACCACTTAATATATTTTTCTCATTTTCGTCAAATCTGTTGTTTTTGGCGACATATAATTATTGTGTTGTTAAAGGAGAATGTTCATTCAAGAGAAAAAAAAATAATAACAATTAAATATACAGTGAAAACTAAATGTTACAGTACTTTTAGTGTCACTCTGCTAACAGTACGATTTGGAAGCCTGGGTTTCTAAATCCCACCACGGGTGTTTTAAATCGTACCACTGTATTATGAACAATTGTTATTTTTTAATTTTACTTAATAATTAATATTGTATTGTTATCTGCTTTTATTTTAATAGGCAAATAAAGCATAGAACCATTTTTCTTAATGTACGGGTCAAAAATACAATTTAGTTTTATGTAAAAAATTTATTATAAATTCTGGATGGTAAGATAAAAATTTTAAAAGAGAAAATGAAAAATTTAAATACAAACGTCACATACGTAATGTGCACTGGAACCTCCTCTGTATTTTTTATGTTCCCACTTTTTACATAGGGTGCACTGTATCATTTCTTCCACGACAGATTCACCGCACAAAAAACAGAACCACTCTGTTTCATCTACTTCTCTATCAACATTTTCCTCGGAAGTTTTTGATTTCTTGCGTTTTCGTGCTTTAATTTTTCCATCGCGTTTTTCAGCAAAAACATTTTTCTTTATCGACGCTTTCTTTTCATTTTATTTATTTTTATTGGCTTTAGTTTAATTTTCTTTGTTTTTATTTTCTCTTCTGGTTCATTTTTGTAAGGGCTAGATGTTATGATGGTAGCCTTCTGAGCTCCTTTGCTAAGGCGTTTATTATTATTTTTTTTTTTTGTAATCGGAAAAGGACCTAATTGACTTAATGTGACTAAAGCCTCATTATTTGTTAGCTCGGTAAGAACATTTTCCTCAATATTTTTAACATTGTCTACAATCATTTCGTTTAGTAAATGTTCACTAGCCACGAAATCTGAATCCTTAAACACCTTTCTATCAACTGGCCATACACCACTAGCACGAAATCCACTCATTGTATTGTGTGTAGTTGCAGACTGGATATATGCCTCAGTTAACAGCTGGGTAATTTCAAATTAAGTAACCTTTTCACCAGGGTTAGAACGAAGTCACTTGGTCATAATTAAGCTGTAACTGCACTTCATTGATTTAAAAACTCCTACGTCTAGGGGTTGCAACCTAGACGTTTTAGACTCGTGCCTTCTGCTTTGCGTATGGATACTGTTGGATTTCTGCAAAGAAAACTTCGTAACCACTCTACACCAGCTTATCCCAAACTGACGTTAAAGTTATGTTTAATACTGTTTCTTTCAGCAAACTCAAATGCTAATTTTCTATGTTCTTTTACTGTTACGCCATAAAAAATACAGGCTAAATATTTTATTTGTGTGGCTAATTCACTTTCTTGTTCGGTAGAAAATACTGATTTTCTACCTAATGTTGCACCTTGTAACGATTGTATCGTTGGTTTTCGAACATTCCGTCCGGACTATAAATATTTTTAATTTATCTATTGCTATCGCGTTGATACGAGAGGGGATAGGTAATTGGGAAGGAGAGAATGGTTTTCGTCAAGATTTAATATTTTAGTTAGAAACCTAACAATGTTTTCCGTAGGTGTACCAATCTACTCTCACAGTTAATAAGGTTTACTCTAAAATCAAAGACAAAACCCCATTGCTTTCCTTGACGGATGTTGTCTATGTCATTCCTTGTGGGGGTTGTGAGAAGGTATATATTGGTGAAACCTCTAGACGTCTAAAGGACCGTCTCACATCCCATAGGTCTGATAATAGGAGATATCCGGAAAGGAGTGCATTGGGCTTACATGTATTAAATAACGATCACCCAATTGATTACAATAACATCAAAGTGTTAGACCGTGAAAATAATACGGCTAAAAGGCTTTTTCTAGAAATGGCTTACATCTCCCAAAACAATAATGCAATGAATCATAGATCAGATATTGGTCACTTAAACGAAATGTTCTCTTATTTACTGATGTTAGACAAAGATATTAATAATATAAACAATTCTTTAATAGATAGTTAATTAATTACAATAGTTCACAATAACAAAATAAATTGAATATTCAAGTCTTTAATTAAATATTTCAAAATTCATTATATTGTTCAAAATTCATTATATTTTTCAAAATTTAAAATTCTAATATTAATTATCATTAAGCACAGTATAATTTTGTTAAAAAATGCATTATAGCCTGGAATATCCAATTTTATCAATTTTCAGAATTAATTGTTGATTAAAAATAATTTTGTGTGTTGCTGTTGGGATTTTGAATTTCCCTCTCTTGCTGACCGGTGTGAAGGTAACATGATTGTTCTATGGTCTCATTAGCCAGTCACCATATTGTATCTTCCTTCCACGTCCTATGATGCTTGAGTAGTGGGGTTCGAGGTGTCTGTCAATATTCAAAATTATTTCAGTTCTTGTCACCTAACTGGTTGTGCTAGTAAAAAAACAAAATTATCAGTGTTTTGAGTGGAAAGTTTTCGTGTTATTTACTTCTTTTTAACAAATTGTAAACTTTTGACAAAATTTTAATATGTATTGTGATGTATTTTGTAACCCCTTTTTTCTGGATGTTGAAGGCTCACCAGGGGTTAGCAAAATGCGAACGGCACTCAGGGGGTAGGAGGAGAGCGAGTCGTGGATCGAGGGAGCAATTGGCTGGGTATCGAAGAAACAGAAATATCTAGGGTCTACTTAGGAATCGGTAAAGGGCGCCACTTATCTTTTTGGAAACAAATGGGAGAAAAGATAAGAAACCTATAGAGGAAGATTTTACTAAATTGTGAACTGTTAGGGAACACACTTTACTTAAACAAAAACTACTGAAATTTAAATATTACATATATACTTATCTTTATATGAATAGCATTCATTTATAAATCAAAATTTTAAATCAGAAGATTTACTGGGAAGGTATAAGAAATAAATACTCAAATGTTTTAGTAACAAAATCACAAAACAATGTATTTAAAAAAAACTACCAGTATTAATGATTAATTAGTATCAAAAGAACTAATACTTGTGCAAATACAATATTACATACCTTATTTTAAATAGTATAATTTATTTACTACCAAAATATGTGGAGAACTCAATTATAAGCAAATATGATGAAAGTATATTTCATTTTATAGAAGCAAACCTAATTAAGTTCTCAAAAGAGTGCACTCCGGCGTATTTTTAATAACTAAATAATAATACATATAACAATACTAGTAAAAGTCTTATCAACACATGTACCTTGGAGGTAATATTTATGTAAGATAATAAATAATCACAATCACTTGAAAGATTGTTAAAACAAATGTTAAATGCACTAGATAACTAATTAAGTTCTCAAAAGAGTGCGCTCCGGCGTATTTTTAATAACTAAATAATAATACATATAACAATACCAGTAAAAGTCTTATCAACACATGTACCTTGGAGGTAATATTCATGTAAGATAATAAATAATCACAATCACTTAAAAGATTGTTAAAACAAATGTTAAATGCACTAGATAACTATCATCTGATTAAAGTTCTTGAGATTTGAATAGTAACTTTAGATATTTACTAATTAAATGATTAGATAAAAAAATTTAATAACTACTTGATGTTAAATGATTCACCGGTAAAAGTTCCAAAATGTAACAATAACTTGAACATAAAGGTCTATCATAAGGATTAATTAAAAGTTTACGTTGAGATCCAAAATCAAATTTGAAAACGTTAAAAGTGGAGTCACGCTTCTAAATTGAAATTTCTTCTTTAAACATACCAAAAATAGGACAGGAGCTATGTGAAATGGTCTACCAAATCACAGGGATTCTTCTGCAGCAATTATCTAGAAGATTCTAGAAGCACCAGGTATTCATTGGCCTCTCTACAAAATAGCTTTCCAATATTTTCAAAATGGAGTCGCTTCTCAACAAGTTGGGTGGCAAACAAAATTCTATTTATACCATAAATCAAATAGATTGTACTTCCAGACTTAGTACACAAACACCAAAATGAAATGTATTACATTCTAATACATTTACAACACAGAATAAACCAAAATCTAACCGGTAATTTCCATAAAACTAATTACCCGGTAGCCATTGATGTTCACAAAAGGACGCCGTTCTCACCACCTTTTTAAACTTAAAACAATCTATCTCCCTGGAAACAACGAACGCCCGGCATCTTACTTATTTCGGATATTCTCGAGTTCTCTCGTTCAACTTCTGTTTCCGGGATGTCAATTCAACAATCATTTAAGAAAACTGTAATTGTGTTAAAAATTGTAATGGTGTTTGCCTACCCGTCAAAGTTCAAAAGAGAATATAAAAACAAATAAATTTCTGTATTGAAGTAAAATAAGGGATGTTTCTTTTGGAATGCTACAATTTTATCAACTTTTATAACATCTTTGATGAGCTAATCTCACTAAGTTTCTCCCTGATGATGGATATAACCATATCCGAAAGCTTGGAATAAATTTATAAGAGCCTACATCTCATCTTTCATTGCTGCAAACCCAATAAAATTTAAACGTTTATTTCTTAACGTGTCAGCAAATACTTCTTGCTTGTTTTAACTTCAGGTATGGGTTTCTACCAAGAGATTCGTTTGACTTTTGGAGCCGAGGCAGTTAATAAAATGAAATCATGGTCAAGAATTCATATCAAACTATCAAAGGAGTATAACCGTAGATGTTTCCTTCTAAAATGTAGACAACTAGGATTGTTACCACTACACATCCAACATTCCACACAACCGATACAGGACCTTTTACACAGACAAGACATCCACATCACACAGGATAATAGGTTAGGAAACAAACTTTTAAATTCTGAAATTGGTAGTAATCATAAATTAATTAAAAAATTAGACTCCTTAAAAAGTTCATTAAAATCTGAAATTTCAAATTTAACTAATAGAGACATTTTTGATAATTTCTGCAGTTCACAACGTAGGGCCTATAACAGAAATTTTCATAGAACTAAAGAAAAGAACATCAAAAAATTAGATAACTTATTAAAAAAAATGAATTAGATTCAAAACTTAAAACCAACCCTCAATGGATAAAAAAATTATTAGATTGTAATATCCCAGATGATATTATGAAGTTTCTGTAGTTTAGTATCGAACCTCAGATAGGGAAGGATTTTAGCTGATATTGATAGCATTTTGTCACAGGTTACTGATAATGATACCAGAATCATGCTTACAGCAAGATCAGTTAATTGCATTACTAATTGTGTCAATAACTCAAAACTATCAAATTCAGTTTTTAATACTTTATTAACTAAAACTAAAAAATTCTTAAAAGATCACCCGAATTTGATAGTTACAAGATCAGATAAGGGCAACGTCACAGTTATTATGAATCAACAACATTATCTAGAGCTCTCGTCTAATATTATTGACAGTGACACATCATACATTGAATTAAATAATGATCCAACTACATGTATTGAAAACAAATGCAATAAACTGTTAAAGTCTCTATTCGATAAGAAAAGTATTAATGAAAACATAAAAAAGAATTTATCTTGCTATAAGGGTGTTTCTGGAAAATTTTACTCATTACCTAAAATACACAAAAACCCTTTAACTGTGAGACCTATTGGCTATGCGCACGACATTAGAGGCTTCTTGCGGCCAAATCACGAAACTCAACTGCAGGACCGCTAACGCAGGGTTTAAATACAATTTAATTAAATTTTTAAAATATTTCATAGTGTTTTTAATATTTTTCTGACCATCTTCGTATCTTATTTCATTACGAGGTAAAAAAGTAATTATATACAATGTATTAAGATTAGTTAATCCCTTAAAATTATTAGGATTTAAGGTTATACACAGTATAATATATTAAAAAAAATCTTTTAAAATTCTAAAAAGTGTAAATAAGTTACTGAAAATCAGTAACATGATTGCAATATAACTAATAAGTAATAAAAATTAATAAACATAAATTTATATTTATTTAATTGTTTTTTTATGTCTGTTCCAACAAATATATCTCTAAAAGTTTTTTCAATTGTAACATATATACTTTTTAGTTATAAACCTATTTTAAGATTTATAACACTTTTTATGGAACCACTATATCAGTTCGGGTCTGGAGATCACACTTTTCACTTTCAAGAGATTTATAAATCCAGCAAAAAGAAGATTCTCCAAAAAACATCAGATTTTCGTTGTTTTCATTGATTAGGTATGTAAGCTTGAGAAGCTTTTTCTAAACAAGAACTTGCGCTTCTTTCATAATATTCTTCGTTGTCAATGAATTCATCGTTAGTTACTTCGCAATAAAGGTCCCCTTAGTATTAGTAGATTGTTCTGTAGAAGAAACCTAAGTACTTGTTGACTGGGATGAATCTATGCAACGCTTCAAATAACAATTATACTAGCCATAAAATATTTTTTATATTACTAAGGAATGCAACAAAAACTATGACCCATATTTTTTAATAAAAACACATACGATGTAAATTGGCCTTGCAGTTGAACTTTGCGTTAGATCCGCCGCGAGCGCTAAGATCAGGCGACGTGGGTCACGTGGTTACGTGCACATAGCGAATATTAGCCTCTATTGGTACACCTACGGAAAACATTGCTAGGTTTCT
Source organism: Altica lythri (assembly GCA_964028335.1). Lineage (NCBI taxonomy): Eukaryota > Metazoa > Arthropoda > Insecta > Coleoptera > Chrysomelidae > Altica > Altica lythri. The sequence continues at coordinate 17,893,504 of OZ034806.1, forward strand.
AACTAAAATATTTACTGATGCATATGATTTTGAAAATGATTATTACATCAAAGATTCTTTTCAAGTGAATACTAAATTTAATCACATGCAGTTACCGGAAGGATACGTCATAGCTAGTTTAGACGTTGTGTCCTTGTTTAGCAATATTTATCTAGAGGTCTGTATACAAGCGATTTCAAAAAAATGGGAGAGTATTTCTAGACATTGCAGTGTTGATGCTGACACATTTTTCACTTTATTGACTTTTTTATTTGATAATAATTATTTCGCATTTAACAACAAATTTTACAAACAAACCTTCAGTACTCCCATGGGCAGTCCTATTGTACCTATCCTAGCAAACTATGTCATGGATCATATACTTGACACAATCATCCCTGTCCTACCTTATAAATTACATTAAAAAAAAAATATGTTGATGACATATTGGTTGCACTTCCTGGTACTGAACTTCATGATGTATTGTGGTATTTTAATAGTTACAACCCCTACATCCAATTCACTTTGGAATGTGAGGATGCTGAAGGTTCTGTTCCTTTCTTGGACACTAAAGTGATACGTAAGGGTTCACTATTAGTTGTTGATTGGTACAGAAAACCTCTCAGCTCTGGAAGATACTTAAATTACCATTCATACCACAAGCACTCAATGAAGTTAAATTTAGTAAAAGGAATGAAAAACAGAGTCCTTAGGATAAGTCCTTCCATAATAAAAACCTCAAAATCCTGTACAACCTGTTCATGGAAAATTCATGTCCGAGTACCCTTCTAAAGAAAATATTGTTTAATTCATCTCATTATCTACCTATTTTTCAACGCTGTTTTAACGTTTTGACGCTTATAAAATCAGTTGCGTTAAAATAATGTTTTTTTTGACGCTATATTTATTGATTTTGAAATAAAATTCATTATCTTTTACAAAAGTTTATTACATATTTTCTAAATCATTCAATACATTTTCTTTATAATAATACATATATTCTTTTAACGCGTTGCATGTTGGGTTTGACGTCTATTATTTAACACTTTGATGTTTATAAATTTAGCAACGAAAAACGTCAAAAACTAACGTTGTTTTGTCACTTTTAAATGACGTTTTCCCATAAGAAATACATGTAAATCGTAAATTTTTTCTTACCTATTTTTTAAATTTAAAACGTTCAAACGACACATTTCAACACTGTTTTAACGTTCTGATGTTCATAAATTCTTTAACGATAAAATAGCATTTTTTTTTACGCTATATTTATTAATTTTGAAATAAAATTCATTATCTTTTACAAAAGTTTATTACATATTTTCTAAATCATTCAATACATTTTCTTTATAATAATACATATATTCTTTTAACGCGTTACATGTTGGGCTATCACTACATATTTCACAAACTATAGATAAAGCATTAAAGCTAAAAATAGTTCCAAAGTTATTTTTAATTAGTTTTATAAGATTGTAGTAGTAGCTTAAAAAGTTTATATTTTCCAAAAACGAAACTTGATAGTTAATTTGCTGAGCCATCGTGAAAAGTTTTATCACTTCTTTTTCACATAGGAATATCTCTATACCCTGCTTTAACACTGTTAAGAATTTAACGTCTTCGTAAACCAACTGTCGAACTTTGCAGAAATCACCACAAGAAAATGTCACAGGATCATATTCGTCAGCGATTACATGTTCATCGAAAAAAGTATTGTTTTGAAATAGCTCAATCAAATCAAGCCATTCAAATTTGTTATTGCTATTTTCCTGATGATTTAGAATGATTGCAGGAGTAAACTGTCGTGGAGGTGATAATCCAACTTTTATTACACCAGCATTCAGCACATATGTTGTTTGTAATAACAAAACAGTTTCGTTTTTCGTTGCCTTTTCATATGAATTGAGAACACGATCTATTTCTACCATATAGTCAGCACTTTCTATACTACTAACACTTTCAGAATAAGAAGATAAATCTTCAACGAAACCACTTTCTTGACTCATCTTGAACTGAACCCAACGTTTATTTTTGCAGGCATTGTAAACGTTTTAGTCGGACCGAAGATTGAACGGTTATGGTTAGACAGACGTTAGTTAAAAAAGGCCCCCTAATCTCGCAGAAAACGTATCTGGTTGCTATAAGAAAAGCATATAAAACGTGTACAAAATAACGAAGTTTATAAAATATTAGATTTTTCGATCCAGCTATTATGCGAACTATCAAACCCTAGCCCTTTAACGTAGATTTTATTGCCTTTTTTCCTCAGCACTTTTTCAACCACATAGACAACTGAACATCAAGTTTTCTAAATTTTTTTAACTATTTATGTGTGCGTATGTGTATGTGTGTTAGTAACTTTTTTTTGTGATGCATGCAACATATTTTTAGGTATGTAACATCATTCTTTTTTACTTTAAGGATTTCTATAAATAATACTTAAAAATCCTTTATATTTTTTTATTGATAATATGATATTAGTTTTGACAACATTGTTTTAAGTTGAGTTAGTAAACTGGTATCAGGGCATGGTACATCAAACATATTCCAATTAAATTTTCCTGCTTCAATAACTTTTTTATAAAATTCATTGTACTTGTAATACACATCTTCTTTCAAGAAATAAAGGTTTCCATCTGAATACCGAAAAACTGAGTTTATATTATCAGGAACCCCAGGAAATTCTTCTTTAATGTTGCCTCTTCTTTTTATTTGCTTATCCATATCATCGAAAAGTACAAAGGATGTTTGATTAAACAACACATAGCTTTGACCTGTATACGTCTAAAACATGGCGTTAACCTTAATATTTTGGGGTAGATTTAATTGAATGTTTCTAGCCAGTGTAATTCCAGGAAACGAAACGGCGAAAAATTTACCTTCGCTTTCTGCGATTAACGATCCTGCACTGTTTTGATAAACATGTGAAATCTGTTTTATTTCTTTTGGTAAATAATTTTTTAAATCTTCGGCTGTTGGAATTTTTCTGTCAACTAAATTAAATTTCTAGAGTAAATTTCCTTTTATTATATACATATGATATGCTGTAAACTCTGGTGTATAAGCTAAAAACTTAATATCAGGTACTTTCACATCGCACAAGTTTATAGATTTTTCTACGGATGTAACTTTGGTTGTGTTAGGCTTTTTCGTAGACGTTGTTGTTGACTTCTTTGCACTCGTTGACGTTGTTGTTGACTTCTTTGTAGTCGTAGATGGGGTTGTCTGGCGCGTTGGTTTCTTTGATGCATGTGGATTGTATACATATTTCTGTTTAAGTCCATATAGAGCTGTCATACCTGCGATATCGTCGTCACCTAATCCGCTAACATCTTCAGAATACCATGGGTACATAAGTGCACGTTTATCTCTAGAATGTCCCAGACCCAGCGCATGACCCAGTTCGTGCGTGAGTACCTTAAGGAAATTTGTTTTTTCTGGCTCTTCAGACATGTTCCGTGCATAGCCCCAATTTTCTTCTATATCCATATGAACCTCAACACATGACCCGTCTATCACAGGAAAATACCCATGTGCCAATATTCCTCCAGGACCATCAAACGTGTGTGGACAGGTACGAGATCCTTGGCAGTCTTTACGAAAATAGTGTCGCCGTTTACTCATTTGTATTGTAATATCAGGTTTACCCTTATACGGATATGGCACATGTCTAAATTTTAAAACTGACGCCTGAGCTCATATATCGAATGCTATTTTAGCCATGTCTAATTGTTCACGAGTTGCGTTTGGAAAATACCAATTTAATTCTGTTTTATTCCACCTTGTCCCTACCGCATAATTTTCAGGTTCTGGGCATCGCGATCTACGTATTAATTCTAAAGTTTCATTATTAGGTTTTCCATCTACTGGTAAATTATATTTTTCCTGAAATTTAGCTAAAATTTCCGTATAACCAGCGAAAGATTCATTTGTTGTGTATTTATATTGTAATAAAAAATTTTTAATTTCAGCTTCAGCATCTATTCTACGCATTAATTCTAAAGTTTCATTATTGGGTTTGCCATCTACTGATAAATTATATGTTTCCTGAAATTTGACTAAAGCTTCTGTGTAATCGGTAATATTTTCATCTGTTGCATATTTATATTTCAATAAAAAAAATTTAATTTCAGCATCCTCCGCTGCTACAAAACACAATAACATAAAAAAGTATACCACCCTCATAGCTGACTGCTTAGTGACTGATGTAATTTTCTTTTGTAAGCTGTTTATATGTTTACATTACCGATTAGAAAGCTTTACCCCCCTCTTCAAGTATCTAGTGATAGCCCAACATGTAACGCGTTAAAAGAATATATGTAAAGAAAATGTATTGAATGATTTAGAAAATATGTAATAAACTTTTGTAAAAGATAATGAATTTTATTTCAAAATCAATAAATATAGCGTCAAAAAAAACATTATTTTAACGCAACTGATTTTATAAACGTTAAAACAGCGTTGAAATTGGTCGTTTCAACGTTTTAAAAAATAGGTAAGAATGAATTTACGATTTACATGTATTTCTTATGGGAAAACGTCATTTAAAAGTGACAAAACAACGTTAGTTTTTGACGTTTTATTGTTACTAAATTTATAAACGTCAAAGTGTCAAATAATAGACGTCAAAACGAAGAATTTGAACGTTTTTTGGTCGTTACAACGGAACATATTAAAAGAAATAAAACACTATAGATTCAGATAAAAAAATTGTTGTACACATAGTTACAAGAACTGTTTTAAATTAACGATAACAGCAATGCTATTACTTGATAAAAAAAGAACATAGATCGAAGCATTTTTACTTTAAACGATTTTATATGTCGCAAATTTGTTTATAAATTTCTTAAAGTCCCAATCTCTAATTATCTTTATGAAAACTAATAATTTATTTGTTTCCCAATGCAAAAAACTGTTAATTAACACCATGTATGCCTAAGACAATTTTTTGTAGTAAAGCTACCCATAATTATTAAGAAATAAAAACTAACAATTAGTTTTCTGTAATTTCAAAAATCGTAGTAGGGTTGGTTTTGCCTGTGTCGATGAACCCTTGGAAAACAACGTTGTATTTTTTAGTTTTAAACTCCGCTATCACTGGTTCGTAAACTGTTGTCACCCGTTGGGGTAGAAATATCACTGCTTCCTCTAAATCCAGTAAGACTGAACGCCCAAATTTAGTATTTGCTATTTTTGCGTCCAGCACCTTATATGGCTTGTTTTTTTCCAGATCAGACAGCTTTCTGACAGGTTTGTTGTTTTTTTGGAGTAAAGACACAGCATTTAATTTTGATAGATCCACCTATGACATATATTCAAATACGCATAAATATTTTTATATAAAACAGAAAATAATTACCTTTATTGTAGCAGACGATGAGCACTGGTATACTATTTTCGGAAAAATGTTGTTGTATTAAGGTTGACTTCACAACTAAATTCAATCGAGTGAGCTCTGTTTTTTATAGTACACAAATTATTATTGTGGTATGAGAATATTTTTGATACATTTCTTGTTTTTGTTTACGCGGTCTGAGAAAGTTGATATCAATTTTTACTTTGTTGGTTATTGTGGTTTAAAATAAAATTTTATTTCTAATCAGAGTTTTAATAACTAAAACTGTAATCACATAAAAATCGACAAACCAGTCCATTCTCTTCAATATGTGCTGCCTAAAGAAGATTATATTGAAAGCAATAGTAAAATTGTTAAAGTACGAACGAATCGTTTTAAAAACAAACATTACCACTGGAGCATTCTACAACAATTCTTACCAAAAAATTTTTTGGCTACAACGTATGATTATAATGCGTTAAAAAACGTTAAGTTCACACATTTCAACGTGTTATAATTTCTATACGTTAAAGGATGAACAAAACGTCGTTTTCGTTGCTCAAAACATCGTTTACATTTTTATTCTAGTTTTAGCTATATTTTTACACAATTATAACATGTATTCTTGTAGGTTTTATGTGAATTTTTACGTTTGTAATGTGTCAAAAAACGTTAAGTTTACACATTTCAACGTATCATAATTTCTATTCGTTAAACGTTGAACAAAACATCGTTTTCGTTGCTATACACATCGTTTTATGGTTATAATTTTTATTCCAGTATCAACTATATTTTTTCACAAATTTTACATGTACTCTTATGGGTTTTTATGTAAATTTTGACAATCATAATGCGTTAAATAAACGTTAAGTTTACGCATTTCAACGTATCATAATTTCTATACGTTAAAGGATGAACAAAACGTCGTTTTCGATGCTCAAAACATCGTTTACATTTTTATTTTAGTTTTAGCTATATTTTTTTACACAATTTTAACATGTGTATATATAGGTTTTAATGTGATTTTTTACTTTTCGTATAAGTCAAAAAATGTTAGTTTTAAACATTTCAACGTATCAAAATTTCTATTCGTTAAACGTTGAACAAAACGTCGTTTTCATTGCTATACACATCGTTTTATGGTTATCATTTTTATTCCAGTATTAACTATATTTTTCACAAATTTTACATGTATCCTTAGGGGTTCTTATTTAAATTTTGACAATCGTATTGCGTTAAATAAACGTTAAGTTTACGAATTTCAACGTATCATAATTTCTATATGTTAAAGGATGAACAAAACGTCGTTTTCGTTGCTGAAAACATCGTTTACATTTTTATTCTAGTTTTAGCTATATTTTTTTGAACAATTTTAACATGTGTTCATATAGGTTTTAATGTGATTTTTTACTTTTCGTATAAGTCAAAAAACGTTACTTTTAAACATTTCAACGTATCAAAATTTCTATTTGTTCAACGTTGAACAAAACGTCGTTTTCGTTGCTATACACATCGTTTTATGGTTATCATTTTTATTCCAGTATTAACTATATTTTTCACAAATTTTACATGTATCCTTAGGGGTTCTTATTTAAATTTTAACAATCGTAATGCGTTTAATAAACGTTAAGTTTACGAATTTTAACGTATCATAATTTCTATATGTTAAAGGATGAACAAAACGTCGTTTTCGTTGCTCAAAACATCGTTTACATTTTTATTCTATTTTTAGCTATATTTTTTTACACAATTTTAACATGTGTTCATATAGGTTTTAATCTGATTTTTTTACTTTTCGTATAAGTCAAAAAACGTTACTTTTAAACATTTCAACGTATCAAAATTTCTATTCGTTAAACGTTGAACAAAACGTCGTTTTCGTTGCTATACACATCGTTTTATGGATATCATTTTTATTCCAGTATTAACTATATTTTTCACAAATTTTACATGTATTCTTATGGGTTTTTATTTAAATTTTGACAATCCTAATGCGTTAAATAAACGTTAAGTTTACGCATTTCAACGTATCATAATTTCTATTCGTTAAACGTTGAACAAAACGTCGTTTTCGTTACTATACACACATTGTTTTGTAGTTATCATTTTTATTCCAGTATTAACTATATTTTTTTACAAATTTTACATGTGTTAATATAGGTTTTAATGTGATTTTTTACTTTTCGTATAAGTAAAAAAAAAACGTTAGTTTGAAGCATTTCAACGTATCAAAATTTTTATTCGTTATTCTAGCTTTAGCTATATTTTTACACAAATGTTACATGTATTCTTATAGGCTTTTATATGAATTTTCACGTTTATAATGCGTTAAAAAAACATTAAGTTTGCGTATTTCAACGTATCCTAATTTTTATTCATTAACCGTTGAACAAAATATCGTTTTTATTGCTCAAAACATCGTTTACATTTCTAGTTTTTAACCATATTTTTTACACAACCTATTTCTTAATAATTCCTTAATTTTCTAATTCTTCAATAATCTTGGTAGTTTCCCCTTGCGAACCTCTATTGTTGTACAGACTTCTTAAATGATCGACTTATATATTTGGGTCATTCTGAGCATAGTGTTTAGGCCATAATTCGTTTGATAGATCTAAATTTGTTTGCGTTCTTATTTTTTGTTCAGAAATTTTTGATAACTCTGGTTTTATTAGATTTTCTACTTTTTGTTTCGAAATTTTTGATAACTCTGGTTCCATGTTGCTCAGCCTTTTTGCTACTTTTTGTTTAGAAATTTCTTTTAACAACTTTGATTTTATACTGCTTATTGGCTTTGATCTTAAATTAATCAATTGATTTGAGGTAAATCCTGTTAGCTTAGCTAAACAACGTCTTTTTCTTCTTTTATTTAATGGTGGATTGATTGTTTATTATAATTCAAGGATGTGAGAAAGTTGGATATGAAGTTAACGCTGTATGTCAGTAATGCAGATCCCGTCCTTATCGTAGCCGTAGCCTGAAGTTGGCGCAGCTAACATGATCTAAGGTAATTATAAAAGAGATACAACGCTAATGCTCTTTTGGCAATATCAATACGGACTTTTTAACGTTTTATCTTACCCTATACAGCAACCCCTTTACAATGATACGTTATACGTCGAAATCCGTCAGGTTGTTTACGAGATACAACGTTAATGCCCTTTTGGCAATATTAATACGGACTTTTTGTTGCGTTATCTTACCCCGTTCAGCATTTTCTTTACAACGATATGTCACACTACGAAATTCGTTAAGCCATTCACGAGATACAGCAATAATGCCCTTTTGGCGTCATCAATATGGACTTTTTGTCGGTTTATGTTACCCTTAGCATTTTCTTTACAACGATATGTCACACGACGAAATTCGTTAAGCAATTCATGATATATAGCAATAATGCCCTAATGGCGTCATCAATACGGAGTTTTTGATACTATATCTTACCCCATTCAGCATTCTCTTTACAACGATATGTCACACGATGAAATTCATTAAACCATTCACGAGATATAGCTATAATGTCCTTTTGGCACTATCAATAAGGACTTTTTGACGCTTCATCTTACCGCACACCATTACCCCGTTAAAATAATACGTCACACATTAAATTCTTTTGGAATTAACTGATTTAAAATATTTCTAAGTCTGTTATCTTTATTGCGATAAGACTTGTTTATTGTTTTTTTCTACTATTGTTTGTAACATTTTATTAAATCCTGCGATGGTGTAGTGGCTAACGTATTTGTTTATCACACGGGGGGACCCGGGTTCAATTCTGCTTGGAATTTTTTTAATTAAATTGTTATAACGCGTAAGTTGGTAGCACTGTAAGGTTGGTAGCATGTAAAGTTGGTACGATGAAAGCGAAGCGCGGAAAATTCAAAAATATAACGAAAAGAAGAACTGGTTGCTTGTGCCGAACGTAAAAGGCCACTCAAAAAACAAGAATTGGCTGCTTGCGTCAAACGCCAAAGGCCATTCGAAAAAAAAAATTGTCAGAGCGCCAGGGCTCCAACGCTAACGATAAGTGCTCTGCCCTCTTAAAAAAGTGAGGTTATGTTCGAAAACTATTGACAGTTGACTGCTAGCGCCCCCTATAGATTTAAAAATTCAAATTTGGCGCGCTTTAGCCAAGTTACGAACCATTTCAACCAACAGCGCCACCCGTGGCGACATCTAGCGGTGAAATTTGGAAGCTGTGCCTCCGTGCTCTCTTTGACTCACTACTAGCCCGTTGCAACTCGGCGTCTCGAAGACCATCGGTAAAGGTTTGGATCGCCAGGCACTCCAGAAAATCTTCCGCTGCATTTGGATACGCAAACCGTACCATTTTTTCCACTTCAGCTTTGAACTCCTGGATAGTTTCTCCATTTCTCTGCTTCCGGCTTTTTAACTGCACTCGGTATACCGGTTCTAGATGACTTTGACCATAACGCATCTCTAGACGATTCACCAGTAGCTCAAAATTGTCAACCTCATCCGGTGTCAATACATGCAGGAGGTCTAAAGCCTCGCCTCGCCTCGCAGAGCTATGGTTAAGAACAATGCCTTCTCCTGGGGTGACCATCCATTCGCTCTGGCCACTGCGTCAAATTGTTTTAGGTAATTTGACAGGAAGTCATCCCGTCGAAGGTCGTCATTCGTACCTTGGCCGCCTCTCCGTGTTCTCGTTGTTCGACGTCTATGTGGCCGCTTTCCCTCCTTTATGCACTTCCGTCGCCGTGCTGGATGATTTGGTTTCAGCGACAAGCTTTCAGTTCTTGTTGAAGCTTCCTTATTTCGCACTGCATTTGCTGGTTGATTTTCTCTTGCAAGTTGGCAACTTGCTGATTTTGCTCGTCTCGCATTTTGGTCACTTGCTGATCCAAGTTGTCCACTTGCTGATTCAAGTTGGCCACTTGCTGATTATGCTCGTCACGAAGATGTGATATTTGCTGGGAGAACGAACTGGATAACTCATCTGATATGGAAGACATCCGTTGTGATTGCTCCTCTTGCTGGTTCTTCATCTGGCTGGATAGCTTCTCTTGCTGCCGGGAAACTTGTTGAGTTTGCTCTTCTTGTTGGCTCGTCATTTGTTGCGCCAGCTGGGACATATCTTCGCGCTGGCTTCTCATCTGACGAGATAGCTCCTCTTGCTGGCTCGTCATTCGTCCTGATAGCTCCTCTTGCAGCCGGGAAAGTTGTTAAGTTTGTTCTTCTTGTTGGCTCGTCATTTGTTGTGATATCTGGGAAAGTTGTTGAGTTAGTTCAGAATTTGCTTTTTGAACTGGGTCTTCGATCTCCACAGCGCCAGGGTCCAAATTATTATTTACGTAGTATTCACGAAGCCTTCTCAACAATACGGATTTGGTCCCAGTAGTTTCCAACTCCAATTCTTCAAGCTCTCTTCTGAGCTCTGCCACCAATAGTTCAATTATTACCCGACTGCCGGGGTTATGTTTTCAGCGCGTATCTTGTATCTATGTAATATTCTTCCTTACCTTGTATCTCCAGAACCGCTAAACGGATTTTCACATTTGAGGTATCGTTGGATTTATCTTAAGAGCCCAAGTGTTCTTAGATAGGTGACATTTAAAAAAAATCAAAATGGCAGATGTTTGACGCCACATTGTGAGGTAATAAAAAAATAAATTGTACCAAGCATATCGAGTGGGGTATCAAAATGAAGGATTTCAAACACAAATTCTAAATATGTATATAACTTTTAGTTTTAATATTAAATAGAACGATAAAAAAAGAAATGAATATTTTTTCTGCAAAGCAAATCAGATTTTTTTTTATTTCGATCTAAGTTCGTTGGCAAAAGTTTTGGCAAAAGTTGTTTAGTTTCATGAGTAGAACACGTGGTATGAAAATGAAAAACATAATAATAATTGGACATACAAAATGCTACAGCTGATTTCTCATTTACTATGGGAAATCAATTTTTCGATCTATGTTGCTTAGGGAAAGTTGTTCAGTTTCATGAATAGAACACGTGAGTTAAATTAAGTTAATAATTTTCCTAACAACTGGAACGCTAAAAAAATTAGCTTTACTAATAAAAATCATTCAGAACTCATAACTCACAAATCACGCACATCCGATATTGATAACATATTTTTTATTGGAAAGAGCATACCGCGTGGGCGGTTCCATATCTAAAAGTCCAACCCATTAGGGTAGTAAATCGGGGAATATTTGAATATTACCATACTGATTGTTGTAAAGTAACACCACGTATAAAACCGTTGGTCCCAGTTGTTTTTGTTGAAAATAGTCATTAAGCCATAACGGCCTCTGTAGCGCAGTGGTTGAGCGTTCGGCTTAAGTTACGGAGGTTCCGGGTTTGAATCCCGGTGAAAAACGCACATTGTAAATAAGAATATTTGACTCAAAAACACATAAATATTTTAAAAATCCGACACAGATGTCCTGTAGGACCATTTAAAAAGTAATGATTTCTCATGAACTCTTTAGCGAGTTTAGAATAAGCACTCTAAACTAAAAAGACATAAATAAAAAAATAATTAAAAAATAACAAAAAACCCGCCTGCATGGATAGCTACAACTAAAAATCAACTGAAACGACTGAAACAAGACGAAAATTCAATGACTAGGTATTTAAAAAAAATCAATCATTAGGTACTTAGAACCAGAAACATAAATTGAAACAGTACCACACCTACGTACCTACGTATTGTACAAATAGAAATATCAGCACGGTAGTCATTCAAATTTTTGCAACATTATAAACAGAATTACAGTCGGAGGAGGCATGCACAAAAGGATAATAATTTAATACTTTCATGCCTACGACTGTAATTCTGTTTATAATGTTGCAAAAAATTGAATGACTACCGTGCTGATATTTCTATTTGTACAATACGTAGGTACGTAGGTGTGGTACTGTTTCAATTTATGTTTCTGGTTCTAAGTACCTAATAATTGATTTTTTTTAAATACCTAGTCATTGAATTTTCGTCTTGATTCAGTCGTTTCAGTTGATTTTTAGTTGTAGCTATCCATGCAGGCGGGTTTTTTGTTATTTTTTAATAATTTTTTTATTTCCAGGCATTCTTGTATCTTCACCCCACACCTGACACCAATTTGAAACACTTATGGGGACTTTTACACAATTTATTTACAAAATTGTTAAGATACACAGAACTCTGCTGGATAACGTCTAAACTGCTTGACAATACAATGAACTCTTGTGAATATTTGAACTTGAACTGACGTTAACTGCCCATACATCCCCTTAAATACAACATTACCTAATCTGGTCAGTGTGTTTAGAACTTTCTAGAATTTTCTAGAAACATTATTTAATCTAGACAGTGTGTTTAGAAGTTTCTAGAATAACCGAAAAACAATCTTTCAATTTAACGTGCTTTCCTTTACGGTTATCCCGTTACAGTATAATATTGGGAAGAGGTATAGAAACAAATTTATAGTCGAGCCTTGAGATGCTCCTTAGGCGAGGTGTCCTCGACCATTCCTCCGTTTTTCGATTTTATAGTCCTTTCCTCGAGGAAGGATATCTTGAGGAAAGGTTCACAACTGACAACACTGTATTTTGTTTTATTTGGCGTAATTTTGACAGAAAGGGAGGTTAAGGTTGAAAGTTTTGGTCGTGTTTTTGTTATTCTAAAGAATGTGTAAAAAAGAAAACAGATCTCCCTATACGAAGGAAGAAAAATACTTCCTCGTATCATAGGTGAATAAATTTAGGGCCGTTTTGGAAACAAAACAGACTAACTGCAGCAGTATAAGAGCAAAGGCAATAGCTGTATCATTGGAGCTATTGGCAGCCCTCTATTATTAATGTGCGATAGTTGCTCCTGGACCAAGGGGAGAAGTACATTTTGCACTGTACCTTTGCTAAATCTATATCGATTAAGAAATTCCATTTCCCTACATCTCTCAAAGGGATTGTTCCAATCTCGCAAATATCTTTTTGGTAGTCGTACAGGCATAAATACTTCTTCACCCTCAATGTCAACAAACTTCAAAAAGTCTTCTAAATCGTTCATATTTTTGATATTTCCACAAAAAACTCAAAATAGCAAATTCTAAACACAAATACAAATAAACACGTTTTCTAACCTAAAATCAAGAATTTATTTGTCAACAGTCAGTTCAAGGCGTCCTTAAGGTAGCTCGAGATCTACCTTGTTCTCTACTCGTCCTTAAGGATTCCTTTCGCGACTATAAAACAAAATTTTTCTCGAAGGATTCCTCAAGGACTCCTCCGTTCTCAAGGCTCGACTATAAATTCCAGCCATAATACTACCGGAATTTTCATGCACGCTACTGAAGGATCTATTAAATTTAAATTAAGTCAAATTGGATTATTAAAATTAACTTTTTCTTTATTTTACCTGCACTTTCTATATAAAATTCTAAACACCTATTTTTTAATACATGTACTGATTCGCGATTTAAATGGAGCATTAAAACTGAGAGTTTAGCCCCAAGACATTCCTTTACAGGGAAATAATTACCAGAATCATGTTAGTTTATTAAGTGCAATGCTTCACTTTGAATAACTTCTCTTTTAATTAAATATTTTAAATATTCTAACAGGGTTTTGTAAAATGTCTTAACTGAATAAATGTATTTGGATTAGTTCGGATCGCATTTCTTTATTCGGGTTTGTAAAACAAATAACATAAGTTGTAAAAATGTAAAAAAGGTATGATGCTATGGCAAGTGCTTCACGTTCTGTCGTGGAATAATTTTGTTCGGCATTTGTCAATAAGCGACTTTCGTATTCTATTGGGTGTTTATTGGAACCCTCCCCCTGAATCAAAACTGCCCTAAGTGCATATGCACTGCTATTGGTTTTTATAGTAAATGGAAGATTATCATCAGCTTGTCTAAGAATAGGAGCAGTCGTTAAACACTGTTTTAGTATCTTGAATGCGTTTTGTTCTTCGGAGCCCCATTTTGATTTATGGTTTTTCTTTGTAAGATTAGTTAAGGGTTTGGCTATGGATCCAAAATTTTCTATAAAACGTCGATACCAAAAGCAAGTTTGTACGAATAATAGTCAAAGAATCAATTTTGAACTATTTGGGTAGTTTAGTTCCAAACTTTTCGATGAGTATATTGCTGATTACACATTTTGTTTGCATAATTTAAAAAATAAAATTTCTTCATCATCCACAGCCTGGGTAGTCAAAATCACTCGGCAACAATAACTTTTGTCAATTATGTGCGATATTTAACAGCTGTATCAACAATTAAGTTCGTCGGCTTCACCTGTACCTTGACAGCATTTAATAGATTTTTTTTCTAGTTCTTCCATAAGAAACTTAATGAATCGAATTTTGTTTTTATAATTTAATAAAAAATTATCTTGGCTAATATTTACTGGCATAACTCTTGTAAATTAGTATTCTTTTGAAGCAACTTTCTCCATCGTAACAATCGAAAACTACCGTAATATTATTGCCGAAATGATTTTTGAAATATAAAATATAATTTTGAAAAACCTCTGCGTAATTACAATTCGTAGGCCATTTTACTCTATATAATAACATTCCTCCATCAATAAAGTACACTGATGCTTCTTTATTGATCACAGTGTCTTGGGTTTCGAATAATGAATATAACGTAGATTTGGTTGTCTTTTGCATCCCAATATCGTCAAATAATGAAAGTGGGTATGGCGCTAGTTCATATTTCAGGTACTTTTCCCACTCTTCGTCACTTTTTTTCATAATACAAATACGTTGAAACAATAATAGTGGATCTATAGGTACAATTTTATCGCCAGTTTTTACTTTGCTATTGACACCAATCAATGCAATAACTTTATCATTTTTGTACAGTTTAATGTCATTAAAAGTCTTACCATCGATGCTCTTCATGGCTTCAATACCAATTGCCAGAGCATTGTAGCAATTTATCTCATCAGTGCCAATCAACCCTGTTACAGTATTTTGTAGGTGATCAATGTCTTCAAATGGATTGTGCTCCTACAAAAATGTCTTTAAAACCAGCACGTCTTTCTTATCGTTTTTAATTCTCGCGTCTCCCGCGTCGATACGTTGGTAACTTTTATTAAATTGAATATCACAAAAATTCTCTAATGCTTCAATTATATCCTTTGTGTGTATGACGCCTTTGATCCATTTAAATACAGTACTTTCCGTAGTACCTCTTTTGAACGGCCCACCTTCTACGCTCATTGCTCTCATCAGAGTTTGTTTAATGGTTTGGTCGGAGAATATACCAGCATAAAACTCATTAGACCTGCGGGAAGTAAAATATTCTTCCTCGGTAAATTTTTTAAACTCACGTGGATCCATAATTAATGTCAAAAGTCTCATTTTTTGAAGATAAAGTCGAGCAGATTTTGCATAGTTGAAATGCCCAGCAGCGAGAAAAAACGGTATCATAAGTTCAATACAGTTAAGATGCGCTTCCCAGTCACCCATTCTTTCAGCTGCAAGAATTTTTTTAAGTAAAGATGCCATTTTAATGTATAATATCCACAGTTTGCACGTTTTTCCTCTGTTTTCGATTTTATCCAGTTTTGATTCAAACATTTCATTCAGTTTTTTTAAGTGCTCGTTAGACTTCAGTTTATCAAAATCCATCTCGTAAGTAAAATACTCTTCATTCTCAAGTAATTCTTGAAACTCAACGTTATTTTCTTTTTTTAATTCATCAAATATTAGGAATGACAATGCCTGCTGCAGAATATAATGGGCACGCACTGCACGAGCATACGAATTTTCATTTAGAATTTGATCAACTGATCCTTCTGCATAAATGAGCGAAAATATTTCCCTAATTCCACTTCCTTCCATAATAGTGCCAATGCATCCATAAAAGACATTAAGAGGTGAAAACCTCCGAGTCGCACTATCATTTGAACGTCATTAAAAAACGAAGCCTCAGCAATATCGCAAGCCTTAATATATAAAGGCTGATCAAATGTTACGATGCAGGTTTTCATGCCTTCTTTTGATACAATAGCAGCAGCATTGTTTAAAGCTGTGAATAAAGTATTATAATCACTTGGCGGACCATTAATAAATGGCAAGAAATTTATTTTAGACACTTTATAACTATTGTTGCCAACACACAGCATAGACATAAATCCATTCCAACCCAAAAAATCGAGGTCTCTTGTGTACTTGAAAAAACTCCATAAGACATTTAGCACATCAATTATGGTTGTTGCAAATCTCGGCTCAGTACTAATTTTTTGAACTGTAATGGTACACAAACCCATTCCTGCTTTCTTAGTGTATAATTGAATATCTATTCGATTTTTTTCTACCAATTCTGATTCAAGAGAAAATTCTGAACTACTTAGACGTTTAATGGGGTTTCTTTCTTGTAAACATTCTGCAGGAGTAATTATTTCAATTGATCCTAAATTGTGAAAAGTTCCTCGTCCATCTATTGTACATACATTAAAATCACTATTATTTGAAACGATTTGAAGGAATGGTTCTTTTAGAAGTCTCTCGTCTTGACATGCAGCTGAAATTTCGTACAATTTAACTTCAGTATAACTGCACAAAAATCCAAGATTATAACATAATTCAATCATCTTTTTTGAACCAAATTTTCGATAGAATGTTATTTTTTTTGAATACCAATTAAAATGTTGTTCATTTTGATGTTTATCTTTATAAATAACATGTTTTAAAAATCTGAGCAAATGCGGCGGAATGTTCTCGTTAATATTTATTAATATTTTATCACTTGCTGGATACTGATTAACAGTGCATATGGTGGTTCTAATTGTTCTACGTATAAGCTCTTCGTCTTCGAGAGTTTTTGATTTTCGTCGGTCAGTATATCATACAAATTAGTTGAAAAGCATACATATGTCACACCACCCTAGAAATAACTATTTGATCAGCAAATCTTTTCTTTTAATGATTTTTGATAGTATTTTCATTTGGAATTACATCACATCTGTACAGCTTCGATTAGTTGAGTTATAGTAAATTGACACTCATCACTAGAGAGCATGAACTCGTAGATTTTTCCATTGCTTCGCTGATTTTGTCTGAGTAAGGGGTTTGCGTACCTCTCGTAAAACGTTTGTATTCATTCTTTAAATTTACGAAGCATTGGTCGTGGTATTTGCCCTTTGCTAGAATAATATGATTTTCCGTGCTGTGAATGCGTTTCAATATTTCTCGATGTTTGTCGTCCTTAAATACAATAAGCATTTTTGCAAAATTTTGAATCGCATCTAAAGATCGAACGCTATGAATTTTCCTTCTTGATACAGACGCTTTTTTTTTCTCTTTTAATGCACTTGCCTTATTGTTGCAGATAAAACAATTTCGGTCTCAGTCAAAAAAAGTAGCACTCACATCACTTGCTGATCCAACACTTGAACTGGAAGATCTTCTCAATTTTTTCTTTGTTGGACTTAAAGTGTCTTTTGCATCTGCTCTTTTTCTAGCTGCTTCAACATTTTCCTTGTGTATATAAGCAATCCTACACGTATGATGAACGTACACATTTTCTGAATTATCGATATTTGAAAACAATTTATCTCGTCCTTCTTTTGAAGATGCTTTCAAACTATCCTTACCCTTCGAAGTAACGAGCACAAGTTTTTCTGACGTATTTAAAGAGCAAATTTTGGACAATTTTTCCTTAGTGCTACTGCTTGTGCTGGCTTCGTCCATGATGATTTTAGAATAAAAGAAAAAGTTCTGAAAGAAAAAGAAATATATATTTTTTAGTATTTGTTTTTTTTTTAGCTTTTTTGACCCTTTATTTTAATATAGAAAATTAGCTTACCGATAGAAATACAAAACTGTACACGCGTTATTTAAAAAAAAAACTTGAGCAATGCTAGTAAAAATACATCTTATTCCTTCCACGATTATTTTTTTAAAGCTACTGTTAAACGCTCTGTATTCTTCGTAGTACAGAAACCAAGTATTTTTGACAAATTGTAAGAGCAGATTTTACACAATTTTTCTACAGTATGAGTGCCAATTGTACTAGGTTCATTCATGGTTTAAAAATAGAAGAAAGAGTTCTGAAAGAAAAATGAATGTATTTTTTCATCATTCGTTTTTTTTAACTTAATGCTTAATTTATTTTAACATTTAAAATAAACTCACCAATAAA
Source organism: Altica lythri (assembly GCA_964028335.1). Classification (NCBI taxonomy): domain Eukaryota; kingdom Metazoa; phylum Arthropoda; class Insecta; order Coleoptera; family Chrysomelidae; genus Altica; species Altica lythri. The sequence goes on from OZ034806.1 coordinate 17,911,922, forward strand.
AATATAAAACTGTTCGTTATATCAAATAATGATTTGAGCATGCGCGTGCAAAAAACAATTATTCTTTCCACAATTATTCCGACAGGAATAGATAAAATAATGAACACTGAAATTAAATAATTAATGTTAATAATAATAATCACAACCATGAATATTTACAATTATTCATAACGTTTTATTTAAAATTTTTGCGGTCACTTACAGTTAGTCAATTTTAATTTATTACATTAATAGCCGAGTGCACCAACGTTTTTAACACAGAGTTACATTTATTACTTGGACTAAAAAGTAAATCTTAGTGCACCGCAAAATAAACCCCGTGTTAAGAGCCTAGCCTGGGACTAACTTTAACTCGACAAATATCACGAGTTATAGCAGAGTTAAATTCTAGGTTATGTTAAATGTTTTCCCAGCCGTAATCAATTGAAAAGTGTATAAATAAAATGCTTGGAATTGAAGAAGATGATGTTTTCGATGATGACATGGAAATTTTGGAGCTGATAGAATTTGGTTTTCCTCGAAAAATTTATGAACGCTCAAACTATTTTGAAACCCTTGATGAATTAACATTTTTTAAGCGGTTTCGTTTATATAAAAGGACAGCTTTAAATTTGTTAACTATGTTAGAGGAGAAACTGGAGTATCCTAATAACTTGTAAGATAAACCATAATATTTTGTATAATGAAAGCTAGAACTATATTTACAAGCCTTTATACAAGTCAGAAAATTCTTAACATTCATCACGACCTTCATGACTAATAGATACTCGCTTGTAAAGAATTATTCAGACGAGTTTAAAACTTCACCTGATTTTTGCAATGAGTGTGTTATTTTCAGAAATAACAGCGTCAGTCCCATGAATCAACTTTTAGCGAAATTACGATTTTTTGGTACTGGGTCCCATCACAGTGTAGTTGCAGATTTTGCTGGCATGCACCCATCTTCAGCTAATTGTATAATTAATAGGGTATCTCGAATAATTGCAAGGCATTCTGCTCAGTTTATAAAAATGCCCTATAGGATTGATGTGTTGAGGGAGCAAACCAAATTTTATAATATTGCAACATTTCCGAGGATTGTTGGTGTAGTGGATGGTACCCACATCAGAATTCAGTCTCCAGGTATGTAAATTTTAATCTATAGATTTCAAATTACTGCCAGGAATATCTACCTTCCTTCTTATTAAAAAATACCTGCATAAATGATGAATGTTATTTGATCTTAGGTGGAGATGATGCAGAAATATATAGGAATAGAAAAGGGTACTTTTCATTAAATATTCAGATTACTTGTAATGCAGATATGCACATTCAGGATATTGTAGCAAGGTGGCCTGGTTCAGTTCATGATGTAACCCATCTTCATGAATAGTAATTTAAGGAGGTCCTTTCGCTGCAAATTAGTCAAAACAACTGTTGTAGTCAATACTCGATAAATTAAAATAAAAAACCCATAAAAATTCCTAAAATTAAAAAATAAATAGTATATGAGGCATTGATAATTGAAATTTTGAAAATTTAAAAAAAAATAGTTAAAAACAGAAGTTAATTTGACTCTTGTAAATCAGCTGTTAATAGCCTGTCTGTGATTTGACAACGCTGTCTCACGGTTGTTCATATTTGTATCCACACAATCCTAACCTTAACCACGTTTAAGCTTTAGCTGTCAATGTGGTGAATAAGTAAATTAAATAAAAATGCTTAATCATAATGTTCGAATGTCTCGTGGCAAGGATACTTGCAAATTTGTGAGTTTTAAACCTAAACAATGGTGTGATAATGTTGTAAGTGCAAAAAAAGAAAAGTTTACATTGAAGGTATTCAATGGTTTGAAGTTCGCGCGCTACGCAACGTTGCCAAATGTTTTGACTCCATTTTAATGTAAGTTACTTGAGATTTTTTTGTGATTTTTAATTATTTATTTCTCAGTAAATTGCCCGGTGACTGATATATTTTATTGCAAAAAAAGGAACCTGGATATTTCAAAAATCTAATTTTCAGTTTTTCTTTATTCCATCTAATCGGTGACTGATTATATAATTCGAAAAATATCGTTAAGGATTTGCTTTCTTATAAGACTCTGTACAAATACTAACATTTTAAAACTTTTTTTTTCAAAAATTTGCACGGTAAGGTATGATTAAAACTTCACTATTCGATAAATAAGGTCTTTAACTATTAGAAAAAAATTAAATTTATTCATAATCTAATATTTTTTATTTAACATTGGCGGCAAAAGGACCTCCTTAAGGAGAAAATTTGAAAATGGAGAATTTCCTAATAGTTTTTTAATAGGTAAATTTCAAAGTGAAGAGGCATAGGTATTTTAACATAATAAGATCCTTTTTATATGTACTCAACACCTATTTCTCTATATTTGTTTCATTTTGAGGGAAAAAACATGGTACAAGATGAAAGCCAGCATTGTGAAAATATATTTTCTTAAATGTTGTAGGTGATGGTGGTTATGCATTAAAAAGATATTTTTTAACACTATTGGCCAATCCAGAAACACCTGCAGAAAGAAATTATAATACATGTTTTAATACAACAAGGAATATTCTTGAACGAACAATTGGATTATGGAAACGAAGATTTCCTTGTTTAGCATTTGGTCTAAGATCGAAATTAGAAAACTGTCTACCTATTATAGTTGCTTGTGCAGTATTGCATAATGTAGCCAAGCAGATGAACGAACCAGATCCTCCAGCACCAGATGTAATTAATATTCAAGAGCTTAATTACTTAATTGAAAGAGGTGATGCATGCACCAGCATTAATAGCAAAGGGGAATCATGAGGGCCGAATAATTCAAAGGCAGTTGATTCAAACATATTTTACACAATAGTTTATTATTGTTGCAAACTTATTAATATAGTAGTAGTAACAGATTGTAAATAGTTAAATTTTTTTGATAATAAAACAGTTGTTTATTCTGACGGAATGTTTTTATCGAATAACAAACAAAATAAGAGTTTGACACAAATCAATTAGATCTTTTGGCACCTTCTACATATAAGGTGTCATAGTTGATGTGTTACAGGAATTGAGGCTTAGGTGCAATGATCAGCAAATGAATATTTTAGCATATTTTGTTTTAGTTATATTAAATTTTGTTGTACATCTATAAATAACACTAGTTTATTATAAGCTAAAAATAATACAAACCTGTCATATCCAAAGTAATTGACTGCAGGCGTTGTTTCATGTCAACCTTTTATGTAAATGTTTGCAGGTAAACTATTTCTGAGAAATATGAAAGAGTTTGCATTTAAGCTATTAATGAAGTAGAACTATTATAAATGATTTCTTCTTAAATACACAAATTTAAACAAGCAGTCTTCTTAAATGAAAAAAAAAACAAAATACTCAACAGCTGTACCTACATTGCATTCAAAACTCAATTTATGTAATAAATTGACTACATGTAAATAAAAAATTACCAATTTCCAAAGTGAGAAAAATACAATCATTTATACATTTCAACTAAGTTTTCTTTATACAATTTCTCTATATTCTGAGAAATAGGTGATTTTTACTCTTTGACATACTTATACCTAACATAATAACTTATCAACTTTTTGTGAAAATATTTATCTCTACAATACGCATGGTAACAAATTGCAACTTTTATCAAGAATAACATTTTCTGTGAAACCCATAGTGAAAAACTATAACTATAACTAACTAAAGATTCTTATTATCATGATTAACAAAAAAAAATGTTTTCCCATAACACAAATAAATGTTTTATGGACGAATAATTTTTAACTTAAACTTTTCAAAGAATACCATAGGTTGACTGAGAAAACATACTTTGTGAAATATAATCAGTTTGTGACATTTTTGAATTTTTTCCTTTCATTTTCAATTTGTATTTCTAAAACCTTCCTTTTTAGTAAACTCTCTTCAAATTGACTCTCTAATACTTTTTTTGTACATCTGCAATTTCAAGACGTCGACTAACAAGTGTATTATATTTTTCTGATAAATGAGATGTTAGAGCTTGCACTACTGTGGCAGGCCTCCTACGTACCCTGTTAAATCTCTTGTTTTGTTGGGTTTTCTTACACAGTGTTGTTATTTTCAGTATTAAGACCGTGATTCTCTGCCCATGCCTCTGTATTATCCTGAAAATATATTATATATTTGATGGGCATTCGAACGACCCTTTATAATAATATAATAACTTGCACTATATATCTATATATATAAAAGCGAAAGTTCATTCATCACCGTATCTCAGAAACTATAAGACATACAAACTTGAAATTTGGCAGGTAGGTGTCTTATAGGGTCTAGACGTCCGCTAAGAAAGGATTTTACGAAACTCTACCCCAAAGGAAGTAAAACGGGGGTTGGAAGTTTGTATGAAAGTCCTATGTTTTTGAAATAAGGGACTTGAAAATTAAAATGTTTTCTTTAGAGGTTGTAGAGGTGTACAAGTTTCGTTCCAAATTAGTTAGTAATATTTGTTTTTTTCTTCGTTGATTAAAATTATGTTTATTTCAAAATTTCATGCCAATTAGGTGCTAGCTTAGATTTGTTTATTTTTCATTGATTATACTCACGTTTATATCAAAGTGTCATATCGATTACTTACTTAAAGAAGTTTGTATTTTTCGTTAAGTAAAATTACGTTTGTTTGAAAAATGGATGGAGAAATTGTAACAGTCACAGTTGAAGAATTAGCAATCCGATGTAGAGTGAAAGAGATACCTGGCGATGGAGCGTGTTTATTTTCATCTCTGTCTTATTTGCTTTATGGAAATATTTCAATGGCTGCTCAAGTTAGAGCTAATATAGTAAGCCACGTGTCCAACGATTGGCAAAGATTTAGGTGTTTTACTATGAACCGATCCGGGACCCCTTACGATAAAAAACGCCTTTATGTAGCCGATATGGGTAGGTTGTATACTTATGGCACAACTTGCGAACTGAAAGCAGCTGGAGAAATATTTCCATTTGAATTCCAACTGTTTCAAAGTAGCAGACTTATTGCCAGATTTGGAGAGTCAATACAAGGGATAAAAAGAATGCGTTTTAACGGACATTTCAACGAAGGACATTTTGACGTATTGATTCCTATTAATCTATATATATAAAAGCGAAAGGTCACTTATCACCATATCTCAGAAACTATAAGACCTACGAACTTGGTAGGTAGGTTCATTATAGGATCTAGACGTCCGCTAAGAAAGGATTTTACAAAACTCTACCCCTAAGGGGGTAAAACAGGGGTTGGAAATTTGTATCAAAGTCCTATGTTTTTTAAAGTAAGGGACTAGAAAATTTAAATGTGTGCTCTTTAGAGGATGTGGAGGTGTACTTATATTGTATTTTTAGAAATCAACATCCTTTATAAGGATTGAACAGGGGTCGGATACTTTTTATACAACAATCAACATGCGGGTACATCGATATAGAACCCGAAAATGTGGTTAGATTTTTTATTTTCTGTCTGTCTATATGTTTGTGCGCGCATCACATAAAACTACTGATTCGCTTTGAATGCGGTTTTCACAGCTGTATTTGTCTTCTTTCAACTTAACATCTGGTGTACAAAAATTTCTCCCCCCCCCCTTTTACCAGGACAATAGAGAGATTTCAGATTTTGTATAAAAGTATCTCATTGATACATTTAAAAATACCACTGAAATAATACACAAAATGCATACATACGTGCTATAATTTAGTTTTGATAATCGAAACTAGAAGGCGCTATGATGTTATTAAAACAAATGACTCATAATCGGTGTTGTATGATTTATTATTATCAAAATCTGTTCACTGGTTGCAGCGTGATTGACTGACAAACATTAAATTTAAAAAAAATTAAAAGTAGCTATATATGCCAGACTTATTTTACTAAGGATATACCTACAGAATGATTAAAATTGAAATTTTATATGTAAAATAGATATTCATTAAATCATTTATGAATATCCCAATTTCACGCGAGCGAAGCCGCGGGTAAAAGCTAGTATATATATATATATATATATATATATATATATATATATATATATATATATATATATATATATATATATATATATATATATATATATATATATATATATATAAACAAAGTGCCAAGAAAACGCGTATACATATATTTCATCTCCTGGGCTAGAACGACTCAAACACAATGAGTCCGTTTCGCCAACGTGGCGACGCTGGTTGCTAGCCGAAAACCCATTGGCACAGCTGGCCGAAAGCACAAAATGGCGATAGGACTCCTGTGTGAGCGTTCGTTGTTTTTGTGTTTCTTGACACATGTTTCCTCAACATCCTTTGCTCCCAAGTACCCAACACTTTTGCTAGCCAAGTGCAATATTCTTCTTCATTATGCCGCACTGATGACGGCTAATGAGCCAGAAACATGCATGTCCGCGGTTACCATTCCTACTTGTAACCATGATCCATGTTGCGTTGCATTCCCGTTATCCTCCTTTATATATATATATATATATATATATATATATATATATATATATATATATATATATATATATATATATATATATATATATATATATATATATTGCCTAAGGTTA